>OX101791.1:763174-822472 GCA_944452715.1 Ophion slaviceki
CATACATACATACATATACATATACATATACATATATATACATATATATATATATATATATATATATATATTATGTTGTATCACATGTATAATAATATTAAATATTATTATATAATATAATACACTATATATTTACAATACAATAATAAAAATAAATAACATGAATATTGCATATTATGTGTACAATAATGCAATATTTTTACTATCAAATTATATGTAGGTGTGCGTTTTTGAGCCTTACGTATAAAAATACAATACATTTCCTCCTCTCTCCGTTTTTGTCCCGCTCCGTCGATGACTTTTCATCTCCATTTTGCTTTGTCTCTCTCTCTCTCTCTCTCTCTCTCTCTCTCTCTCTCTCTCTCTCTCTCTCGCCCTATTTCTCCAGCATTAACCACAAACCACCACCATAAGATAGCATCGTGAAACTGAGATTAACGCCAGCCTTGATTTCCACTCTTCTCCCCGATAAACCCGCACGCTCCCGAAAAAGAGTACAAGTCTGGCACGCACACACACACACACACACACACACACACACGCGCGCGCGCGCGCGCGCACGGAAAACATACTAGACGCGAGTGTGGCCACACGTGGCCTTCATTAATAATGTTACATTGCAACTCTTGCGCAACGGGATCTTCGCCATTCGTCATTCAATGATACGAGCTCGGGGGGAAAACGGGAGACCGGTGAGATGGGACGGGGAGTTGCCAGTAAATTTTCATCGGAGATTTCGATTCGGACCTAAGATTCAAGCTCGATAATACGACGAATTTTTACATTCATTTATGCGTGTGTGTATGCTCTCTGGATCGGCGTGTTCTCTCTTTCTTTCTCTCTCACTCTCTCTATCTCTCTTCTTCCCCCCACTTCTTAACGTTATTATTATGAGCGCGCGCGTGTTGTGTGCGTGTGTGTGTGTGCGTGCGTTCGTGTGTGTGTGTGTGTGTGTGTGTGTGTGCGCGCGCGCGCGCGCGCGTGTGTGTGTTACCGTTAAGCCGACTTCCGCCTACCCACCTACCTACCTACCTACCTACTTTCATCCTCGCGCGCGCGGACTCGCGGCTACATCTTTCGCCGAAGCAGCATCTTTTTTCCCCCCTCGCACAATGAGGTGCGTTAAAAAGAATATGAAAGAAGAAAAAAGACGACCGGTGTACTCCCTGCACAGGTGAAATAAAAAAAAGTCAAAAAAGAAAACGGACATTCCTGGACCCTGGAACGACACGGTCAGCTCTCCGGGCCTGGATCCTGAGTCTTTCGAAAGCGTTTCCCAATAGAACGAGCCCTCGGATGGCTGTCATGTATGGTTGTGCGTATATGTGTTTGCGGATTCTTTGGAGGCCCTGGTACATTAGGTCAGTAAGGTGAATATCATTGTTACGGTATTTGAGGATATATTATTGTCATTGTAACGCTCTCTTCATATAACGGTCGTAGAAAAATATATCAATCGTAATGTCACAATCATGTGTCACTTGCATAACAATAGTAATTATTACATTATCATATAGTAATATTAATAATATATTTCAATTTCATAATATGATTTCAATCGAAATTCAAGCTTTCGGGAGCAATGGATCGTGAATTCATGTTCAGGGGGTGAAAACACATCGATTGATGAACTGAAAGAAATTATTCAAAAAGCACCGCTTTCGCACCTTGAAAAAAAAATTGGTCGCATCACACAATCATCCAGCATTTATTTTGTATTTTGATTCAATAGTTTGCTCATTGCTTATTCTTTTTGCTGTCGATCGCTCTTTGGAATGCCGTGTCATTCACGGAGCTACCATTTTTGTTGATTTTTGGCAGAATTTCAAAGTCCAACCATCCATTTTGCAAGTGGTCTTTCCGGGAAAAATAATTGAGATATCAAAATGAATTCAACGGCATTATCTAAGTCTATGAAAACCCTTGTCAAACCCTCCCCCCTCACATTAATGCCACTCAAATAGAATCGACGCTACGGCCACGATATGGTAGTAACGCTTAGCCGATCCACTTTTCTTTACATTTTTCGCCACCACGTGGCATTGCTGTTGGAGGGTACGTGTGCGACAAGGACAGAATAGTTTCTGTCTGTTTCTCTCACTCTCCTGATCGAGGTGCGTGGCGCCGTCGACCTTACCCCTGTATATTTGATACGGATACTAATAAAAAAAACCAAATGAACAAATAATAAGCTTACTGAAGAGCAAAATGATTGATAGACACATTTACGGTGAAAAGTCGCGGCTACGAAAATTCTTCTGCTAGTCACATTTTTCTCAATTTAATCGCGAATATTTTTTATAGACATCCGGCGAGGCCCTTTTTTATTGTCGCTACGGAATCTTTCACACGTGTGAGCAATTTATATCTGGCATCTAGCGTTATTTAGTGTATAAATTATTAGCGCCGTATAAATGAGCGTTTTTAAGTCGTATTTTTTCGTTAAAAATTCGGTAACTTGGCTGGAAATTTTACCAGTATACGGGGACGTATTTTTACTTGATTATAGAAGTAAATCAATTATTTGTTAAATATGCGATTTCGTGAAAGAAATGGATTAAGAGCATTAGATGACACACGGTCCGATGCTATCGTTCACATGACAACACGGGAAATAATAAGTGACAAGGGGCGAGGGTGAGATCACAGAAGACCGGGGGGGGGGGGCTCCGATAGCAGCGACGCATGTGGCGGCGAACGAAATAAAAAGTGGATCTCGCAACGGTGCCTCACGGCTCCATTGAAATTTGGCTTCAATTGAGGCCGGAAGGCTCGAAAAAACAATGTCGCCTCTCTCGACATATTTTTAAGTGCATATTCCGATGGGACGTTTTTTGCTGATCACGGATGTGACAGTTTTGATCAAAGTCAAAATTTTGGGGACAAGGGACAAACGAAGTGGCACATATAAGCGTCGATCAAATAAATCACCCCATGAGCGAAGCAGGCCCGTATAGCGGAAAACTATTTCTGTGGCCCAAAAACTGGCACACGCTGAGCCCGCCCGAATACGAATATAAGAGGCAGGCGAGAGAAGCCGCGCTCGCATATATACATGCGTGTAGAACCGGAGGAGTAGGATATATTTCCTGCGCGCCGTGATACTTATAGACAGGCACCCCGTTCTATACGAGGCTCAAGCTATCGCGACTACCAAGGCGAGCTCCGTCCCTCTTACTCCTCCTCCACCCCCCCCCCCCCCCCCCTCCTGTCCCTCTCGCCCTTCTCTCGACTCCGGCTTAAGTGGGTTGTGTGCTCGTCGTTCCTGATCCCGCGTCGTGTCTCCGCTCTCGCCCGTTCAATGGGATGAGTATATACCCCCTGCGCGTTCAACGACCCCGTCGTGTCGCCTCGTGTACTCCTCGCACGCATCCACGCACGTGACGCTGCTGGGACACCGAAGACGACGACGACGGCAACGACGGCAATGACGGCAATGACGACGACGACGACGACAAGCCAGAGTCAAAAGAGCGAGATATAAGACTCGCGAGCAAAGGGAAAAAAGTCTTGAAAGCAAGACAGAGAGGGAGGGGGAGAAAGAAAAACAGAGGGGCCGAGGGGGAACACGAGGTAAAAGCCTGAGGGGAAAGACCAAAGAGGACCTCTTTCCCACTCGATTCTTTTGCCCATTTTTTCCACCAGCCCTCGCCCCTTCACGTTCCTCTTTCATGCTTATTATTATTATTATTATTGGTGGTAGTATTAATTATCATAATACACAATTTTATGTTACATCACCTTTTGCCACAAGTATTTTTTTCCATAGCGCATAGATACATGTTAATCGATAAATCTCTCTCTCCCTATCTCTTTCTCGTTCACTCCGACTCGTGGGATGATTTTTATAACCGTTCGCTTAGCCACGAAACGGGAGTATGCACCAAGGGAATTAAAAAGCTATACGCACCTGTGAAAATTAGTCGACAAATAAAACCAGCTTCTTTTTTTAAATTCACCTTTTGGCTTTCGCTATCCGCGACCGGGGAGACCAGTCGAGAGGGAGGGAGCGCGAGAGAGACGATCGAAACAAAAAAAAACGCAACCCACATCTGTGTTTGTTATCCTACAACGTGATCGTGTCCTCCACTTACGGCACAATATCCAAAACGTATTTTTGTAATATTTCTTGCTTTTTTACGTATAAGATATGAATCCGACGTGTGTATGCGCTCGCACGATACGTCGACGACTGTCTTGGCTGATTCGTTCAATTGTGAAAAAAAATGGTGACACACCTGCGCGAGTGAATATATCGATACGGAGTCTACGAACGAGAAAAATGAAGGAGCCAAAGCAGGGGACTGGCTGCCGCTTTTTTCTTCTAACTTTATACCGTGGCTTTTGTATATTGGAATTTTAGCCTTTCATTAACCGTCTAACAGCTTTGGAATGAATTTTGAACTTTGAATTTTCAGTTTATGAAAATTATTAGAATTTTCGATCTTTTCTCATGGCTCCATTGGAATTTCTCGAATATATGTGTGTTTGTGTGTGTATTTACGTATGTATGCGCTTCAATAAATGAATAGCGTTAAAATAAATTGCCGCGTGTCGAAGGTTGAAAGTGAATCGACAACGAGCCGGAACTGCTGCGGAGGAGTATCACGTGTGCAACCCTCGCAAACGAGGGGACAATAAGCGGCCAGAGTGCTAAGGGTGACCCGACCAACTGAATTAAAAATATGTATATGTAGAAACATCCACGATTAAATTCAACCAGAGACGCGCTTCTCTCGGAAGTTACGACTTCCGGAAGTCGCTGTTGGGCACTAATGCGGCACCCGCGCGTTTCCTGCGCTCCGCGGATACACACGCTTTTGCCATTCACGCGTATGTCGGAACCTCCACGACCCTACAGGGCCTCCCAGCTCTACACGAATACATACGTGTATATATTAAGGTTATCCGGAAAACACGATATCTTGTTTTTTTCACCTTCCTACAGTCAAAAAAGTAGGGCTCACTTTTCGCGACAATTTTTTAAGTACTTTTTTTTGGCCATGCGCCAGACAAAAAAAATCGTTGTTTTGGTTTGCCGTAGTTTATACATATATATATAATATATGTAGTATGTGCGTTCGTGTGTGTGAGAAGAATGGAAATACTCGACTGTTTCCGAAGGATTCTTTTCACAATTTCTACAAAGCCGAACGAGTGGAAGAATTTCTCCACGAACGGAGTGGCGGTCAAAAGAATAATAACGAAAAAAATTAAATTAAAAAAAAAAAGGAAACGTCGCGCATTATTTATCGTTAAAGCGTCGCAGGCTCGTTACGGCGATTGGACGTGAGCGTTCGCCATCCATTTTCTTCGCAGTTTAAAAGCAGGACACGCCGTTTTCTACGCCTCGTGGCTTTGTTTATTTTTTCGAGAAAAAAAGAGAAAAGCCCATACATGTGTTTCGAGGCACAATAAAAGAGTGAAAAAAAAATAGGACGGGTTCACCGGTGTGTTTCGAGTTTACGTAAATGTCATGGAGAGTAGATGCGTTATTGTGTACTTTGTGGCGGTCGTGCGATTAGTCGAAATCTCTCGCATCGTCTCGTACATTCGAATTCTCATCCTTATTTTCGACCTCGTCGTTTTTCTTCGTTTAATTTTTTCCTCGTTATTATTATTATCATTATTATTATTCTTCCGTCCTTTTTGTGAAGAGGCGGAAGAAGAAAATAGTCGGATTCTCTTTGAAAAACTTTCGAGCTCGAAGTTATCGCTTAATGAACGATTCATTGCACGGAAAAAAAGAAACAGCGAAAATCACAGTATAAACCGCATAAAAAACAGGGTGCCATATTTCATTTTACAGTAAAACACAGTAATGTAAATCCTGTCCTACAAAAATGACGAATTTTCCTGTACACACTGAGATTTTTGCAGTTACACTGGCTTATTTACAGTTCGGTACTGTGAATACATCAGTGTTTTCTGTAAAAATATTCAATTGTAAAATTTACATGAGATCACTGATTTGTATACTGTACACAAACTGCAAGGGTTACAGTGTACACTGTATTGAGTACAGAGTGATTCATTAAATTTCACAGTGTGCCACGGTAGTTTTACTTTTCTTTCGACAGTTCGTGACGGTATCTGTGCACTCTGAGATTTTTACAGTTACACTGGTTTATTTGCAGTTTGATATTGTGAATACATCAGTGATTTCAGTAAAAATATTCAACTGTAAAATTTAAATGCGATCACTGATTTTTATACTGTGCGCAAATGAGGCACGAGGTGAGGCCCGAGGCCAGGACACAAAGGATTGCCAGTTAGTAGTGCGTGGTTGATGGGACGCGGACATCGAAATTTGTGCCTCAGAATTCAAGAAATTATAAAGAAAGAAAAATTTTAAAAAAAGGTACGTTCTTGTCTAATTAGGACTTGTCTAGCGCGTGGGGTGAGGCACGTGGCCAGGACACAAAGGATTGACAGTTAGTAGTGCGTGGTCGACAGGATGCGAACGTTGAAATTTGTGCGATATAATTCAAGAAATTATAAAAAAGAGAGAATTATTTACAAAAAGGTACGTTCTTGTGTATGTGACTGATTTTGTTATATTTTCTACACATTTTTTCAAACTTCTTTTATGGATAAACTTTTTTTGTGTGTCTCATTCACTTCATTCTATTCTTGATATGTATATACATTGTAAGCAAAGGTTTCGCCGATTTTCTTTTATTTTATTTTTTATAATCAAATTTACAGTGTGACGTTGTGAACGGCAGTCACTGGTTAGGACTTGTCTCACGCGTGGCGCGACCAAGACACAAAGGACTAGCAGTTCTTTTAGCGCTATCTAATGTTATTTTTACCCCTAATTTTGTATAATATACGATTTGTGGCACTATTAAATTACGGGGTTCATCAAGTTTGAATTACAGTATTAAAACTAGAACGTTTCCCGTGTTTATACTGTAAAAAGCAACGATTGAAAACTGAAACTATATCTGTTGCTAGCCAGTTTGTAGAACAGAGGACTTCACTGTTAAAACACCTACATAAACTCTGTCGATATAACTGGCGCATTCATTGTACATAATACAGATTAGCCAACTGTCAAATTACAAGTTTTGTTAAATTTATATTACAGTGTTGAACTGTCAAAATTTACTTTTGACTACACTGTATTTTGGACTGTGTGTTCCAGTAAAAGATACAGTAGAGCGGTTCGAGTCCAAAGAAGACAGTATAGGAACTGTAATAATTTACTTTGAGCACACTGTATTTTGAGCACTGTTTCAGTAAATATCGCTGTGCAATCGCTCGAGTCCAATGCGAACTGTGTAGCCCCTGTATTTTGTACTATTTCTTTTTTTCCGTGTGGTGCATTCACCCTTTACCCCAATTGCGAGTTGCCCCCCTTTCCCTCCTCGCCGCTCTCTTGCCGCCCTCTCCCTTTTTCTCGCCTTACTCGCTTCCATCCGTCGCTGTGTTTTTCACAGTGGCTACGCTGGAAAGAGTATGAGTCGCATCGCGAGCGAGAGCGCGTTGTACGCGAGAGCCTTACGAGGAATAGGAGCGAAGATGCGGTTGGAACGGGGCGCGGCGCAGGGAGGTGGGCAACTGTTAACCGAACAGTCGAAGAATGAGCGAGACGGAGAGGGGGCGTGAAAAAAAGTCGTGGAGCGAGATAAAGCCCGGAGATCGAGTATGAGAAGGTAAAAGATAGGGTGAGGCTTTCTCACTCCCCCCCCCCCCCCCGCTCTCCTGTATGTATACTAGCTCTAGGCCTAGGCGAGCCACCAGCGTAGAGAGAAAGGAAGCAACTATCTGACGCGTTCTTGGACTTGGTCGCGTCTTCCTATCGTGAGCTCCTTACAGTGCATTGCCTTTGCGATCCTCTCAGCTTCTTCTCTATGTGTGTGTGCGTGTGGCGAAATATCGTTTTTTTTTTCAACGAGTTTGTCAAAAAAAGTCGTTTACGCAAATGAGAAAAATACGGGATCCATACCGGAAGCAAAAGTAAACCTTTTCAAGGGTTTTTTCGCAGATTTTTGTACGTTTGCTAAATGCATGCATATACATACCAACACACACACACACACACACACACACACACACACACACACACACACACACACACACACACACACACACACACACACACACACACACACACACACACACACACACACACACACACACACACACACACACACACACACACACACACACGCACACGCACACGCACGCACACACACACACACACACACACACACACATTTTTGTACACACTAGCTTTTGGCCGCGGCTTCGCCCGCCCTGTACCGGTTGAAATAGTTATTCTGACTACCTGGTCTACAGTTTTTGATAATTCACCTTGGATTTTTAATATATTTATATTCCATATACACAGACTTTTTGTCCCTTACATCTTTATGATAAGTATAGATAGGTTGTGTACTTACTAAAATTTCAATGGAAATCACATTGATCTTAACTTGACTAAATAAAAGAAGTCCTCAAATGAAATCGTTGAATTTTGGATAATATGTTATTTTATGAAATGAGTTGTCCAAAATTAAAATTGAAACGATCTTACGAAATTTCATAAGCCACTACGCGAAACGTTTCTCTGTCTCCCCGGTCGGTTAAAATAAAATGATTTTCTCGGTTGGTTACTCTAGAGCAGGCCACATAGAGCTGACCATGCGAAAGGCATAGGGCCGCAAAAGCTGCCCGAAGAGCGTTGTGAGGGGTCGCGCGGCGACCCCTGAATAACCTCGTACTTAAGAAAACAGCGTGCGACAATGATATCGCGATCTATTTTATTATTTTAATTGCACGAATGTGTCGCTTCGCCTTTGTTCGTTGCACTTTCAATTACGCGAATGTGTCGCATCGCAAACAAACTTATGTAGGGTAAATAGTTTTTAGATTATTGGTCAAATTATACTCGTTCTATTTAAATGAAACATATACCATTATCTTCGTAGCATTTTAAGCTGTACAACAGAGAAAATCATATTTCATTCAGTTCAGTAGTGTTTAAGTGATGTGAGGAAATACAGGCAGACAGACTTTACAGCTTTATAATGTTTTAAAATTATGTTTTATTACATTATCAACATGTTTTATATTACTGTATTATATTATATTCTTGCTCGTGCTATTACTGTCCGATGAAAAAAAACAATAATCACAATTATAATACAAGTGATAATGTGTAATGAATAAATAATATTATAAATAAATAATGCAATTTAGTATTTTATATAAATTGTGTTACGTAATAGGTGATGATGAAACAATATCATTTTGTGGTAATTGATATATTATTTCATACGATATTACTAAAATTGTCTTTGCGAATGTCAAAAGTTCCCAAAAACTTTCCGATTCTTCTTCTGAGTCGAGGGAGCCAGGCGAGAAAGAGCGCAGTAAAAAAAAAGGTGGTCGCGTGGGTATCGCGCTGTCTCGATAGCCGCCCCCTTGAGATATGGAAAGAAAACTTTAGTTTTGTCAGGCGGTCTTGAAACTGAGTAAAATACTACCCAAAAGTCATTGGTGAATTGAATGTTGAAATGTGGGGTATGAAAAGGCGACGAGATGAACGGAAGGTGAAGACAGAGAGAGAGAGAGAGAGAGAGAGAGAGAGAGAGAGAGAGAGAGAGAGAGAGAATTGTGAATGACGACAAGAGGAAATAAGATAAAAGAAAAGATTCGTCGCTCGATGGGCTCGCTTGCGAGTCGAATACTTATGCTTCTCCCGTTCCCGCCTCCCTTCCTGCGAAACACGCGGAAAGTGCGTGCGGGATCGCGTAAGTGCACCCCGAGAGAGCAAGCTCTCTTTTGCAGTCGAGGATATCGCGCTCCGCAACCGCCACAAAAGCGAGAGAGAGAGAGAGAGAGAGAGAGAGAGAGAGAGAGAGAGAGAGGGACCAGCGTTTTACTGTAAAGGTAAAAACGAGGAAGAGAGAACACCTTGGGGCGCAGTTTAAAGTCGAAGAAAGAGGTAAAAAGAATAGAGAGGGAGAGAGAGAGAGAGAGAGAGAGAGAGAGAGAGAGAGAGAGAGAGAGAGACGCGGTACGGGTTTGTGCTCCTTTCCCCTCCCTCTTTATCGGCCTCTCTCGCTCGCGCCCTCACGAGACGCCTCGGTCTTACGCTCTCCGTTCCGAACGGTGAAAGTCTCGTCGACTGTACACCGACCCGTGTCCGCGCGAGGGTAACGGTATTATCGCTATCGTCTCGATTCCCCTCCACGCTCTCTCGCCCTTACGATTTTTCGAAGCGCTCTCTCTTCCTTGCGTCTCTCTCTCTCTCTCTCTCTCTCTCTCTCTCTCTCTCTCTCTCGCTCTCGTTTTTTCCATCGCTCTCCTTTTCTCGGTATATTATTTATTTACTCGTCACCGGGACATCTTGCGCCCGCCGTTTCACACAGCTGCAAAAACCAACAACGTCAATACGCTTTTGTACGATTCAAACGAATCAATTGCAAGAGTGTAATGGCGGATGAGTCGCGCCAAGTGTACATATTTGGTTATCCAATATCCACCAAAGGACAGTATTTTTTGTCCCGTCGCGACTCCAGGATCCGCGTCGTTTACATTGCGATGAACAACGTATTTCAACGAGAATTTGGAAACGGGTGGGTGGTTCAATCTCTACGATCGAGCTGTGTCTCTCTCTCTCTCTCTCTCTCTCTCTCTCTCTCTCTCTCTCTCTCTCTCTCTCTCTCTCTCCCACACACACACACACACACACACACACACACACACATTAATTTTGTGTCCCTCCCTAGGTCGTCTCGTTCAGCGTTTAATCGTTCGCACCGTTGCACATTCTCCCTCTCGCTCACCGACTCTCTAGCCTACCTATCTGTCTCTCTCTGTCTCTCGCGCGACACACACACACACACACAAACACAGACGCACGGCCTCCCTCAACGACGGCTCGTAAGAAACCAAATATAGTCAAGAAGGGGAGTTTCGAGAAAGAGTACGTGCGTGGTGTGCCACGACGAGGTGATTCCCGAGACGCGCGTGGGTGTACACCCGATTCTCCTCGCGAGCAGCTTGACCGGACTCTGGACGCCCCCCGCGATAAAAATCCGCGCTTTCCATTATTTTTTTTACTCGTGGCTTTTTTCATTGTGATACGGGAGGAAGAAGCAAAGTTTCAAACAATTGGCGGTTATTCCCCCCCCCCCTGCCGTTCCTCAATCAGGACCTTCCACCCATTTCAAAAACACCGCAACAAACAGCATGAAGCAGCCGCCATACTTCTCTTCATTCGATATTAATATGCAAAAAGAGATATTTCAAATCAAACCCTCGCGGATTAGTGCGGCAATGCACGTTAGTTGCCGCAAGCTGAACAAAAAAAATTATTGAAAACGTCATATGACGAAAGATGCTCAAACTACGACGCCATCGGCTACTCCGTAATGGAGTGAATTCCCGCGAAAAAGTGACCTGTCGTCCCATCCGACGGACGATGCTCGAACTACGACGCCGTTGATTATTCCGTGGCGACGAATGTTGTCACCGAAAAAAGTGATCAGTACCGCCATTCGACGGACGATACTCGAACTACAACTGCATCGACTACGCCGCGCCAAAAAATATTGGCCCTTGAAGAAAGTGTATAATGGCGCCATCCTACGAACGATGCCCAAAGTACAGCTCGATTGGCTACCTCGCGGCCTACTAGAATCTCGCAGAACCGAGACGACGGTATCGCCCAGTCGCAGCTTCGGGCGCGATGTGGAAAGTACGAATGAAACGTCGCCATGCGTAACAACAGAATTGGTTTTTTTCGCAACAGTTGACGCGGCGCATTTTTTTCCCTACGATCAAACTTGGCGATGCGAAATTTTGCTGTACAGGAAAATTTCGCCGGTAGTACGAAAAGCTACGTGTAGATGTCGAAGCAATTTGAGTGCCAACAATTTGATTGAAAGCCGCGAGATAAACCTCGCGCACACAATGACATCAATATTTTCTCGAGACAAAGGTTATCCGACGAACCCTATACAGATGATTCAGGATCCAAACGCGTCGTGTTATCACAGCTCCGGATTCGCGTGTTAATTATCCCGATAATCGCCGATGCCTCGCGCAAGATGGCGTACCACGAATATTATCAGCCACATAATTCCCCCCTCCCCCGCGCTTCTCAAGCCGCCCCTTTTGACGTGTAGAAACCACTGTGCTCCTGGCGCATTTTATTCTAATTTATTGTATACTACCGCTGGATAATCGGTATTATCGTTGCCGTTGCTCTGTGATATGACGTGTTTTTGTTCGCTAAAGTGTTTGTGACGCGGCGCAGTTTCGATAAACTTATAGAATCGCATTGAACGTAAAGGAACGAAAAGAAAAACAAGAGAAAGTAGCAATTCGTCGTGGATCTTCGGGGACATAAATAATGGCAACGTGGAGAATGCCTCGGCGAGCCGCACTCGTCGGGACACTGTTACTCGGAATTGTCGTGGTTACCGACTCTTCCAAGGATTATTCGCCGAACAGTGATGCGATAACCAAGGTCGAGCGGCAAATCGACTTCCCGGTTGCATGGCGATATCGCGAAGAGAGCTTGACATCGTCGCCCTCCAGGTACAAGAGGAACAGCGAGATCACCGGCAACGAGATTGCCCAGGAGTCGAAAGCGGCTCTCTCCATCCAAGATCCCAAATGTCGCGACGAGTTGAGACAACTGTGCGGCGATCTCGACAACAACGAGGACAATCTCTTCGTCCTAGCGTGCGTTCGGACCTTTAAGGTAAGCTTGCTTCAACCCCTGGAACGGTTACTTCCCATGCGCGTAGTCTCAATCTTGCTTATCCTGTTCATTTTAGCCGAGCGAAACAAAGAAAATGGACAACGATTGTCAACACGCGATATGGAAGCACATACTGGACGTTACGAGCAACGAAAATATCCGCAAGCTGGCGTCCAAGGCTTGCGGCACAGAGCCTAATGAGCTGGGCTGCTCGACAGAGATCGACGAACCCGGCGCTTATCTAACTTGTCTGATAAAGAAGCGTGACGTCGCGACGGAACCTTCGTGCGTCGCTTTCATACAACAGTTGCGATGGGTGGCGGTCAGTGACTTTGGCATCCTCACTCCGATGCTGAGCGACTGTCACGACGACATAGAGAAGCTCAAGTGCGGCAGAATCGAGATAATCGGCGATCAGACGCAGGGCGAGACGCTCAACTGTTTGCAGAGCAGAGTCGACGAATTGGAGCCACGCTGCAGAAAGGGTATACAAGCTATGTCCGCCATCCAAAGCGACAATGTCAAACTCGATCGCCAATTGTATCTCGCTTGTACGCGCGATCATGTGAGATTCTGCGAGTCGGTAAGACCCGGCAGCGGTCAAGTTTACAAGTGCCTCATGCGATACAAAGCCGATAGAGCGATGAGCAAACAGTGTCGCGATCAACTAACCAAACGCGAGAGGCTCATAGCCTCGGATTATCGCGTGAGCAAAGGCCTCGCGAGAGCCTGCAAGGACGACATTAAGAACAATCATTGTCGGAGATTCGTCTCCGAAGACAAGGAAATACGTCTCGCGCAGATATTGCTGTGTCTGGAGAGCGTAGCCAAGAACGGCAGTAAAATCGATCCCGAGTGTCAACTCGAGATGTTCGATCATCGTAAAATTCTCATGGAGGATTACAGACTCTCGCCCGAGATCGTCAACGGCTGCGCACGGGATATACCGACTTTCTGTCGAAATCTGGAGGTCGGCGGTCGTACGATACACTGCCTCATGGAGCACACGCGAGCGAGGAAGAAGAAGAGGATATCCGCCGAGTGCCAGAGAGCCGTGAGTGTCAAGCTTTCTACGAGGGACAGTATTAATTTGATTAGTTTCCAAGGGTTTACCTCATCCCTTGTACATTGTCCGTTTGAGTTGACTTCAAAATAAATATATCGTGGACAGGATAGAAAGAAAAAGTCACCTGCTACGAAGAACGCACGCCAATGGTACTCTTCTTTTCTAGCTCGAGACACTGATAGAGGAAACCGACGCAGGCGAGGATTGGCGAATCGATCCAGTCTTGAGGGAAGCCTGCCGACCGGTCGTCGACGTCGCCTGCCGCGACGTAAGACAGCCGTCATTTTTCAGACTTTCTCGTTAAGATATATGTGTTTCCGTGAGGGAAATAATGCGAAAAGCCTATTTACCAAGAGGATGATAGATGCGTGCGTGGGTGTTTAGTGTGTATGTGGCGAGCACGGAAAATGTGTGCAAAATATTCTCTTCGTACGTAAGTTATCCAATCGAATGAGCTTGGGCCTTTTGAGCGCAGGTACCGGGCGGTGACGCGAGAGTAATCTACTGCCTGATGGACAAACTCGGCACCGACAAAATGACCGCAGCGTGCGAGGCCGCGGTAATACAGATCCAATACTTCGTCGTACGTGACTACAAGCTCGATCCCCAGCTGTACCGGGCATGCAGATCAGACGCGGTGCAATACTGTCACGCGAAGAAGGCCTGGCACGACGACGGGACGCGTATGGACCCGGAAACGGGCCCCCTCGTTCTGCCGTGTCTCTACAGATACGCGTCCCAGCCGCGCAAGAATATGACCCTGCGGAGCGAATGCCTCGACGAGATACGCCGGGTGATGAGGCAACGAGCGATCAGCGTCGACCTGCAGCCCGAAGTCGAGGACGTCTGTCTCGACGAGCTCGCCACCTTTTGCTACGACAAGCCTCGCAAGGGAGAGGAAGTCCTGTGCCTTCAGGACAATCTGGAAAAGTTCGTATATCCGTTCGAAATAATAAAAATCTGTGCATCATATTGTTGCCGCTTCGATATATGAAAGTGATGATCGGTTCTGGGAATTGCGTTAATCGAACCGCCGCTGTTTCTTCGCAGTCTGAGCCCCGAGTGCAAGCAAGCGGTGAGCAATCTGACGGCCGAACAGGCCGAACGGGTCGATCGAAATCCCGTTATAATGGCGGCGTGTCAACGAGTCATGGAACATCACTGCGGCGATGTTCTCAAGTTCAGCAGGGACGAGGGCGACATGATGGACTGCCTGATCGACCACAAAAACGATCTCGATTCCCGCTCCGATTACAAGTGCAAAGCCGCAGTCGAGCACTTTCAGCTCATATCCCTCAAGAGTTATCGTTTTACTTACAAATTTAAGGAGGCTTGTCGACCCCTCGTGATGCGCCACTGTCGCGAGTAAGAGGCAACTTGGATCGCAACCATTTAACGAACTTTGTTTTTCTTCACCTTCAATTACCGTAGCTGGTGTTGAGAAATAAATTTTTGAACGTCGGTCGCTTCTTCGCATTTGCAGATCAACGACGAAGGTCGCGGTGATCGAGTGTCTGAGCCAAATCGTTCAGGACGACGTGTTGAACGACAAGCAACCGAGGATACCGAAGGAGTGCAGGCAACAGCTGCGGATGCAGTTGTATCAGCAACGCGAGAACATACGTTTCGATCCGGTGTTGCAAAAAGCATGCGCCGCTGATATAAAGCAATTGTGTTACAAAACCGAGCCCGGCAATTCGCAAGTCTACGAGTGTCTTGCAGCCCAAAAGACCAAACTGAAGGACGAGTGTCATCGCCAGCTCTTTAAGATTCGACGCCAAGAATTTCAGGACAGCTCGAGCGACTTTATGCTTTTGAATTCTTGTCGATCAATGATACGACAATTCTGTTACGAGTACGATCGTTCCCAGGCACTTGATTGCCTCAAGACTCACAAGGACGAGGCGACCTTCGACGAGAAATGCAAAAATATGGTTATACGACGTATGATCGAGCAGAACACCGATTACCGTTTCAACACGGCACTCCAGTCGGCATGTTCACGCGATATCGCCAATCATTGCAGCGATGTACATTTTTTTTTCTTCTTTCAACCTCGACGTTCTAGAACCTAAAAGTCTCCAATTCAAAAAAGGTTTTATCCGTATGAAATTAAAGTTTTTTTACTTTTCCATATACTTGCGCAGGTATTGAAGAACAGGCCACAGGACAAAGAACTCGAGGGCAAAGTCATTACGTGCCTCAAGATCCAATTCCGTTTGTTGAAATTGACGCCCAAGTGTGAGCAACAAATGGTTCACATACTTCGTCAAACGGCCCTGAATTATCACCTCGATCCCCTGCTCTCGACGCTGTGCGCTCACGAGGTGCGTGCATTTTCTATCTCTCTCTCCCTTTCTACACGAGAAATGCCCGGTCCCAATTCTACATATTTCTGGGGCGTTTTTTCACTCCATCAGATAATGACGATTTGTGGAGGGGACGACAAGGACCCAGGCTCGGTCGAGGAGTGCCTCAAAACCGAATTCAACTCCGACAATCCCGACATGAGAGAGGAATGCCGAGTCCAAGTTGCCGATCTCATAGAGGAGTCGAGAGCTGATATAAACGTCGATCCGTTGCTTCTGAAAGCTTGCTCCATCGATCTCAAGAAATATTGCAGCGACGTGCAACAAGGAGGCGGTAGACGTGAGTCGCGTTTCGTCTTTTTTTTTTTTTTTATTTCATTATTGCTGAATTTGTAAAATCGAGTATTTTAAGAGGTACAATAGTTTCTATTTTTTGTACAATGCCGTCAAAGATATACCTTTCTCAATGGTAAAATAAAACACTTGGCTTTTTGACCGCTCAGATATTATGTGCCTGCAAACTATGCTGGACGAAAAGAAATCTCTGCAGCCGGATTGCTACAAAATGCTGACGACGAGAATCGAGATGTTCAAAAACGCTGCAAAAGTAGGTAGAATTAGGCAATATACATGATATATTCATAAACGGAACGTTAACGCTGCGATCCTCGTTTCAGTTGGTCGAGCCACCGAAGACCATCGGTGATCTCTACACGACCGTCAATCGTTCGCCGGCCCGGCGATACTTCATCGTACTGGCGATCTCGATGATCGGCACGATTTTCATAATGGGTCTTTTCTGCGGCAGAGTTACGAGGCGCACCATGATGATGAAGAAAAAGTGACGTTCCAAATCGTCAAGCAGGCCCGCACGAATTTAAGAGAGCGAGACGAAGAGCCCAACGGCACTATGTCCCGATGTTTATATTTATGAGCAAAGCTCATTTTTGTGTGGCTGTGTGCCAGTAGCGAGACAACAAATAGGGAGGAATTCCTCTTCGGGAACACGGGAAGCGTGTATGCAGAATTTTAAACTCATTGGGTTAGACCTTGATAGTTTCATTCTTCTTTGTGACCCGCGGAGTCGTGTCTCGCGAAAAAAATTTTGTACAATCTTTTTATACTGCGAAAATTCAAGACGAGTGTGAAAAACCAAGCAAAAGAGAAAGAAAGAAAAAAATGCCAAATTCGGAAAATTAAAAAAAAAATCGCACCCATTCCGTAGTATGTACACACGTCTTCGCTCGCGGGCACTTGCAAGTTACACACACACGCGCGCGCGCGCGCACACACACACACACACACACACACACACACACACACACACACACACACACGAAGCCACAGAAAATATGTACAAAAGTAGGACGTAAAAAAACTTATATGTATGTATGCCAGAACAGAGTACGGCGAAATGTTTGATTACCACCATGACTCGAACCCGGCCGTGGATCAATCCCCATCACCCCAAATTATCACTCTACCGAACGTAAACTGTGCCGGCAAAAACCGTTCGAACGAAAAAACAGTGTTGGCGCAACTAAGCGAAGACACGCGAAGAAATACAATAAAAATCATGTAAATATCATTATACGGTGTGTGGCTCTATGGGAAAGGGAGATGTTATTAAAGAATCATTGAACCACAAAGAAACTTGCGTTTCAAATGTTCCCTGCATCGTTTAGATGATTAGCAATGAGCTTGGCAATCGTCGTCTTGAAAAAATGGAAACAATGTAGGTACGCATACATACAGTGTGTCTCAAATGTCACGCAACATTTAACTTTCGCGGCTTATGCATATTGTTTCGTGACATTTGGGACGCCCTGTACATACACACAAAGCATGTGCTATATAGACAGTGCATGAATTCGATTTTTTTTAAATATTCGGCGAGTCTGTGGAACATTTTCAGTATATCTATACTTATAATGAAGCTGTATGTTCTCGTACCACTTAAAAACTACTGAACCGAATGAAATATGGTTTTCTCTGTTATATAGCTTAAAATGCCTCGAAGGTAATGGTATATGTTTCATTTAAATTGACCGAGCATAAGTTGAGCAATTGATTGCTTTATAACAAAACGTCATCGAGGGAGAAGTTCTGACGGGGTGCGGGCGGGGTGAGACGGTGTTTATACCGCCGATATCACTCATTAGTGGCTGGAGTCGACCTACGAACAGCATGCTTCTCGCAAGGTCAGCTGTATTTCGCCTGCTCTAGCGTAACCAACCGAGAAAATCTTTCTACTTTGACCGACGGGGAAGAACGAAAACCGCAAAACGTAGTGAATCATTAAATTTTAATTTTAGATAACTCATTTCAGGAAATAACATCCAAAATTCAAAGGTTTTATTTTAGTACTTTTTCAATTTAGTAAAGTTAAGATCAATCAATTTGATTTCCATTGAAATTTTCGTACGGAACTACTCAATCTATCTATACTTATAATAAAGATGTAAGGGACAAAAAGTAAGCATATAGGGAATATAAATTGTAAAAAAATAAGCAAGGTGCGTTATCAAAAACTGTAGGCTAGGTAGTCCGTATAACTGTTTTAAGTGGTACAGCGCGGGCAAAAGCTAGTCTTACATAAAATATTTAAGAACTTAGCCATGTGCGAGTCGGGCCTCGCTCTATTAGGGTTCCGTACATATCCAATCGACTTTTTTTAAAAACTAGATATTTAATTAGGTAATGCGCTTTTCTGTCTTAGTTCTTAAGTAGTATGAAACTGGAACCACATGGGGTGTTGATAGCTAAATACAGCTTCGTATACTCCGGCTGTAAGCTAAATAATGAAAAGATAGAACATTATTGTTATTTCAATATTTATAATACGAAATGACCAATTTTTGGAGTCGGTAGCAGCCGATTGCCAATATTGTCACATTTTTTGGCGTAAACGAGGAGGCAAAGAAAAATAAATGAAATATAAGATCTACAGTATTTTTTAATTTGCAATCTCTTGTCTTCCGTAACGTCAATCTTTCCTTCTTTGCTGGCACCGACTCCAAAGATAAATCTTTCGGTATTGTAAATATTCGAATAACAATAATTTTATATATTTTCATTATAAATTTTTGTATTATGTATACGATAAATGATCACATATACTACATTATGAATCGGCATTTATATTGTCTATACACTACATTATTATATATACTACATTATGAATTGCCGTTTTCAGTATTTGTTATTTAAATGCAGTATATGGAACATGATATACAGAAATTCTAAATACCTAACTAGTTTAATTTTTTAGATAGACCTCTCGTAAATTTTTTTCTAAAACCGGCAACTTTGACGGCCTCCCATTTCTTTATTTTTGGAGATAAGAAAGAAAACAAATTTTTCTCTACTCAATAAGCTTTAAAGAATGACCCACATGTGTGGGTAAGAAGAAAAAAATCTGCGCCTTTTCCATGTATTTCATGGGGACCCCCTTAAATTATGAAAAATAATTTAATTGAATTTCTAATTCAATATTTGGTTTTGGATCAACATTCTACACGAAACATCGAAATTTCATATCTGTAACTCATTCCGTTTACGAGCTAGAGACCCGTGCCATGCGGACGGACAGACAGCAAAGTGACATTAATAGAGTTCCGTTTTGAGCTTTGGGTGCGGAACGGTAACAATTAGAGATCGGCACTATCTCACCCGTTAAAATCGCTCTCCGTCTCCTTTTCTTTCGTCCCCTCTGTCCGTCCTTGGAGGTAATGATCTGTAACGGCGAAAATCGCTCGGAAATTCGTCCGAAAATTATGATATCTCGGGATGAGTGGACGGATCGGAAAAGAAGCTGAACCAAACGACAGGGAAAAGTCACATTCCACGTGTCAAATGTCATCAGATTTTGTATTCGGCGTCGCATTTCGCGTGGCGTCGATTCAAAGTTAAAAAATGACTGATAAAATCTAAGCTTAGTGTATAAAGAGTACGGGGCGTGTTCGTCAGTGGGTTAAACGTTTTCCTTTTTATTACTTGGCGTCAAAGCGCTGCCCCGTCTTTTGATTTAGCAAATGCTTTAGCATTTGTGGATCATTTGACTTACCCACAACCCTTGATTATTCGCATATTTTTATTATTCATTCGTTTCTCTGTTGGTCCATTTTTTGTTGTCATTTGTTCGTTTAACACGAATGTAATCTTTATTTGTTTGTGCGCTTGCTCATTGTAATTAAATAAATAGCGTAACCCTCAATAGCTTGATTTCTATTCCACACTTCAAGCTAACGCGTGTCAGAACTGGCGTAAGATACTTTCCATAAAATACGACTTTTTTACTTTGTTATTTTAATAAATAATAAATTAAACGTAGTTAAATAGCATGAATTGCAAAGCACATTTTACTGTTTTATCATTCTTATGTACATATCCAATAAAAAAAAGTCCATTTCAAGTTTTGAAGGCATCGATATCTTTCATTCACGTCGTGGATTTGGGCAGTAGGAGCTCGGTAAGTATCAGGAGCACATGACAACGAAGGAAGTTGCACGAGCGACCGTCGCGCACGAGCAAGCCAGCGCCATCTAGCATCTCCCTATGGTAACCTTGTCGATGAGCAGCGAGTTGTATTAGGATAATACGGTAGGTAAAGTAGGCACGCTATCCGTGACGCTACCTCCTGGGTGCTTCTGCGTTCCCGATACAAACTGAGATTTTTCAAGACCGTAATATGCCTGTCCAGTCCGCTTGCGCGAGTTTGGGAATTACGGCATGAAAACTCGGTTTCTATCAGGAGAACATGCTAGGCCATGAGGTGTCTCGAGTTTACCCCCTGTACCTTTATGCTACTTCTGCACTCTTGATACAAACCGAGATTTTCTTAACCGTAATATGGCTGGCTTGAGGGTGCTGGCGGCAGCAGAGATAGCAACGTAGCTCGGCGTATCAGAAGAACAAGATATGCGAATAGGTGTTCGGTCGAACAGCGACCTCTTTGCTATTCCTGTTCTCCTGATACGAGAGGACATTTTCTCGGCCGCGACAGGGCGAGCTTGAACGTCGTTGATGCGGCGGCCGCGCGCAGCACTGGGGCTCGTTGTATCAGGGTAACAGGAGAGGCGAGTAGGTACTCGATCGGTGGCGCTACTTCTTTCATACCTTTGGGCTCCTGATGCTTGCTGATATTTCTCTCGACCGCATCATGGCCGCTTCAAGCGTTGTGCATGGATTAGTTGGTCAACTACTCAGTCAACTTACGCAACCCGTCGCTTTCTTGTAATTTAACCCACTCATTACTTTTCAATCTATGCCTAATTTTAGGGAAAATGTCAAAGTGGGCACAAATAACTCGATTCATCTGGTATTTTTATTCGTATTTTGGTTTATTTGTTATATATGTTGCTTATGTACAATAGGACAATTTTTAGAGACAGTAAGTGAAAATTAAAAGAAAAAAATATAAAAATCACGTTGCTGTACGTGTGTGTAATGTGTTTGTTGTGTGTTCGCTTATTGTAATTATAATTATAAATACATAGCGTACTGCTTCGAGCAGAATCCGATGACGAGTGTTTTCAAATTATCACCGACGAAATGTACAGACGATTCTCTTTTTAAATTCAATTATCCTACTTGTTGATACGATGAAACTGCACAAAAATTATATGAAAATAAGAAAAAAGAAAGACCACATTCTATTTTATTATATTACAGACAATGCACTTTGTTCGTTTTTATTACACGAATACTGGCAGATCGGTGCATCTACTGGTATAATGGCAGATCGGCGCAAGGCGACAGAAGCGCCGCATGGTTCGAACCCAAATGCCCTACAATTTCAATTTCTCGAGAAGCTTCCGAAATTCGACCATCAATGCGACATTCCTCTCAAAGAATTGAAAAAAAAAAACAAATAATAAACTTGAATATAAAATGCTGAGAGCTGATATTTAATTATTCTGTATTATCGCAGCCTCCCTCGTATCCTCATACTCATGTTATGCAAATCCAAAGACTTTAATTCTCGGGTATACCCGCGCGCCGGAATTGAGAGAAAAATAAGTAAGAAAACACGTTCAAGGTTGTCGTTGACTGGAAGAGCAAAAAAACAAGGCCCGCTGCGTACGCGCGACAGTGCACACGATGAGTACGTTACGAGGGAAAAAAGAGAAAAAAGATACAGTGCGTCTACGGTTTTTGAACCGCGTGCACAAAATTCTATCGTAAATTTACATGGAAAAATAGTTATTGCCGATTTTTCAAGTCGACTGTTATTCGCCACTAGTCGCATTTTCACAGTTATGCGCAGTAGTGTTGCTATCTCGAGCGATAGCTGTGTCGTTCTTGATATTTTCATCGCTTTTTCTTTTATTATAACGGAGTAAGAATCGCGCGTGCCAAGGCACGCGCGCTGGTACATGGCGGCGAATGTGGGTTCTCGGAAATGATTTTTTTATTCGTTCTGCTTCTCACATTCCTTTGATTTTATTTTACCGCGTATTCACGTGTCGTTCTACCAGTTCGATAATGATATCGCGTTTCCTGTATTTCCGCGATGTTCTCGAGCAGAAAAAGCAGATTAAAAAACCCTTTAAAAATGCGCGTTTTTGGACGAGGTTCCGTAAAGCATTGATCGTAGTACCGGCGAGAACACCGAGATGTCAGGTCGCCCCACATTCGTTCGAGATGCGTGAGTGATCACGAGAATATAATGGTTTGACGTTTGTATTGTTTTGGAAAAAGGACGCCTGGCTACTTCAACGCATCGAACAACCGCGAGTGCGCGTAACTCTCCGTAATAAGAGTTATTTGATCCTTGGATGAGGTTCGTCGTGTGTACCGCGTTGGAGAAAGAAAAAGCGCGACGAACGCGCGGCCTCGTTCAAGCGATCGTGTCAGTAGCTCGCCGAGCGAACGCGTGAGGTACGTGAGAGCGCGCAGTTCGCTCGCTCGTGTGTGCGAAAAAGAGAAACGTACTGTGCCGAGGGAGGGAGAGAGAGAGAGAGAGAGAGAGAGAGAGAGAGAGAGAGAGAGAGAGAGAGAGAGAGAGAGAGAGAGAGAGAGAGAGAGAGAGAGAGAGAGAGAGAGAGAGATCAGGAATACGAGCCTCCTGTACAGAAACGCCGCGCGCCGCCAACACCCATCGTATGATCGGGCTTCACGGTGTCTCGAAAAACAAAAATAAATCAAGCCAAGGAACAATGGCCGTGTGACAGTAGGTGTGGTTCGATCGAGCGCCATCCGGGGGACTTATTAAAGAAAAGAAAAAAAAAGAAAAATCCGTGATAGTCCAACGCATATACGCGTAGTAAATATGGAGACGAAACAAATGAGATTTTGGTATTCGTTGGACGTCAAATTCCTCTGACACACGTATACACGACCGAGCGAAATCTGAATATTATTTTAATACCTTACATATACCTATGTGTATGTTCATACGCATACACGCGGCTATCCACGAACCTTTTGTGTACTCCTGTTTCGGGGATCCTCAAACCCCCGGCTCCAACGATATAGTATTATTTCTATGCATGTTTACTCGATGAAAAGGGAGATGATGCAGGTTGAATCGTAACCAGCTGTGTCGAGATAGTAAATGTGATATTGACCCTCCCCGGTCCCCTCGTCATCGGTGTTTCATGCGTTCTACAAGCATATACGCAAAGTGCTCTTTCCCTCTCTCCTTATCCCCCCGTATCGCTGATCGAGATACTTGTCCGCTTGACGCAGGAGAGAGAGAGGTCCCGATACCCGGGGCCGTCTCGTGAGAGCCGTAAGGAAAAAAAAGACGCGAAAACGTCCGCGCTGCCATTTTGGGCTTTCGCGGTGAGGCCTCTCTCTCGCTACCGCCAAATTTGCGCTAGCGGAAAGAGGAAGAGAGAGAATACTACGAGACAACACGTACGAAGGTGGGAGGAAGAATGAACGCTCGCTGAAGAAACGCGAAAGGCCTCCGAAGCTACCGTTCGCAGACGGCAGACTGCGCGCGTGTCGCCCGCGCGTAATGTGCCTCGCCGTCGCGCGGCGTTGCGATCTTCGGGAAGGAGCACCGCGAGTTCAGTATATCCGCGGCGGTCCGCGGTAACGCAAGCCACTTTCTAAGTTTTCTCTCCCAAAGTACGCGCGTCTGTAAACCTTTTTTTTACATCCCCGGTGGCGAGCCAGTTTTTTTTCCTCGTGTTTTTGCGAAAGTAAATTTAATTGTGAAGAAGAAAAAGTTTTACAAAGTGTGATGCGAGCTCGTTGGCGGAGTGGCAGCTTCGTTTTTTCGAGGATCGTGCTGTGACAAAGAGAGAGAGAGAGAGAGAGAGAGAGAGAGAGAGAGAGAGAGAAAGTCGTGAGTGAGAGTGGATTCGGTGGGCGCGTGTACACAAAGCTGGGTATACGTAGCTGATTGAGTGATACGCGTGTGTGCGGTGCATGCATGCGTCGTGCGTCGAGGCTGTGCTGCCTGGCACATTCGGCATCATACTGTCGTCGTGGTCGCTTAGGAGCCGAATTTTCGGCATCGTCCACGGCAGAAGCCGTATCGACACTAGCCGCCGCGGCTTCGTTATATTCGGCGGCTGTGAGGAGCAAAGAAGCAGCGGTGGTGGCGGAGGAGAAGGGGCCGGAGAGGTTAGAGGAGGTGGAGGAACAGACGGCGGCGATTTTAGCCTGCTCGTCCGCGGTATTCACGATTGGTCCCGAGTCACGACCAACAAATGTTTTAAATGGACGCATCGTCCATTATCACTCAAGTGTCGCGGGATGACGAGCTAGGCCACTTCAATAACGAGAAAGGTAAGGTTGGTTTCTCCGCACACGCGTACGCCACCGATAAATACGTGAGTTTGACCAACATTCTTGCATATGTGCTGCGCGAGAAGCATTCGCTCCTTTCGGTACAACGTCAGCGTAATCTTTTCTTTTGCCATACTTCGCGGTACATCGGACAGGGAAGGGGAAAGTCTCGGCGGCTTTGGACTTTCGGCCAGACACGCAAATAGATCCAGATTCCGAAATTACGGAGACTGCACTGTGCTGCACCTGTTACGGATTCTTTCTTACCATTTTATACCTTTTTGTCGCTTTATCTTCGCCTGTCCACTTTGAGCCTCGCCTAGCTCGCCACCCCCCGCTCCAACTTCTTTGCTTCTCAATCTCTCGCCATCTCTATACACCTCTCTCTCTCCTCCCCCTCTCTCTCTTCACTCGTCGCTTCACAAAGTATTTCACTCGGTCTCTTCGTTGCTCTTTCCGTAGAACAAGCGTGCCAGCCATCCGCACTCCCCTCGCCTTCCAGTGCGCGTTCCTCCTGCCACTCAGCATCCCCCCTCTCTCGTCGTCGTCGCCACGTTTGTAGTAAGCTCGGGCGCGCTCTCCGTTCAGCCTGTGCGTGTTTCCCTTCCTCTCCTATCCCCGAACTCGCCGCAGTTCTGATTCCCTCTCTCTTTCCCGCCCGTCTCTCCGCTCCGTACCTTATTATGAAATATTTTTTCTCTTGCTAATGCGTTTTTAAGGTCACGCGTGGATACTTTTCCCATTGACTGCCGCGAGAGAGAATTTGTTGTTTGGATCGAGGTTTTGTAGCGGAGGTTGACGACGCGTAACACTGTAAAAAAAAAAAAAACAGCTTGCGCTGTTCAATGTGTAAAGATGAAGTTTCTGTAAATGTGTACACTGCCCTTGCAGGGAAAAGTTTTCGAAAAGGAGATCAAAGTCTTGTAATCATTAAGATAATGAACATTAACAAGTCGGACTTTGTTTTTTCTCTTCATAGAATTATTATTAGTATCTGTAGTTATTATTATTCGAAATTATTATCGTTATTATTGTTATTAGAAATCATTCTTAGTATTTGAAATGATTATGGTTGCTACAAAAATTCGCAATTAAAAATATTCCCTCCGATTTCCTCTGAAGTATATCATTTTTCTATCTATTTATTAATCATTCTTTTTTTACGCAATACGTCGCTGTTGAAATTCGGAGCTTATGTTTTTTCATTCGGTTGCGGCACAAAAGCAGCTCGAGAGCCACTTTAATGGTGCGATCCTGAGGTCTCGAAGTACCAAATGAATGCCTCTTTCTTAATTCAATTCGCGTGCGCGATGTGTATGCGTGAGTGTGTATCTTGACCGAGGTTCGTTAGAAACCGAATGAGATACACACGAGCTCTCGGCGATATGTTCTCTCCCCTCTCCTCCACCTTCGAATTAATTCTAACTGCTAAACGGTGCAGCGATCCCAAAAGTCGCATAAGCTCTTTCGGTTTTGCTCCCATCGGAAAGAATAACGCGTTCGATGATGTTCGGTAAGCCGCTTTTTCAAATCGATCCATCAGTCCTTTCCCCTCAAGTACTTTCGTACCAGTGAAAAAGACGAATAAAAGAAAAAAAGAACAGGATATAACTGGCTGGGATAAATCGGTACGATTCTCGTTCCGGTCGGTCTAACTCGTCGTCGATGGGAGACAATAAAAGTTGTTTGCACGAGTGAGCTTTGGGCCAGGAGTGCCCGCGAGGAGGGACCAACGAGCATGATAATGATACATTTTTCTTTTTTCTTCTTTCCTATTTTATACATTTCCTTTCACGAATATAGATGTAGAATGAAATGTATATTTTTTTCCCTATGTGGCAATAGTAATGATCCGTTTTCGGTATATCCTGTCAGGGTATTTACACTTGAATGCCCTTTACATATTTTGTTGACCTGTATACATATTAATATAAGCGAAAAATCAATATATCTATAAAACAAATCTTCTTATTTTATTTTAAATCAATTCCTATTCTGTATATCGTACCAATAATAATTAATTATGGGTTTGTTTGGGTTCATTTTCTTTCGTAAATATATAAACGTAATCCATTTCAATGAATCGCATATTTGTAATATCTCAGATATAGCATTTTTTGCTCATATATGTACGTGTAAAAAATATTTTGCTTTCGAAATGTTCGCAGGACAATTACCGAGGGAAAATGAGACTACGAGCAACGGTCCGCCAAACGGCGGTGGAAAAAAGCCGCGAGGACGGGGTCTATTGCGTTCCCTGTTGTGCTGCCTCGGACGTGGTCGGCGCGAAAGTTCCAAGAGCTCGAAGGCGAGCTCGTTGCAGGGCGGCGAGGGTGGTCGCGGCTCGCCGCCCCCCGGCACCGGCTCGCCGAGATATCTATTGCCCCCGGTCCGCCATCAGGATATGCACAAGAAGTGTATGGTGATAGATCTTGACGAGACCCTAGTGCACAGCTCGTTCAAGCCGATAAACAACGCCGATTTTGTTGTGCCGGTCGAGATCGATGGAACGGTGCATCAGGTTTACGTATTAAAGAGGCCTTACGTAGATGAGTTCTTGCAAAGGATGGGAGAGCTCTACGAGTGCGTGCTCTTCACTGCGAGCCTTGCAAAGGTTGCCAGTCATTCGCCTTTACTTTTTATTCATGTATTATTGTACTTTTGCATCAAGTTTCTTTGCCAACACCATTTCCATTGCTATTTTTGTTTATTATTCACTTTTATTACAAACTATATCTTTTATAATTTATTGATTAATTATCGAAATTACGAAAATTATTGTTATAGGTTAATTTCCGTTCGTACCTTCTATATACAGGGTGGAGCAATAACTATTAGCACCGTGGATATCTTCGAAACTATAAGGCTCACAGAAATATTTGCTGAAATGAAATTGCACAGAATCGGACAGCACAGTCGATGTTTTGTTCGGACATTTGAAGCTAAACTCCATTTTTTTAAGCGGATCGGTATGTTTTTTTTCTGTATCATGAAAGAGGAGCTCAAATCGAGTTCAACGACCTATAACATAAGGTCATTGAAGGTCATAGAAAGTACAGAAAGGCGATAATACTTACAGTTTCGGTAGTGAATGAAATTACTACGTTTATAGTAAGTGGTCAAAATGACGACCATCAGTGTCAATGCAACATTGGATTATATTTTAGATTGATTGACTTGCAAGTTTTACAGCGTCAGAACTTATTGATGCACAGGCTGTAATAATTCTTTGTTGCATGTCGTCAAGTGTAATCGGTACTTCTTTGTACACTTTATCTTTCAATGTTCCCCATACAAAGTATTATCGCCTTTTTGTACTTTCTATGACCTAGGTCGTTGAACTCGTTTTAAGCTCCTTTTTCATGATACAGAAAAAAAAACATATCAATCCATTTAAAAAAATGGAATTGACCCTCAAATGTCCGAAGTACCTACACCTGCAAAAAAAAAATATTCGGATGGCCCTTTTTGTACTGTGCAATTTCATTTCAGCAAATATTTCTGTGAACCTTATAGTTTCGACGATATGCAATGTGCTAATAGTTATTGATCCACCCTGTATATTCTTTTCGAATCTGTTGGTATTCTTAGGTATAGAAAAAAAATATTTCTTTCGGTAGTAGCTCTTATTTTTTGTGTGGGTTTGTTGCTAAGTTCAATGAATATTTTCGTATTTTTGCAGTACGCCGATCCAGTGGCGGATCTACTGGACAAATGGGGAGTCTTCAGGGCGAGATTGTTTCGGGAATCTTGCGTGTTTCATCGTGGCAATTACGTGAAGGATTTGAACAAGCTCGGCAGGGATTTGCAGCAGGTCGTAATAGTTGACAATAGTCCGGCCAGCTACATCTTTCATCCGGACAACGCTGTGAGTTGTGGCGCTGTTGTGGTTGTTGTTGTTGTTTTTTTTTTCAAACGCCCCTACACTATGCAGGGAACGGTGGCCGGTTCTTGTTTCTCGCGAATTCACTCTGGCACGATGTGAAACACATTGTATTACGCGGACCGCGACGCTGTTAATGACTAGCGAAATGGGAGAAGGGAAGAAAAATGGGAGTGGGGGTGATGGTGCGAGTCATTCGATACGAACGGACATTGAGAACACTCGAACGATAGGCTTTCTTGACCTTCGCCTCGAATACTGTACTTCCTCGTAGACAAAGCTTTGCTCTATTCGGTGCTCCGACACTTCAGTGGAGTAGTATCCAGACTTTTTCATAACGTCGGAAAATTACATTAATGTACATGTGTGTGCGTATTGTGCGTTGGCACTGAATGAACGTCGTGCAAGATTTTGAGAGTTTACGATCTTTCAGGAAAAAGACAATGGTGCTAGTTGAAGAAAAAGAAAAAAAAACCCGTGTGTTTTGTTTTGAATCGATGATTAATTTTGTCATTGTTGTCCGTCAGGTACCAGTCGCCTCGTGGTTCGACGACATGACCGACTCCGAGCTCCTCGACCTCATACCCTTCTTCGAGAAGTTGAGCAACGTCGAGAACATATACACGGTGTTGTGCAACAGCAATCATCCCTTCAACCAGGTGACCGGGAGCGTGCAAAACAGTAGCCCGAGTCCACCGGGTACCGGCTCGATGGGAGCCTCCTAGCCCGACCGAATGTCTGGCCTAACGGTCAGCCTTGTAACCTCCCGTTGTTGCATACTAAGGAGGAGCCTCCTGGTTGGCCTCCTGCGCGTCCTAGCTCGTATATCGTCGTGCCGCGTCGTCGAGCGACCCGAGAAACAAAAAGACGACGACGACGACGGCGAGTCGAGACGACGCCAAGACTACGGAGAACGGAGAACGTGAAACACGAAAGAAAAGAAGGAAAAAAAAAACAAATAAGGGAGAGAGGAAGAAGCGGACAAAATGGCGCGCGTACATCGACGTTTTGCCTCCAGCCTAAAAAAAGCTGATCGAACGTTGACGCCATCTCCGAGCCGAACGGACAGCCGGGGATGGAGGGGGGGGGGGGAGGAGGGGTTGGATAAGACTAAAAAGAAACGCGCGTGGACTCGTCGAGGAATATTTCTCATTCTTAAGATCCTCGGCTCTTCCGAGATCGATTCGATCTTTCGCGAGAGACGAGAAGAGGGTTAAAAAACAAAGAACAGAGTGACCACGACACGACGTGTTCGAGACGGTGACGAGGATGAGAGCAAGAGTAATGCGCGAGAACTTTCCCTCTCTCTCTCTCTCTCTGTCTCTCGTTGCGCCGTCTCTTCCTGTTCTTTACATCTTTTTTTCTCTCTCTCCACTTATTTCTTCTTCCTTTTCGCGCCATCGTTCTCGGCTCGTCCGTGCTATCATTTGTTTCTCGGTACCTGTACGAAAAAAAGGAAGAGGAACACAATACAGAAAACAAAAGCGACGGGGAAATGAGATTCCGAGAGTGTCAATTCGCACCACGACAAACTCATTACGTCGAGACTGAAAAAGCGCCAGGGAGAGAGAGAGAGAGAGAGAGAGAGAGAGAGAGAGAGAGAGAGAGAGAAATGCGCGGTTCAAGCGACCCGCACTTGCACCTAGGAAGTGGAAAAACGAGATTGATCGAATGAAGAACTAGAACGCGCTTTGTAGCTTTTTTCTTTCTCTTTTGCAACTCGTGAGAATTCAAACGTCAACGTATATCGCAAGAGCGCCTCCGTGCCTACGGCGAGACACGCTTCGATAACACACACACACACACACATATATCTACGAGACTAAGAAACAAAGACTAATAGACAAAACGTTTGATTTATTAGTCGCGAAGTTTGTTAGTCGGTTTATATGTCTGACAAACACAAGGTTGAAAACTTCGAAATGCAAATTGTCGTGATTTGGGTCTGGAAAAAAGTGACTGGAAAACAATGGCTAATAAACCAACATTTTCTTTATTAGTCAATAAGCGTGCGCGCGCGTGTGTGTGTGTGTGACAAATGAACAGAAGGAAAAAAATCACGACATGTACATGTTGAGTTTTTCGGCTTGAATTATTTTGTTCGCCAGCCTTGCACATATGAATATGTGTATCGTATCTCGCTCGTTGATCCACGTTTATGATTCTGTTCCGCACAAGAATGAGAATAGTGCACGGGCGAGATTGCGACGAGGCTGCGATTAGGACGTATCGTCGTTTCACCATTTTTTTTGTTACTATTTTTTCCTTACTTTCTTTTCTTGTTAACAAATTATAGAGACAGAAACGAATGATTTTAGCGAGTCGACGAGGCATTTACGAGCTTTTTTTACTTTTCATTTTTCTGCATTGGGTATCAAGAAAAAAATAGGCAGTGCGGACGCCATGGTCGTGTCGGGGGTATAAAGAAGGAAAAATTATGCGATGAGCGCATAGTTTTTCGTTTAGAGCATTTGTACTTATAGTTAACAAGAGACAGAGAGAGAGGGAGTGGGGGGGGGGGGGGAGAGATTGAGAGCAAGAGCGAAATGAGAGGACGTGCAAGTCCGCATATTTTATTATTGCCCTCAAATGCGAAAGTGACGCGTATAACGAAGAAATTCGCGGAACATAGGGGTGGGAGGAGGATCAAAAATTGTTTCCCTCCTCCGCACGGGGGACACACCGACGAGAAGACACGCGTTTTTTCGCCAAGTCTTAGACCCAGCTGGGACTAAAAGTAGAATTTCAGGAGAGGCTGCTACAGTGTTTTACTCGGTCAGGAATTTCGGAGGATTCGATAAAATCATGAAACTGTGTTCCTTCCTTTTACACCTCGAATATACCGACAAATGTGACGATGCTTCTCGTTGTTTTTTAAATATATATATATGTATATACATATATACACGAATTAGGACGAAATTGGTGCTTCCGTACCTCAGACGCGAGTAAACGTAAAGAAAAACCAAGGAAAACAAGAAATAAATATAATGCGAAATATCGGATATGTCTCGGCCTTTCCGTCAATTTTTTATAATCGTATATAAATATATCTATACACCCATGAGAGTTGGCTTCATGCTTCTCTCCTTTTCTCTCTCTCTCTCTCTCTCTCTCTGTCTCTCTTTTTTTTGTCCAATGATATTGTATATCCCAACGTGCGCGTGCTGCCTCCGAACAATTTCCCGTTCTAACAGAAAAACTGTGGCGCGAGAGAGATAGAGACACATATGTGAGGGTGTGGGGAAAAACAATACTAACGGGTATGAAAAAAATTGATACTAAATTGGAGCGCTACGGCTCAAGTCTAAATGGTAGTTTGATAATTTTTTGATAATATTCTTCCCATTTTATTAACGCGAAAAAAATCGCTCTTTACGCTCAATCTTAAATAATTTAACTAATCTATATTTATAAAGTCCCATTGAAGATTCTCGAAGCTAACAGCTTTACAAAGCTAATCTTAAAATCTCGATATTATTGTGACACAAATTACAACAATTGGAAAAAACGAATGTATTCCTGTTGAAATTTAGAAAAAAACATTCTCTGATAACTGTAATTCGTGTTTAAATAATGATAGCGCGATTTGGAAAGTTTTTTGAAGCTTTGAGGATCTTCAACCGGATATGGCGAACCTAGGCTTGAGTTTAAGAGCACGAATTTGGCATGCATATTTCTTATACTCAATCTTTTTTCGACGCCCTCTCATATATGCGTGTCGGTGTGTCTTGTGAACGTATGTGCGTCACGACGATCCGAAAAAGACGAGAACGGGGCAATAAAATAGTACGTGTCGTAGGGCGAGTGATCGAGCGCAATTGTTTACGTGTGTTGCGAGTACGAAGTCGTTTTACCTTCGGAATGACGCAAGTGGCTGCGCGACGCGGCGTGAAGCTGGAAAGCTGAAGAGCGGAAATATGAGGAAGTAAAAAATAAAATAAAAGAAGAACGGGAATAAAAACGCGTCGATAGTGCGAGAGAAAGAAACGCAGTGTCTAAGCGAGCGCAAATGAGTGTGGCTAAAGCGAATAAGAGAGAGAGAGAGAGTGAGACAGGAAGAAAGAAAACAGTTGGTACGGAAGCTGTTCGGGTTAACCAACGGCGCGTATCCGACGAGAGCGAGAGATAAAGAACGTCGCGCGTGTGTGTGTGTGTGTGTGTGTGTGTGTGTGTGTGTGTGTGTGTGCGTGCGTGTGTGTGTGTGAGAGAGAGAAATCAACTAATCATAAGAAAAATGACTTTTAAAGGCAAAAAGATGAAAAAGCGAGCTCGAGCACACAGCGTGGCAGGGGATCGCGCCCGTTAAAACGACGCGAGCCGTGTGCCTTCTTCGGTGTGCGCGTGCTCGACAAGATTATATATTGTACAAAATTTGTCACGCGAAGCTTATTATTGCGAGTGAAAAAAATAATTAGGTGAGAAAAAAAGCGAGGGGATAATAGAAAGGAAAGTAGATTCATAAGGACACGAAACATTCTCGCGAGAGTGATAGGAGCGACTATGTGTTTTCGATGGATTATCAGAGTGTTTAATGGACACGTACAGAGAGACAGAGCGGTATGCATGTTGCCGATAATTAACGAATATTGCCTTGATTTGTAAATAAAAGAAAACTTCCACTAATAATCCTTTTGTGTGGATGGGGGAAAAAGAAAAAGCCGCCACCGACCTTCGTCTCGTCGCGAACTTTCCGCCCATGTCGCGAACGAATCTTTTACTACGATTTTTTACACTTAATTGAATACGGAGCTTCCGTGTTTTCTCTCTCTCTCTCTCTCTCTCTCTCTCTCTCTCTCTCTCTCTTTCTTTCTTTCTACATTTGTCCATTCACTTTTTGCACCTCGTGCAATTTTTGGTGAAACAAGGAGGTATAACAAGTGGGCAATTTTTATACTACAGGGGGACTAGAGGCGCTGCGAGGACGGAAACTTCGCGAGACGACGCGCGGCAAAGTGTCGAGAGACGAGTATCGCGGTAAAAAAATGAGAAAACATAAATATATATATACACGAAGAAGAAAAATGAAGAAGCTACAAAAAACTTAACGAAAGAATGAGTATTGCAGAGGGGTGAGCACGCTCGACGAGCCCGAGAATTACATATTGAATACACATTGCATTATATATACAGACTCGCGATAATTGAGATGTAAAGTGTGTACGCGCGCGCCTCCGCGCCATCTCCCGGGCCAATCCCAAATTCCCACTCCGCGACATGTCCAGTTTGCTCTGTGATTCTGTGTTTAATAATTAAAAAGGCGAATAAAAAACCAAAAAAAAGTGCGGGAATGGCAACAAGTGGAAAACGATAAATATATATATATATTATATTATAAGAAATGTTTTCGAATTTCACGACCTTTCCCCATCCAACGTTTCTCGCATACCGAGTTAAAGTACTTTAAAATGCGAGACAATTGCAAAATCATTTTCGCAATAGAATCAAAATAATTTGAATTCCTATTTACGTTTTTTTTTGTCTGGGATGGAAAGTTTTCTCGAATGATGGACGAAAAGCGTAAATTCATCGAGAGGAATTTCCCGGTATGCACGAGTGTGTGTTTTTTTTCGCTGTAGAGTGGAGAGGTACGCCACCGCGAATACAACGGCACCGTAGCTATCTAGGTCGAAGCGTATTATTCGATTGAACGGTCACGCCTAGGCCATTGGGAGAAAAAGAGAGAGGGGGGGGATGCGTGCCGAGGTGGACACAAGCGACCCTGGAGATATTGGGTAACTCGCCTCTCCCTCGCTCTTCATGAATACGTGTTGGTCGCGATCGTAACGTGCACTGAAGCCGACATCTTACGGAGACTCGGGGAGTCCCGGTAACGACATCTCGCGGTGACTCTGACAGTTGCGTTAACGACATCCCGCGGGGATTCTAAGAGTTCCGCGAGCGATTTTCTGCGGTGTTTCCGATAGTCCGGAAACGGACTCTGAAAGATTAAAAAATGGTTTGCCCGCGCACGCTGTCCCACAAATGTGGCACTCAATCAATGCCGGCAAAAGCCAACAAATTTTTATATTTCGACTTCTAATATTTATTTTAACGAGTTTTTTTGCTTAATTGTTTCTGCGATCAAATTGATTCTTATCCGCTTGAGGAGGCGTTGATTCAACGAACATGCTTGCGGTGCGGGAACAAATGATACCCGATATAGGTCTGCGATTAATGGAGGACCGACACGCGTTTTTTCATTCGCGAAAGTCCGAATATAATTGTTGTCTAACGCGGCCAGGAAATTAGGTAACGGCGTTGCCTGCGACTGTGATTGAGGTCCGCATAGGTTCAAAGACTCTGAGCGGATTGCCGATGTTGATCGTCATGAGAACGTTGCGGTGTTGGTTCAGAAGTGACTAGAGTATCTGACAAGTCACTCGGATCGTCTAGACTACTCCGGGAGAAATGTCGGATTCCTCTTTGTAGGCTTTTCGCAGAGTTGCAGGCGTACGTGCGACCCGTTCAAACCCGATATTGGCGGCGTTCCGTGAAGAAACGATGTAATCGCTGGATCGCTCATTCGTGACGTTGCGGAAGCGGCAAATCGCCAAATCCCTGTCTTACCGACTTATCGAAGCGCCTTTCAGTTTCCCGTGGCGGCGCGGCTAACCAGACGCGATGGTCGCGGGGCAAGAGGAGAACGGATAGAATCTTCTGCGTCTCTTTTCTGCGGCGCCGAAGAGCAAAAATGAACGGGGGAAAAAAGGTAAAAACGCACGCGCGCGCAACGACGGACTGTGTTGGGAGAAGAAGGAAAGAGAATAAGAAAAAAACGTTTCACCTTTCGGTGTGTAGTTGAACTCGCGCTTGCCGGAGTATCCGGGCGCGAGAGAATCTCTCTTCTTCCAAGCGCTAGCTGCCCGCGAGTGAGCGCGTGCGTGCGAGATAGAGACGGATACAAGGCATTTGTATGTGTGTGTGTGTGTGCGTGTGTGCGCGCGCGAAGCGGCCGAGCCAGGGAGCGATGAGACGAGAGGTATTACCCCCGGATGAAATTTTGAATGTCGTTCAATAGGGATCTCTACGAGCGGATCGAGAATGGGCGAGTCCTCGTAAAACACCCGACGATTCGCGATAAAAGAAACGAAGAGGAGAAAAAAGAGAAAAACACGAGGGGAGAAATCCGAGTGTCGCAACCGTACAGTGCGTCGTCGGGTACTTCCGGTTGCTGCGCCGTAATTCGCGATAATGTTGCTCAGGCTCTCGTTGCCCGTAATTGTTCAACTTTTCATTCACGAAAAGCCCGAAATAATCTGTCAACAAACGAGCCTGCCCGGTACGGACCGGCTAATAAGTCGCGCTCCTAAAATGGCTGACGTCTGAATTTTTTGCTCTATCTCTCTCCGTTCAATCGTCGTAGCTTTTATCCCCCGTGCACTACACGATGCGACCGCGAGCCTATCAATAATACAGAGGGATAAACCACGAAAACAGCGAAGAGCGCGCAGAGTGTGAGAGAAAAGGGGATAAAGGCGAGTTGCGAAAAGCACGAGACGAGGACGACAACGAAGACGACGACGGATCCAAAATGCCCCGGGTCAAAGCGTCACCAAAGAAATGCGTCAAGACCGCGAATTCGCATCCCGCCGCCAATACTTGGGTATTTCTCATGAAAGGTAAACACACACACACACACACACGCGCGCATACGGTGAGGATATAACGCAACATGAAATTCGCGCCTTTTGCATTTATATACACACTTTATATCTATACATCCATTTTCGCGCGATGTGACGCTCCAAAAAAATACATCTTATCAGTTTTTCGCCAGGGAGACGAGAATAACGGATAAAACGAAAGAGGGCCCTTTTGACAAACCTAGCACACACAAGTTCCATTTTATCGCGAACCAACACGTTTTTTTCCGCTCAAATGTACTTTACGTGTTAATGCTTTTTAATGACAATTCTTTGTTTTCTGTGCAATATTATCAAGTTTTCTGTGCAATCAAAAAAAAATAGTGAAAATGTTGTTGCGTCCGTAGGGTAAAATGGCTGTTTTATCAGTGTGTCCTAATGAAGGTGCTAAAAAATTTCTCATCCACATTTATTTAGGTGCAAAGATTACTTTGGATTTGCTTCGTTTTCACTATGGTTATTTGGATTATGTCTTAATGCTGATAGAGATAGCAGATTATTCTTACTATTGTGTATTATTGTGAATTATTGTAAATCCATCTTTTTATTTCTCTCTACCGAGTAGACGAGAATGAGGGATAAAAATTGTGTCAATCCAAAAGAGGGCCCTCTTTGGCAATTTGAGCACAAACAAGCATGCCCTGCCGATGGGCAGCACGCAGTGCACTTTCATTTTTCTTCTTCAAATGGACTTGACATTTTTTTATGCATTTTTATCCCAAATCATTATTTTCTTAGTGATATTTGCTACGTGAATTCTTGAAAAAATTCAGACGATAAGTTGTTGCGTCTGTAGTTTGAAATATTCTATTTTATGAGTGTGTCCTTTTCAGTAGCTCAAGTATGACAGGTCCGCATTCATTCCAGGGCAAAGTTTACTTCCGATTTGCAAGGTCCTAGCGTGGAATGTTTTAAATAAATGTTACAATGTATACCAGGTGACGGTATAGATGGTGCAGAGAGCAATCCTCCGGACATTGCCAAACTGAGGCACCCGGCGTCCAATCAGCCTGCCATGTTTGTATTCAGTCCGGGCGATCTCACAGTCCAGGAGGTGTTGACGTTTGACGAGAACAAGAGATCTTGGTTCATAGACGACAATGTCAAGTCGGACGGCAAGATGCACCTGTCCACGCCGATCGATCCAATTTTCTTGGTGCTGCCGTACCTGAGGAAGGTACAGTGCATAGTGAATTTTGCAAAGATGATAAGTGAAGCGAAACAAAGCGAAAATATTATCATTGTCACTGGGCAAGATATTTGCACGCGTACGGATATAGATATCAGAGTAACCGGTTGCACTTTCGACAGTCGCAGCAAGTATCACCGCTCGATCAGATCCTGAGAGATGAGGATTATCCCGAGACGGGACGTTTGGCGCGCTGCCAAAACTTGAAATTGTCGCTGGTAGCGGATCGCAAGGGCGACGAAACTTTGCAGGCGTACAAATTCAACGAGGACAAAACGCTCGGTTGGCTGCAGAAGAAGGTTGAGAGGGTCGCCGAAATTCTTAGGCAGAAGGGTGTACACGTGGCCCAGGGAGCGGTCAGCGCTACTTATATTAAGAGCGCCAAGTACGAGAGCGGCACTGACATTGGTAATGCAAGTTTTTAGAGATACATCTATATTTGTGTGTGTGTGTGGTCAAACAACACTGAAAAAAAAGCATACATAATAATAATGAAATAATTATTAACTGTCAACCAATTATTGTTATTAGTATTACTTTTTATTGATTAATTATTTGAATGAGTATTGATTTTTATCAATTCGTGAAAATAATAATTATTTATTATAATGGTCGTAATTAAACGAGCAAAAATTTGTTATTTATTTAATAAGAATACTTGTCAATTGATAATTAAAATAATAAGATGAAGGGGAATCGGCGATTTTTAAGTTTGCATCGTCGGAATGCAAACGAGTCTTTTTCGTCCTAACTGCAATTTTTTTGCCAGATCAAAGCTACGATAAAGCTTATTCATTACAGACCCACAACCTAAGGTGGGCCCTTAACGATCAATTATATTGCACAATATTACGAATTGCGCAATGTGTTTGACCGTTAAGGGTTAGTAGTGAAGATTGCGCAATGATTCAACAAAATTTTGAGCGATTTTAAATATTATTGCACCATATTTTTTCATTGCACCGTGTAGAATTAGTATTGCGTCATACACTAGGGAGGTCTTGCTCACGCGAAAACATTGACGCTTATGGGCCGTCAAAGTTATTGCATGATAATAATTGATCGTTTGGTTTCAAGGTGTTATTCAATATTATTGCACAATAAAAGTATTGTACAGTGTGATCGTAGGGCTAGGGCCCGCCTAACTCTATCAAAAAATATTTTGGTTAACAATAAAAATTGAGAAAAACCACATAAAAACGAATTTCCGTTGCAATCGAATGATGGAAACTTCAACAGCATGGGAAGCGTGCAAGTATGAAATTTGTTGGAATAATATTATCTTCCAGAATATTTGCGGTATGCACACGGCATCGTGTCCGAATATCTGGCGGACGATCTTTCAAAGAAGCTTGCGCATTACATAAATTTGCCGGAACAACAGCAGCTGGATGCGGAGAGTAACAAGAAGAGAAAGTTGACGAGCCCGAAGGAGAGCACGGTAGAGGATAAGAGGCAGAAGAGGGAGCAGCAGTCTCTCGAAGGTGGCGACAGTTTACCGCGTAATCGAGCCCTCGACTTGACGAAACCGGAAAAGGTTCCGTACCAAACCGCTCTCTCGTATCTTGCAAGCCTGGGAAATACCGGCGAAATATGTGGACACACTGAAGGCGATTTTTCGACAGGAAGTCGTCACAAAAAAACGCTTTGTCAGTGTCGAAAAATCCCAAACTGTATCCATATGTTTCATCGCTATTGCACACGTTCCGTGTAAGGTAGTACAGCCGTTTCTTTTTTTCCCGTCCATAGCCTCAAAAGCCACCACCCATAGGGAAGAAGGAGCTGGCTCGACAGAAGGCAGCAGCGAGTTCCAAAAGTATCACGAGCTTCTTCAAGAAGAAGTGAGGATGGAGACTCGATCGAGTCGTCCCGGCGCGGCGTTCCTATATCGTCTAAAAGAAAAAGAAAAAAAGGGGGGGAAAAAACTCGAAACTCGGCGAGAATCGCGGGTCTCGAGATTTCGTTATTGCTCAAAAAAAAAAACATTTACCGCGAAACGGAGTCTAGATGTTTTCGTCTACTTTAATAATTTTTTCCTTTCTTTTTTTACGTTTATTTCTTTTCTTTAATGAACTTTGCAACGGGAAAACAGAGTGCGGATATTTGCGCTTGCAATTTTCGTGAGTTAAAGTACGATCGAGGCACAGGCGCGACTGAAGTAATCGTCGTTCGACAGCTTTTATGTAAATATTTTAACTTGGTAGGGAATATAATAATTCTTAGAGAATCCGCGCGTGTATGTACTTAAAACGGACGCAGCAGCGCGCGTCCGGATAATTTACGTTTGGCGCAATTATGTGCGTCATCGCGTCCACCGGAGAGTTTTATTCGTCGTCTTCGTCGTCGTCGTCACCTCGCGGCGATTGTGCCCAATTAATGTAGATTTTAATGTAATGCAGATAACACGGCAGAGAAATCATCTCTCTTGATGTGGATAATAATATTTCCTACTTAGTCGATTTCGTGAGAATTTATTTTGTACATCTGTATGGTTCAATCCGTTATACTGTGTAACGTGGGCAATCGTCTGATCCTCATGTGTGTGTGTGTGTATGAGATGAAGAAAGAAGCAGCCTTGCGGGATCACATTTATTAATCACTGGTTCTTTCTTGGTAGAAAAGAACACTGCAAGATCTCCAATTTTTCCATCACATTGCAAATTCTTGCTCGCGCATCTCGAGCACACCGCATTATTACCGCAAAATGTCTGTGCGTCTACGTTTTACATCAACTTCCTACCACAAAAAAAAACGCATTTTTCATTCTGCTTTTCATCCAAAGGAACAGAATCCAAGCAACATCTTTTCTCCCCCTTGTGCAGCTACAGAAACTTCAAAATTACAATAGTAGGATCTAAACGAGCTCTCGTTGGAAATACCTTTGATGGGTCTGTGACATCAGAAAGAACTTAAGCTAAAAGTTTTTCGTCAACAACTCGACGCGTAGGTTGCGTATCTCGCTGAGAATCTTTCTGCTAAACTTTTCCGTCTTCTTCAGAAACTTGACGTCAGTGGCCAGGGAATCCGTAGTCCTGAGGAGCTTGAAGATGGCGTCGCGAGAAGTAAGGTCCTCGGCTTGGCCTTCGTCTTGCTCCAGCTTGACAATGGTGGAGTCGACGGTTTGCTCGTCGGAGAGTAGAACGTCTCTAAACGCCGGGTCAGAGCCAGCCATGAAACGGATGGTTTTGGCGGTATAGGCATTGTCCACTTGGTCGGCTATGGAGGTCCAGACGGGGTCTTTGAGAGACACCAGAGTGGGCGGCTTGGTCACCAGAACGGTGTTCCTTCTTTGGACCATGGCTCGGTAGAGATTCTCCATGGTTGGGCGACGCTTGGCACGTCGGGTGAACAACAAATCGGGCGAGCGAGTGTCGTTGGCGAGCTTTGGAAAGTCCATTCTGTAGGCCATAGCGTGGGCGTTGGACGGTGTCACGGCGTTCTTGAGATCTTCGCATATCTTCAGCCAAATAGGATCGGACTTTGGCGCGATACGGAAGGACCTTGGGATAACCAGCTTGTCCCGATTCCTCACGAAGATCTCCAACAGCGTTTTCTTCTCGACGCGGCTGCGCTTCGGCATTTCTTCCTCTTCTCTCGCTGATCGTCGATCGTTTTGATTCTCAATACACTTTGCGACGATGAGAAACAAAAGACGCGAGCGCTCTGGGGTCGCTTCTTTTTCGAGAAGGGAAGACGCGTCTCTGCTCTGTAGACTGTTCCTTTTACGAAAATATACACGTACAACGTTTGTACGATGCGTTGGGCGAAAATATTCGATGCGGATCGTTCCGGGATAGATTTTGCTATTACATCGCGTACAGGGATCGCAACAATGTATCAATTTAGAGCGGTGCGCGGGAAACGATGGCGAGGAACTTGCACGCTGCTTGTTTCTCAAGAATCGTTAAGAATCCTTCGTTAACCCGATAGATTCAACTTTTTCCCCAATCTCAAATAAACTCCATATTTCCGTACTCGTTACGCGAAAAATGTGTAAGCGCAAAAAACTTTCGAGTCCTCGTGCGGTTCGACGGTTGAAAATCCTGCGAACGATGAAAATATTCCGAGAACGGTCACGTGACGTCTGAAACCCGTGCTCATTGGTTGATTCGGGCAGTCACGTGACATAGCGACCTCGGGCATACTTTGTTTGGCGGGAAACTTTGGTTTGTTTTTTATTTTGCAATTAAATGGTTGAACCAGTATTTGAGGGCGTTGAACAAGGTCAACATAACTTCAACAATGTTCAAACAGAGTTTTCTCATAGACGTTAAAGTTTTTTTTTTAGGCACACCAAAGCATCAGGCCATGTAGAATCTCCTGACGCAGAGCTCGACGATTTTCCCTTTCCCGGAATATTAATAATCTCTGTGAAATTTCTGTGTGAAAATTAACGCTAGTTCAAGGCAAAGTAAAAGATGTAACCCGTGAGATATGAGTCCGAGAAAGATAACTAACATTTTTTAACCATAATTTCTCAAAGATGAATATAATTTAGGACACGATAAAATCGTCGAGGTTTGCGTCAGTGGATTCTACAGAGCCTAATGCTTTCGGTTTCATAAAAAAAAATTGGATCTATGAGAAACGTGGGTTCGAAAGTTGTCAAAGTCACATTGATCTTGTATAACTCACAGAACTTGTCGATTTGCTTTGGACCTGAATATCAATCATTGCTGAGAAATCTGTTGGACATTTTTAACTATTTATCTGGCACTCATCCGTCACGTGGTACATCTTCCACTTCGCCTTGGAAACGTCGCTGCTCGAGGGTTATGCCAAAAACACGCCAATATACTTGCGATTTGCTATATTCATCATGTTTAACCGTGAATGCTCGGTGCACGTATCGTAATTTCGCGAGGCTGAATTCGTTTCCAAATCGCAAGGTCAGGTAAATATATTTTACTGAAAGTAACATATATATATACATACAAAATATGCGCTTATGTCGTATATCGATTATCATCTATGCGTATCAAACTCGAGGGGAGTAATTTCCGGTGTATATATACATATATAAGGTGTGAAAAAGTTCCGATTCCTCCCACTTTTTATAAGAAATGAACATTTTTTCGAGAGGAGAAAAACTAGTTCCAATTTTAATTAAAAGTGGTAAATCCACGGCGCGGACTAATATATATATATACTCATATATATATTTACAAAGTCATGGGTTCTTGAGTGACGTCCTCAGCTTCCGCATCCCTGCACTTGGCGTGCTGGAGTTCCCTTCGTATTTCGGGCGTTATCGTATGATGAGGTTGTTTCTTCAGCAATTCGAGGAGGGCTTCCCTCTGCTCGGAGCTGATGTCGCTCTTATAGCGTTGAACAAAGGTGAGAAGCGACTGATGCCAGAGAACCGGAAGTTGCCTCGTTTCCCGCTCAAATCTGCACGAAATGCGAACGTTATTCAAGTTGTACAGTGAGACGATTTGGAAGATTGTGCGGGAACGATTTGTTCAACGAGAAAGGAGACTTTCGCGAAGCTGTTAAGGTGGCAAGGGCACATTAGTCAGAGAGAAGAAAGTTTCACCCTGAAAACGTTCGAACAGCGCTATATCGAAGCATGAGAAATGGTAATATCATAGTGGATACTTGTATGTGTGCAAACATTTTTTCAAACCAAGAATCGTACCTGAGAAAATGAAAGACTACGCCATCTACGACCCTGTAAGGCAGAGCATACTTCTTGTCCAAGAATATCCTGAGGAAGACGCTGTTAGCACCGGTATAGTCCATCTCGGCAATTTTCAGGATCGCGGCGGACGAGTGTAATATGGGTATGGAATTTTTGGCGACAACGGAGCCAATGATGACAGCTTCGCGTAGGGTGCAAGTGCCAGACTCGAGGAGTGGCAAGAGGATGCCCTTCATGAATCCACCGGGTTTGAACAGGGACTTTCTCAATGCCTGATAGAGATGAAAGTTGAGTCTCTTGTATTCGGCGAGATCGTCCCGGACGCGAGGCAACAAAACGAGATTGTAAAATCTCTGCGCCATTTTTTCTTTGAGATTGGAAGCAAAGATTCGCGTCGCTTGGTACATGGCAGCGGCGGACCATTTGGGCGGATCGGTGATGTAGAGAATTTGTTCCCAGTTGCGCAGGCTCGGCACTATCTTGAAGGCTTTGGGGAGTTTGCCACTACGGTACTTGGTCAGTACGTTGCGCACGCCCTCGTACATGGCGAGCACTCGCGGATCCAATTCCTGAGTCTGCACAGAGCCAACATCGGAGAATTGCGTCTGGATCTCGGTCTTTTTCTCAGTAAGCTTCTCCATTATAATATCGGCCAGGGTCCTGGCGGGGGCTCTTTCTCTGTCCATAAACATCTCCAGCGCCCTTTCGTCCTCCTCGTCCAGCTGTACACTGTCGTAGTACTCGTTGCCTGTAACGTCGTCCTCTTGGGAGGAGGCGCCCTCCTCGTCACTTAGGTCAGGTCCCAGCTTTGTCGGAGGCTTACGCTCGATCGGGGCACTACCTCCGAGACCCGTCTCCTCCTCCATTTCCAGCTGCTGCCTCCTCGCCTGGGAGAGAATCTTCCGGGAGAGATTCGCATCGACAAACTACGGGAAATTCACAGAATGTTAGCGGAGCAAGAGGTTGAATGGAAGTCGAGGGTTTCGCATCCTAACCTCTTCGTCGTCGTCATTGCGGAGCCGAAGTTTCTTGCGGTCGTGGGGCTTGGCCAAACGTCCTTCCTCAATCTGCTCGGCAAGGCCGATTTTCGCGGGACGCACGTCCTTCGCGATCTTTGCCTTCTTCGCTTTTCCCATCGCTTCTTTCGGCAATAACGTCCTGACGCGCAAGATCCACGTGCGATCGGATTGCTTCAACTTTGGGCCGCGACGCGCCACTACCAACCGAGCTAACCTAACCTAATCCGGGATCAAGTTCCACGGAGACTCGAGAGGTAGCGCCTTTGGCTCCAGCTGTTTGCCACATTGGCGGGAAAAAGAGCTTGCTTACGGCGACCTGATCGAAACAGGAGTCTCTTGTGTTAAGATTTTTTACGAGTCTCGAGGAAAAGGTGAAAATGGCTCCGAAGAGCTCACGAGATTACACCAAAGACAAAGGTACGTTATCATACAAGTATTCAATGTTTCGTTTTTTCCAAGTCCTCGCGAATGTCGCTTCCCCCTAACCCCAGACTATCAACAATGCAAGTATTCCCAACTGACTTTCTCATCTTTCCTCGGACTGCTCGTCAAGAACAATTGAAAACCTTTTTCACCGAGTACGTGAAGATGGACGACAAAACGGGCGAAAAGACCTTCAAGTATCGGGAACAACTGACCAAGATAGCACACAGGGACCAGGTGGCGTTCAATATCGACCTTGACGATGTCCAGGAGTTCGACGACGACCTGGCAGCGGCGATTGTCGACAATACCAGAAGATACACGAACCTCGTGCTGGAGGCAAGTCGTCGTCGAGTAACTTTACAGGCCCAAAATTGGCCGGATCTTGTAGAATATCTGGAATAACAAGCGAATCTACTTTGCAGCTTGTCCAAGAGATTTTGCCAGACTTCAAGGAGCATCCGGTCGCCGCCAAAGATGCTCTAGACATTTACATAGAGCACAGACTGCTCATGGATTCGAGGAACCGTCATCCAGGTGATCAGAGGGATCCCAGGAACAAATACGCTCCAGAGCTCATGCGCCGATTGTGAGTACTTTGCTTTGTCCCTAGTCTTTCCTTTTCGAGCTGACTAATGTATGCGTCTAATGTAACTCGTATATGCGCCACAGCGAAGTTTACTTCAACAACTTGGACACTGCAAAAGCCTACTCGGTGAGGGACATTAAGGCAGAGAAGATAGGCAAATTGGTAACGGTTCGCGGCATCGTAACGAGATCGACGGAAGTTATGCCGCTGGTGATAGTTGCTACGTACACATGCGATCAGTGCGGCGCGGAGACTTATCAGCCTGTCCAGTCCATGAGTTTCGCGCCCCAACAGACTTGTCCGAGCGAGGATTGTCGGGTGAACAAATCCGGGGGGAGGCTCTACATGCAAACCAAAGGATCCAAGTTCATGAAGTTCCAGGAGATAAAGCTGCAAGAACACGTGAGTACGATTAACCGAGATTCAACAACAAATGAAGATCAATGGCAGTCTTTAGGGGGAATGAAAAATTACAGAGCGATCAAGTACCAGTGGGCCATATACCCCGATCACTGACCATCCATTGCCGAGGAGAAACAACCAGGCAGTGCCTGCCTGGTGATCACGTTATCGTCACTGGGATATTCTTGCCAATGATGAAGACGGGTTTCAACCCCAGTGGCGCCCTTCTCAGCGAGACTTATATCGACGCTCACGTAAGTTTCCCTCACATTATTTTTCACACCTTTTATAAAGTGCATCTTTACTTTTCGCCACTAGTATACGTATATTATAAGTACATAATTATATTCATGGTCTTGTTAACCCCATACATTATTTACATAATTTAATTTAAAATGCATTTATGTATTGAAAAAAAAAGTTCTTATTGAAACCATTTTTTCAATGGATATAAAATTAAAATAATAATTAAATTCATGTAAAATTAACTTAATTCCAGAATATATATATATATATATATATATATATATATATATATATATATATATATATATATATATATATATATATATATATATATATATATACTTTAATTAAGTTACTTTTATATGAATTCAATTATTTTTACTTTGAATCTATTGAAAAAATAGTGTCGATGACAATTTTTAATTTCCTATTAATAATTATATCTTGAATTGAATTACAATATTGTTTATAAGCTCGCCACGACAAATTTTAATAGATCATATTACTTACTTTTATTTTTATTTATTAATTATCACTTCATACACACACACACACACACACACACACACACACACACACACACACACACACACACACACACACACACACTGGGAGAAAGCAGATGTAAGGGAAGAAATCAGAGAAATATGTGCAAAGATGAGGTGTGAAAATGTGGGGAAGGGGAAGGGATTCAGGAACACGAAGTGCAGAGTGTGCCGGAGGGAAGAGGAAACCTTGGCGCACTAATGGGAATGTAAGGAGGCAATATTACAAAGTGAGGACGATTGCGGTAAAGAAATTCCAACGATGGGCGGAATAACAGAAGGGCGTCCCTGTCATTTTGGTCAACCGGTTGTAAAAGACAGTTAAGTCAACGTAAAAGTTCAACGGTTGAATTTGGACAGCTTCTCAACTGTTCATCTTTGAAAGTCGACCATCCTGAGTTTTCTGTGGATGGTTGACTCGACGGTTGATTGGATGGTTGACTCGATGCAATATATTTAATGATTAATCAAATTACACTGTCTTGATAATTAAATTGATGATTTGCGGAGAATTGAGTAATCAAACACACGGGGGGGGGGGGAGGGGGGGCGAGAGAATATCCGCAGCAGATTGTGCGACGGAGTGAGACAACCATCCAGCGACAACAAAATGGCCGCGGTTAAACAACCGTTGAATCAACCATTAGGGTTTTTTTACGGTCGACTTTATAGTTGTAAAGCTGTCCAAATTCAACCGTTGATATTTACGGTTGACTTTGCAGTTGCCAAAATTGCTAGGGGTGATAGCAACGGGATTGGTTAGGGCACTAGAAGGGAAGGAAATGGTGGAAGAAATAGAGGATAAGGGCGAGAAGACTAGTAGCAATACGAAATTAAAATATAATAATGTAAAAAGGACCTGAAGAACAGATGGACGGTCGTAAAAACTCTCAAGGGTATATTGTGGAATAAACTACTACTACTACTACACACACACGCATGGAGTATGTTTAAGTAATAATACAAATTAAATCTTCATATTATATTTGATGATTAGAATTGCATATATAATTATTTTGTACGGTGAATATATATAGTGTCCCTAGCAAAATATTCTGATATGGGACAAGTCTCGAAGTAAACCCATTAATGCGAAGAAATCGAAATTGCAGCGTATCGCGACCCTGACGAACATGGAAACGAGAATCGAGGACGAGAATTTCACAGCCGATGAGATAAGAAATCTGGTAAACGAGGACGATTTCTACACGAAGCTAGCGATATCCCTGGCACCGGAGATCTACGGTCTCGAGGACGTGAAAAAAGCTCTGCTACTGTTGCTGGTGGGTGGAACCGACCGGAAGCGTGGCGACATAAAGATCCGCGGTAACATCAACATATGCCTGATGGGTGATCCCGGAGTTGCGAAATCGCAGCTGTTGGGTTTCTTAACGCGTCTGGCGCCGAGATCGCAGTACACGACGGGTCGCGGTTCCTCGGGAGTAGGTCTGACTGCGGCGGTCCTCAAGGACCCATTGACCGGGGAAATGATGCTGGAGGGTGGGGCCCTCGTATTGGCTGATCAGGGTGTCTGTTGCATCGACGAGTTTGACAAGATGGCGGAGGCCGACAGAACCGCGATACACGAAGTGATGGAGCAGCAGACAATTTCGATCGCGAAAGCAGGCATAATGACACGTCTTAACGCGCGAGTCTCGATCCTCGCTGCTGCGAATCCGGCCTACGGGCGCTACAATCCGAAACGTACGATCGAGCAAAACATTCAATTGCCACCCGCTCTACTTTCGCGTTTCGATCTGCTCTGGCTGATCCAGGATCGGGCCGATCGCGACAATGATCTCCGGCTCGCCGAACACATCACCTACGTGCATCGTCACGGCGCCCAACCGCCCACCAAGGTCGAGGCCCTCGACATGAATCTCATGAGGCGCTACATCGCACTGTGCAAAACCAAAGACCCAACCGTGCCCGAGGAGCTCATCGACTACATCGTCGACACTTACGTCGAGTTGCGCAAAGACTCGCGAAACAGCCGTGACAAAACGTTCACCTCGGCGCGAAATTTACTCGCCGTGTTGCGCCTTTCGACTGCCCTCGCGCGCCTTAGGCTGGCCAATCTCGTCGAGAAGGAAGACGTCGTAGAGGCGACTCGACTGGTCGCCATGTCCAAACATTCCATCAATTATTCCGAGGTGCAAACCATCGACAGAACGAACTCGACGAGCGACAAAATCATCAAGCTCATACGGAGCATCGCCGGTGGCGCTAAAGTCGTCAAGGTACCGGAAATACTCGAGAAATGCAGCAGAAAGGGATACAAACCCGATCAGGTGATCGAGTGCATCGAGGAGTACGAGGAGCTCAACGTGTGGCAGGTCAATCAGGCCAGAACTCAGATTACGTTTATGTAATAACGCTCGATTTTGTTTCTTATTATTTTTACAATTGTCTCATTCGCCGGGGCCTCGTTAGGAGCCTCTTCCTCTGATTTATTTAATAAACTTTAATTTTTGTAGCCACATTGGATGTTCATTTTTGGTCGAGGTGCAAAACACTGGTAACCTGAAAAAGAGGCGTTTTCCTGATTTTTTCTGGGAAAACGTGTGCAGGATCTCAATTTTTTTTTACCTCACGTCCTTGTCCCACGCCGACCGAGCGACCACGAGTGCAAGAGAGATTCCTGCACGCTTGATTTTTCGGTAAAAGGAAAAGATACACCTTCCGCTCTGTTGAACGACGAACAACGTCTTTCTTTTCGTTTGCCCGAAATGTGATCCATCTAGGAGAAAACTTGGCCGTAGGATTTTTATCGACCGGACGTGTGACTCGTGTCCTTAAAGGTTGTATGGTTGTAAGTATCATGTACTATTTTAGTTCTGTAGATTATAAATGTGGTGATACCACGGCTTGTGCAGAGCGCCGTTTGAAAAACGTCTTTCGCGGTCACTACTGCTTTTCGGAAACAAATCATGAGAAATAAAAAAATCTAACGCATTAAGTTTTTGCATGAAATTATCTAGTGCTTGGACGAAGGATTTAATCAAGTATTGAATTTTGAAAAAATGGCCATAGTCCAAAGTGAAAGCGTCGATCTTCGGTAAAAAAAAAACCCTCTATTTTCGTTGATAAAAAAAAGCACTGCTTCTTGATTTGCAAAAAAATCTTGTAAAATTGGACGTGGATCGGTGCAGTAATTTTTGAGATATCGTGGCCACCGTTTTTGAAGAAGTCATTTTGAGAAAAACGCGTTTAAATCTCGTCAGTTGGCGGAACCTACCTAGAAACGACCATAACTCCCGCAATTTTGAATGGATCGACTTGAAAATTTCAAAGAATATTTTGCACATGTTATATATTGAGAATCCATCGAAAACAAAGAATCGATATTTTCAAAAATTTCAACTGGATGTACCCCTCGAAAGTGATTTTTCCCCAGTCCCTGGAAACGAATGCACGTCTCATTCGGCCGAAAAAATCCAATTTTCATTGAGTATCATCGAAAACGTGGGTCAAACTCGACACGTTCAAATTGAAAAGTTCGCCAAGAATATAAAGTCGATCGTGGACGGATAAGTGGCGCGTCGATTGAAAGCACGCGATCGATCCCGCCTAAATCAAATACCATCGAAGATTAGACGCGGTCTTTCCCGGGGCGTCGACAAAAGGATTCCAAAGTACCGCGGCTTGGCTCGGTGGCGGACAATTGCATGCACACGACGCGAGATACCGCCAGCGAGTGCGCCGCCACTCGGGATTGTCCCCTCTCCGCGCGGGCAGCCCTGCGCACGCGTCTACGCGAGAGAGGGGAGTGGCGCGTGGAAAGGGAAGGCGCTCGCGACCCGGCAGTCGCGCGCCGGCGGTCCCGCGATACAGTGGCGGTAGTCGCGTTCGTGGCACTAAGCTCGTAAACTCGCGTTCGAGATATCGCGAAAAAAGGAAAGGTATATAAAAATAAAAATAACGAAGCGGGTAAACGCTCGCCAAGTGTTGACGTTCGCGCGGCGTCTTCTCTCGTGCCGTGTTTCTCGTGTGCGAATAACGTGTGCAGTGCCGCGCGGGCTAGCGCGTGTCGAATGTGCAATAATCGTGAAATTTTGCATTTCTCGTAGGATCCAAGCAAAAGTGTCGTGACGTTCCGTTATTCCGGAATTCTCTCTACTAGAACCGCGCGCCGTGTACCGAAAAAATAATCAAAGATTTATATCGCCAGGTGTCCCGCGAAACGCAGACTTTTTGTTCCCTCTCGCTTGTATACACGACGTATATATATACGCACATCGAAGAGATTCAAAAGGATTACGCGAAGAGACGCGCGCGCGGCCGCGCGTGTGTGTGCGAAATAAAAATGACGAATTCGAAGTGTGCCTCGAGCCTCGGCTTTACCGGTTTGTACGCGATCGCGATAATTTTCTCGTGTCTGATGATCGACGGTGCTCTCTCGAGATCGACGAGATCCGCGCTCAACGTAACTTGTGACGCGGTCAAAGCACTTTTTGCCGAGAATACGAACGTCAGTATCGCCTCTTTGGAATACGGAAAATTGAGAGATGCATCCGGCACAGCTGACAGTGAGTATTGGCTCTATTGCCGATTATTGGCGCTGGTACGTTTCGCGTTGCACTCCCCCCCCCCCCCGCCTTCTTAATGCACTCTACCTGGTTATTGGAATACCAGGTATAAAAACAACGATCATCTCGGACTCGAGCGATAAACGTTTTGCCTATAGATATGTGCACAAACATATTGGCAGGTGGCATTCCAACGGAGGCGAATTAAAAATAGGGTTGTTGCTCGCTCGCGCGATCTCTCGGACGTTCCCGCGGGTGCAGCGGTGGCCGTTGATCGCAAGTCCGCGAACACTCCGCGCTTTTCGGTTAGCCTCCTTCGTACCAAAGGGGAAATAAATCCACCCCGGACACATTGCGCATACCGTTTTTTTCTCGGAATTTCCATCTGCATACATTATTCACATTGACATACTGTGGTTTGCATTTTAAATAAGTTGTCGATAAAAACAATCCGCAAAAATATTCCTTTTCTTCTCTTCGCTCGAACAATTTGATAATAGCGAGATACGCAAATATTTGTTGGTCCATCTTACGTGCGTGCGTGCAGCCCAATCATCCGTCATACCCATACGCGTTTGCGTATAGAACTGTGCCAATTTCACAATGATCAAATTTTGCGCTAATCGTCGCCGGTGTTGGCGCGTGTTCGTCGTGGCGGGTGACGGAGGAGGTTCGAAATTCCGGATTAAAAAATTATCAATCTCGCGATTTTGATTGACAAGCGGCTAGTGGGGTTGTCATCGGGCGCACGTGTCGGGAACGTGCCGAAGAATTTCCTTTTCTTCGTGAAACATTATTTATTTATTAATATATTATTTTAACACTGCGCGCTCGCACTACGGCGGTGTCGTCCAAAGCAAAATTTCACTTTGAAAATCCTGGCATTTGTTAGCAACTTATAGCAACTAATGTGACAACTTTTGTACTTGAACAGTCGTGGATTCACATTCTAGGAGGATTCAACAGTATGCGTAATTTTTCAAGGATTTTTTCAAGCTATTTGACACGTTGAAAACAATACGTATACGTTTTCGTATCAGTGCAATCGCACAGCGTTAATCTATTGTTTTTGTATATTATTCATATTTTATTATCAATATATTGCTTTACGATGTCATCATTATTACTTGTGGGACGACTCCGATTATTATCGTTTAACATTTTCCCGAAAATATTGATTAATTATCATTTCAAGGGATGGTTAAATTGCCTATTATGTCCTCGCAACTTTATTTTCTTATTTTCGTTGGCGCGTTCGCTTCTCCCTCTCCTCTGCGTCTGTTTCTTTCGCGACACTATCCGTGGATGCACTCGAGCGTGAAATTGAGAATCACGGGCTGTTCGCTTCTTCGCATTTCGACAATGCGGAGCAGCATGAGAATTTCTATTTTACTTCTTTTTGTTGGTGTTGTTTTTGACAATACGAGCGCGCCGATAGCTAGCGAGCTGCGCTATTGTTATTATTGATGAATTGTTGCCGTCGCGAAGTGCTGCTTCGAGACGCGGCTATTTCCGGGCGGGGTGTCAACTCTGCACCGTGCAAGTCGCCTCTGTGTCAAGTCGCCACTTCAACTCGCCGTCTGTTCAACTTGCCAAAGCGGGCAACTCGCCACAGACCCAAGTGGACACCGTAGCAGCCCGCCGTTTCCCCGACGCTCGCGTAACCCCACTCTTCAGATTCGGGCCGGGCATTTTTTGCTACCGTTTCAACTCGCACCGTGTCTCAACTCGCCACGCGCTGCGTGCTCAACTTCCATTTCCTAGCGACTGTACTTTTTCCGAATCACCCATACCCGGGAACGAGAAATATACAAGCAAAATGTTTTCACATGTACCGACTACCCGCTCTGTCAGTTCTCTAGTTTATCGACTGATTTTGAATGGAAATTTCACGAGCGGCATTTTTCTATAGCTTTATTCCTTAATAATGCCACGAACATATATGTAGTCTCCTAAAATTTTAATTCTTCCATAATTCGCGGAAAAAAGCGTCATTTTTGAGTACTTGAGAGTAACGATAAGCAATACTAAGAGAACTGAAAACTCATATAATAATCGTGTGAAAGAAAAACTGGTGGCCTCGTACAGTTGGACAGATTTTCGTTGCCGTTGAATATAGGATTATGATCTTCAAGAGGATGTTTAATTTTGTTCTGAATTTCATTTCTTGTGGCTCTTGATGTATTCTTAAAAATCATTGTGCAAAGTCTACATTTTATAATCAACATTTTAATCATCAAAAATATCGATGAAAAAATCATATGCATTTACAAGAAATTAATATCATAAAACGATTCCTTTCATTACAGATTTAAACGTCCACATTATTATTATCCATGTTGTTCAAACACTTAATGCCTCAGAACAGTGCATGTCGGATATATTTATTTTTCATTAATGTGTGACATATCGTCTACTATATATGAAAAAATTGAATCATCGTATAACATGAATACGCTGTGTTGAAAAGCGCAGAATCATTAAGGGTGGGGGGTAAGGATAATTTGCTATAAAAAAGCATATTTTCGATATTGTTTGTTGACGACACTGTTTATATATATTTATTTATATAATTAGTATAAAATAAAAGGACATTTGAAGAATATTCTGTGAAATTTTCGTTAACAATTGTGCAGAAATAAGCCAGTGACAGCAAATATTCTCAGACGCCACAAAAAAAAAAGTTTCATTGCGGTGAACTGCATAACTCACCACTGAATAATCCGAAAAAAAATCCAAGAAGATTGTATTAGTTAATAAGTTTCTTGAGGTAACGCTGTCGCGTTTTTATTTTTATTTTTTTTATTTTCAATTTTTAGTCACACCTAGAAGACAAAATAGCGATTTTTCATTTAAAAAATTGGAACCTATATTATTGCAAAATGAATTAAAATGATGAAAAAAACTCGTCAGCGTTACCTCAAGAAACTTATTAACTAATACAATCTTCTTGAAGTTTTTTTCTCGGATGATCCAATGATGAGTTATGCAGTTCACTGCAATTTTTTGGAGGTGTCTGCAAAGATGTGCTCTCAATGGCTCATTTCTGCATAATTGTTAATGACAATTTTACAGAATATTCTTCAAATGTCCTTTTATTTTATACTAATTATATAAATAAATATATATAAACAGTGTCGTCAACAAACAATATCGAAAATATACTTTTTTATAGCAAATTATCCTTACCCCCCACCCTTAATGATTCTGCGCTTTTCAACACAGCGTATTCATGTTATACGATGATTCAATTTTTTCATATATAGTAGACGATATGTCACACATTAATGAAAAATAAATATATCCGACATGCACTATTCTGAGGCATTAAGTGTTTGAACAACATGGATAATAATAATGTGGACGTTTAAATCTGTAATGAAAGGAATCGTTTTATGATATTAATTTCTTGTAAATACATATGATTTTTTCATCGATATTTTTGATGATTAAAAAGTTGATTATAAAATGTAGACTTTGCACAATGATTTTTAAGAATAAATCAAGAGCCACAAGAAATGAAATTCAGAACAAAATTAAACATCCTCTTGAAGATCATAATCCTATATTCAACGGCAACGAAAATCTGTCCAACTGTACGAGGCCACCAGTTTTTCTTTCACACGATTATTATATGAGTTTTCAGTTCTCTTAGTATTGCTTATCGTTACTCTCAAGTACTCAAAAATGACGCTTTTTTCCGCGAATTATGGAAGAATTAAAATTTTAGGAGACTACATATATGTTCGTGGCATTATTAAGGAATAAAGCTATAGAAAAATGCCGCTCGTGAAATTTCCATTCAAAATCAGTCGATAAACTAGAAAACTGACAGAGCGGGTAGTCGGTACATGTGAAAACATTTTGCTTGTATATTTCTCGTTCCCGGGTATGGGTGATTCGGAAAAAGTACAGTCGCTAGGAAATGGAAGTTGAGCACGCAGCGCGTGGCGAGTTGAGACACGGTGCGAGTTGAAACGGTAGCAAAAAATGCCCGGCCCGAATCTGAAGAGTGGGGTTACGCGAGCGTCGGGGAAACGGCGGGCTGCTACGGTGTCCACTTGGGTCTGTGGCGAGTTGCCCGCTTTGGCAAGTTGAACAGACGGCGAGTTGAAGTGGCGACTTGACACAGAGGCGACTTGCACGGTGCAGAGTTGACACCCCGCCTATTTCCGCGAAACGGCCGGGGGGGGGGGACCACGTGCAAGGATCGGAGAACGAGCGCCTCTCTACTCTTTTGTTTTGGGTTGCCTCTCTCCCGCTCTCTCATACACACACGCGCGCGCGCATGCCGCGAACTAAAAGTATCGCGAATCTAATGTATACATTGGCTCGAAGCCTGTGGTGTGCGAGCCACCCCCCCCCCTTATTTTACCGCACGGCTATATCTATGCAATCGATTTTGTATAAAGTACCGGGGCGATGACGAGAAACGATTATGGCCGACATCTATCGTGCGGTAAACCTAATTGAGCGAGCCGAAAGTACAACCAGATGCGTCTCGATTGTACACGCGCTCGCGATTGACAGTATTATGCAATGAGATGAAGAATCCTCGCGATCGATTGATTCTTCGTTCCGCACCCGTTATTTCTCTTCCTCTGTCTCGCTTCTTTTCTTTCTAATTCTAATTCTGTGTAAGTTACATCATAATCTCTCGTCTCGTCTCTTGATCGATCAGGTACGTGCGGAGGAGCGTGTTGCGATCGGGACACCGAGGAGAGGCTGCGACACCAGGCGAGGGGAGATTTTCACAATCTCATACACCATCACAGCAGGAGTCTTCAGGGCCTGCTCGCTACGACCGCGGTCGCGCTGAGGGGTGAGCGTTGATCAACTGCCATACACAATGATAATAATATTTTATTAAATTAGAATAGGAATGAAAAGAAAATAACGTACGATTGGATCTCTCAATTTTTTGGCTCCTTTTTCTACGGCAAAAATACTCGTATGTGTGCGGCTTTTTAAATATACAGGTTTCTGATGGATTTATTTTCGATATAAATTTGCACGCGAGTAAAGATCTTTGTCTAAAGTTCGATAATTGTAAATTTTATTATTTTTGTGGATTTTATTATTACATTTTTTATTTTTTTTTTCGCCAACTTTTTAAATATAAATACTCTTAAAGTTGGAGAACTGTTATAGGAGTTCTCTTTTCTTTTCAATACAAATTTTTCACTCGATTATTATAATCGAATGTATATAGGTAATACATTATATAAAATCCTCCGATTTTCTATAGTTTTACATAAATTTTCGACTATAATAATTTTAAAAAAATTGATTTCGAAACAAGACAATTCTGATAAAAAAATTCTTCAACTTTATGGATTTTATGAATTTTTATTGGAATTCCCTCTTCTTTTCAATAAAAAATTTACATTCCATTATTTTATTTTCCAGTACTCGCATTTTTACACACACACACACACACACACACACACACACACACACACATGCGCGCGCGCATAACAATATTGCTACACCGATATTATGGTCTCAAACGTTTGCCTCAATTATTCGAACGAGCAAAAGAAGCGACAAAATTATTCGCGCTGTCGAACGGGCGACCGTATTTCGATTGATTTTCGTTTAGTAAATTTTAAGTACCAAACACGACAATATTTTAGTCTTTTTTTTTTCATCTTGATGCGGACAAGTTTCGTGATAAGCCTGGAGATGGTGGCCGAAAAGGTCAACTCATTTTGTACAAGTATGGCGACCCTTGAGGAGTCTAATTACATAATTGATGAAAGGGAAATAAAGGTCATAGCGCTGGTAGTGGATACTCTATCGCAGCACGAAGTATCGAGCTTGTCGGACAAATTACAGGTTTTGAACGATTATGTACACAAAAAATCTTGCATTTTCCGGTAGTTTGTGAAATATAATCGGGCGGAAGTCATTCTCATGCGGTGGCGCTTGCAGCCCGCAATACCAATTGAAACAGGTACGTTTTTTTTCCGAACGATTTTGTACAGGCTCATTTTTGTTTCAAATAGTTCGTTTCAGGTAGACATTAACGAAAATCGCCACGCCATACCCTTTTGACGGATATAGATGCAAGATTTTTTGTGTACAAAATCGTTCAAAACCTGTAATAATCCGACACCTTCGAAACTTCGTCCTGCGAAAACGTATCCGCTACCAGCGCTGTGCCCTTCATTTCCCTTTGATTAATTATGTAATTTGACCCCTCGAGGGTAGCCATACTTGTACAAAATGAGTTGCCCTTTTCGGGCATCATCTCCGGCCTATGAATACAGAGCAACTAAAATCCATGAAATCGTCGAGTGGCAGGTTTCGGGATGAATACAAGAAAATTCCGCGCGGGTGCGAGGGACGGAGGGCGGAGGATGAGTGACGAAAAGCACGCTGGTGAGCACGAATGAAATAAAAATAGTGTGTAGCGACTATGGTCGCGTTTCTAATCCGGGCAAAAGAGTCATCAACGGTGCGTGTGTGCCGCCCCGAGGGCGCAGTGTGAGGCGGCGGATGGATGAGGAGCCCACCTCTCTCTTCTTTGCGCGAGGTGCGTGTGTACGCGCGACACACGCCGCTGTGCGAAAGAGTGAGAGGGAGCGAAGAAGGTGCTGCCGCACTCGCGACCGCGCGAAGCACACGCGCGCTCGTAAAAATAGAGACGTTGAACCACTACCCCCCCCCCTGCCCGTCCTCGCGCTTTCTCGCTTGTAAAACCGCGGGTTTCCGTGATATTGGGAAAGGAATTGCGGGCTGTAAAATTAGTACGAGAATACTGTGGCAATCAACGAAGCACAGGGTCCCCAAATCTGCCGATAATTTTTTTTTTGTAAATTATGGATTAGCCGTTTCGGCCACCTCACGCGATGTACTCTCGATTATTAGCGTACGAAATTGTCGTTTCGCGTCGGTGCGTCCAATTGATGCGACCGGAGCCTTTGGTCCCGGATGGAAGAGCGCTTGCGCGAGGGCCCGTGCGGGGGCTTACCAACAGTACGACGCAACACCGCGAGCTGGCGCCTCCAACCGGGCGCGCGCCCGCCAAATTTCGCGCTATCGGCGGCGGCCATGTTTGGCCGAGCGGAATTCGCGAAAGACGGGTCGTTTTTCTTTTGCCCGGCTACACGTTTGAATAGTTTGCGATCCGGCAATCGTCGCGAACCTCGCTCCCGTCAATTTGTTTTTCAACGTTCAATGGTTTTGAAAAGCTGAAGGAATCTTTGGTGACGTGGTGAAGATAAAAAGTGCACGAAAATGTGAAAAACTTGTGGTGATTTTGCGGTACTCGAGCGTTTGGAGGCAAGCCGCGAAAAAGAGAGAGATGGGGGACGATGTGGAAAAAACGGTCTGATGGGGTCTTTTGGCAGGATCTTGCGGCATATATTCGCAGGTGAGCACTTGGGAATATGAACGACGGATATGCCGGTTCGATCTTGATATATCTTTGTATCTAAATTCTTTATATTGAAGAATCTCTCGAGCATAATGGCTTTCAGACAGCTCGAGGCTCTCCCGTGGCTTTTCCTCAAGTTGAAAACAATAGAGAAGGAGAGAGCGCGTGTGTTTTTCACGCGGTCCCCTCACCGTGCGACTTTTATCCATTTCCGTTCTTCTTCACTCGTCCCCACCTATAAAACACATACATGTGCATAAATATACACGTGGGCGCCTTTGAGGGATGTGCGGTTGAAAAGGAAAAAAATAACAAAATGAAAATAAGTGAAAAATGCAGCGAGCGTAGCGCAATAAACGACTGGGTGCGATGTACACGTATAATATTATTCAATGGAGCATGCGATGCGTGCGCTGTGTGGTCTTTGGCAGCGGCAAACGATGTAACATTCTTCGAGCATAGTTCGTTATAGGACTGAAAAGTTTACATGGCATGTCTCTCTCTCTCAGGTTTAACACAAACTACACGAGAAGAAGAAAAATCGCGCTCGAACGGAAAAAAAATAGAAGACAATAATATTTTTTTTTGAAATCCGGGAGACAAAACGAAAAAGATGTGTCATTGTCGCGTGTGGTTCCGGGTTAGGGAGGATGAACTATGCCAGCAGAGGGCGCGTCGCGCGCAGGTGACTCGAGTGCGCGCGCACGAGAGATTGAGGGAACGAGGGAAGGGGAATAGCAAGGAAAAGCGTGCAAAAAAGTACGAAGAAGATAACAGCAAAAGAGTGGGACTAAGAAGAAATAAACACAACGTTGGGTGCAATGCGAAAAGGAACTTTGGACGAGTCCGCCTACCAGTTTCGCCTATACACTCGTTGTGTTTTTACGAACACACACACACACACACACACACACACACACACACACACACACACACACACACACACACACACACACAA
>OX101791.1:822672-885172 GCA_944452715.1 Ophion slaviceki
TTGCTGTTCCCCTGCTACCACCACAACTCCCGGGAAAATTATGCAAAATTATTCACTTTTTTTTCGTTCGCAGACGCGCCAATCCATCAACAATATATATGGATAATTCACTTGAAAATTAATAAGGATCAAACAAAATTATGTGTATATACTATGTATGTATATATTGTACCGGAAACGTATAAAATACAGGGATTATATATAATTCCGGAGAAATTTATAAAATGCCAAGTTAATTTAGGAAAAGTGTGAAATATTTGACTAAAACATAAAATTCCTAGGAGATGTATACGGTTCCTAGGTATTTTAGAAACTTACTAACGGGTTCAAGGAAGTGTATGGAATAGATTAACATGGGTGAGTTTGTTTGGGTTTGGTTGGCCCAAACAAACAAACACACAACTATTTTGATACCTATTCTTGCAACTGCACTTTTTGAATCCTTGGCCGGTCTCAGTTGATTGTCCAACAAACTCAAACTTCGTCAAGTGGCCTTGATAAACAAGTATGAACCTGAAGTCATCGTCGGGCTGCGACTGAAAACCTATGAAGTCGACCTAGCACCGGGAGCTGACCTCAGATGCTAGAATAGACTTTACAACAATGCCTCTTTAGTATTATTTACACAATACTAAAAAGACTCACGCGCCCCGCGCTTCCGGTGTCTCTCCTCCCTTTCATCGCATACCCCGCAATCACGGCTATCGCGAATTTTAGACATTTCCGATTAGTACTTCGGAAATATATACGATTCCTGGGCAATGTTTATACTCCCATTTGTTTAATACATATCCTGAGCATTTTAGGTAGTATATATATCTCATAGGAATTACATATAATGCCGAGTTTAACACATAATAGGAATAACATTTTTCTAAAAATGTTGTTTCAATGAAAAAAATAATCTTACTGCTGTAACATAAAATTGGTATTACCATTATATGAATGTACAACGCAAGTACCACACAAGTACACTGGAAATGCTGAGCAACGGCTTCGCGTGCATGGTTAAGAAAAAAGCTCAGCGAAGGTTTTCCTCTCCTCAGCTACTTAGGGGGAGGACACTATTACGTAACGCAAAATTTACCAATTTTTGACCCCCCCCCCCTCCCCCCACGTGACGGGACCGTAACGCTTTGTCGTCAATTATTGCGATTTTTTTCATAGACATAACTAATTATGAAAGGATCGGGTTTATACTCATTTTATGAAGTATATATTCATCTAGTTTTATACCAATTTTTATGACAAAATCTTGCCTTGATTTGACGACGAAAAAAAAAATTCTGGTCATTGTCCCATCGATATCTTCATGGAAGGTTATCTGTAAATTAAAAGTCAACAATTTATCGATATCTATACAAATGTAGCTATCGTTATACTAGTCGTTTTTTTTATTTTGGTTTTTTTTAAATGCCGACAGTTTGGACTTTTTTCTATTTTCAAGGCCCTTTGTCTGTATTCAAGCAGTCTTTAAAAATAGTAATTATCAAATGTTAAAAACGCGGATACGTACAACCTTAGTGACTGCGATAACAAAAATGTTTTTAAAAAAATTGAAAATCGGTTGATAAGTTTTTAAGTATTCGCTCGTACAAGGTCGAATAAACCAGTTTCGAGAAAAACGCGTTCGAAGTTTTCGTTCCGTGTTTCTTAATATAAAGTTATGTTTTTTTTTTTCAGAATATTGATACTTACATTGAAGTATCTAGTCGCGGGCGATATGACGGTTCTTCATCTTCATGATAGATCACAAAATAATAAGAGCCTGCACTTTATCTATTGTAAAAGATGCCACACCTGTAGGGACTGAAGACACTAGCCGGTCGCGCTACCTGTTCCCACTACAGTGACTATAACTCCGTCAATTTTTAGACTTGTGAATAAAAATGATATTTGAATTTTAGACATTTTAGATCCTCATATACATGCTTTCGATTTTCGGGGGGGGGGGGGGGCTGCCACCCCTTGGCGATGCCCATGCATGACATTGGTAAAATGTCATTAGATTTTCGATTTGTCGTTGCATTTTCGCGTTATGTCGATTCAAAGTTAAAAGCCGTCTGTTAAAGGCTCATCCTACTGTATAATGAGTCGCGGCGTGTTCGTCAGTCCTTCAGTGGCGTCGATCAGCGGCGTCGAATTTTTTTTATCAATTGGCGTCAAGACGCTGCCGCGTCTCTTGATTTATACTATTTTTTCATTTTCACATTTTACGGCGTCGCTCGTATGTATATTTTTAAATAGTCCTGAAAAGAGAAACAACAAAAAGAAGAGGAAGAAAACATAGTTGACATACGCTATTGCGGGGAAGAAAGAAAATTCTGTAGGACGAGACCGTGCAAAGAAATTCTTATTCTCATTCTCTCTCGCTCTCTCTTTTTTCTCCAGTAGATTTTTCAACTTCGACAGCTAAACCGCCGCACGAGGGAAGATCGAGGTGATCTTTCGATATATATGTATATGTATATATTTATAATATATATACGCATAAAGAAGCCACACCTTCTCTGCCAGTCATTGAATGATTAGGCGGAAAGATCTCTTTCGGCGAGAATATAATAATAAAAAGAAGAAAAAAAAAAACATTCTCCTCTCCACCACAAAACACCACGATTTGCCGTAGAAGAAAAATACTCTCGTTGAAGAGTACAAGCCTGCAAACAAATTCATTACTGCGCGATGATGAAGAAGAAACAAGATTGGGGGGGGGGGAGGGGATCCGGAGCAAATTTTCCAGCTGCAGAATGAACCCGAGGGCGAAACACGCACTCGAGGGCCAGCAACTCGATTAATAACCCCAAGCTTCTTTCTCTTTCTCTCATCGCAAGGTCCTGCATATACACAAGGGAAAAACCTTCGCTCTCGCACCTTTGTGACTCTCGATGCGTTCGCAGCCCCTCCTCGAACTCTTTCGCCTCTCTCGCCGCTGCGGAGATACCGTTGCCCCTGGTTCATTATTGTCGCAAACTCCCCTCTCGTTGGAGACAAGTGTGAATAGGTGGTAATTATTTCATCAATGGCTCTCCTATCGTCGACTATGATCGCGATAGTTCTGCCAATTTGTACTTGAGAATTGTTTATTGATTTTTATTCGTGTTGGAATAGTACTATATACATGCACTTATGTTATATTAAGGCGTTACCCCCACTTGTAGCGCAAAAAAAGGCCTTTTTCATGAATTTTTTTAAAGAAAACTACAAAACTTTTTTAATCCATCGATATACCATCTTAAAGAACACATCTTGAAGAACTTTCAGTAATTTTTTTATTGAAAAATATTACATTGTTTAGTGGCAAATGGCCGTCAATGAAATAATGTTTTTATATACACGGTTTGCGGTGACCAACATTGCGGCGAAGTGGATCATCTGAAAAAAAAATGCGGATGGATTTAGTCAAATATAAGTATAAACTAGTCTTTAATCGAAGGATTTTAAAAAATATTCATTTTTTCACAAAATGGCGGACAGTCAAAGTTAATGGTTCGATTTTAACGAAAAAAAAACGGCCGTTTTTTGGCTATAAAACGGCCATTTTTTTCGAAAAAAAAAAATCGAACGATTAAAGACTACATTTTTATGTATTAAATAAGCCTGCAAAATTTCAAGAAGATCGGTTCATTAGTGTTCGAGTAATCTTGGTCACCGACTTCAGAAATGCCATTTTGAGAAAAACGCGTTTGAAGTTTCAATTTCAGTTTACACGAAGAAAATATTTTTTTTTTGTAAACTTACATAGAGTCATCTATTCCGGGCCCATACAGAAGTATGGGCCCGGATACTTATACTTCAAAAAAAAAAAATCGATTTTTTCAAAATCGCAAGTGGGGGTAACCCCTTAATATGCAATATAATGATCGTATTGTATATAATTCGATAAACACACAGACCTACGGCGGTATTCTAGTCTAGAGACCTACATTTCGGGTGTTTTTCCGGGCTTGATGAGAAAAAAAATATATATACAGGGTGCCCCTCTTATCTCTGCCACCCGAAATAACTCGGTAGTTATCGACGTCACAAAAAAATGTTCTGGACAAAAGTTGTACGGCGTGAAGGGGGCCATTAAATGCGATCAATTTTTTTTTCTTCGTTGGAGGCGCTGACGCACAGTGAAGGTCACCTTCACTTTTTTAAAATGTAATGGTACATTTTTTTTCAACCATTTTGTGAAGCACCCCAAGCCGCATAAAAACATTAGGGGGTCAAAGTCGTTCAAGGTCATTGAAGGTCAGTATCGATTATACAAATCTAAATATCTCAGATCACTACCAAATATTTGGTAGTGATCGGAGATATTTAGATTTGTACTTCATTTTAATAGGTGACCTTGAATGACCTTGAACGGCTTTGACCCCCCAATGTTTTTTATGTGGCTTGAGGTGCTCCACAAGATGGTTGAGAAAAAATGTACCATTCCATTAAAAAAAAGTAGAGGTGACCTTCACTGTGCGTCAGCGCCTCCACCGAAATAAACAAAAATTGGTCGCATTTGATGGCCCACTTCATACCGTACAACTTTTGTTTGGGTTTGTTTGGGTTGACGTCGATAATTACCGAGTTATTTCGGGTGGCAGAGACAAGAGGGACACCCTGTAATATTTTTACCATCCATTTTTCACAGTCTTTTTTGCCAAAGCTCCCACTCATCTGAAACAGGAATAAAACGAATTTTCTTCATCAATAAGAATGTCATTATGGCAAGTACCAGAGAGATAATTTTTTAATGGCGACTGATTGAAAAAAGGTAATTTTTCGCCCTGTTTTGTTCAAAGTTAAACATTTTTAAAAATAGTTATGATAATAATTTAGCAATCCCCGAGGTAGGGACCATAGATGGATATCAGCCGAAGGTCCATACCAAGTTTGAATTCAATCGGTTGAATAGAACTCGAAATTTGATATCAACCAGGTTGAAATAAGTAGGTTCGAGAAAAACCGCGTTCAAAGCTTTAAGTACAATTTCAGACCACCGCAGATACATTAGTGGCACAATGGCATCTTATACTTACATTATATTCCTGCTTCGTAAGATGTGCCTTGCGCGACTTCGGAATTATCATTTTCTGAAGCTCGTTCTTCCCGAAGTTCGTAGCTCCGACAGGTCGTTCCTAGTCTGGTCTAGTTTCTTGACGTAAGCAATGAGAATTTCGAAATTTCCCTTTGAGAACATATTCTTAAGGATCTATACTCTGAGAAAATCTATACAAAAAAAAACGATTTTTTTCAACTTTCTAGACTAGAATGTTGCCTTAAAGTATTCCTTTCGCAAACCCGAATATTTATGAAAACACATCTCAGTATACTGGAAAACTTTCAAGTACCTAAAGTTACTGATTATCTAACAAACAAACAAAAACGACCACTTCGAAATTCATCTTTTTTATAGAGCACTCTAGGGTCTGTGCACGCGGCGTATTTTCTACGCGCAGAAAACGCGCGTTTATGGCACGTATTTCAGTACGAAAAGCGTGTGGACCAAGTGTGTATCGCGTTTTTATCGCGTCGTCTGCGCGTAGAAAATACGCCCTGTGCATAGGGGCCAAATAATAATCTCGATGCCAAATCACTCGTGATGTCCGATATAAACTGCTCTACGCATGTAATCTTTTCTAACGACTCCGTAACGACAATAAAAACGGGAGCTCACAGAATGTTTGAAGAAAATATTAATGATAACTCGATAAAATGTGACTGGCAGAAAAATTTTCGTCACCGCGACATTTTCAGGGAAAATGTAAAAATGTCTGAATCTACAAAATCGATGCGAATTTTTTTGATTCCAGTCTAACGTTGGGTATAATAATTGATGGTATTTTTTTCTTATTAAGCGCCACTGTAATTAACTAATGATTCAGAAGGCCCCTGGCCCACAAAATACAGCATTCCGCGAAAAGAGTGGTGAATATTTTGCGTGGACGGAGTGTTTAAGGTATCGGATACTTATATTTTTTCCTCGGACTCTTTTCATTTACCGACAAGTAGAAAAAAACCAATCGAAGATCGAGATCAGATAGAGCTGCGGAGAGAGAGAGAGAGAGAGAGAGAGAGAGAGAGAGAGAGAGAGAGAGAGAGAGAGAGAAATGAGGAATCCTCGAGAAGCCCAAGCTCTACTGTGTCGGTATACCAGTTTTTGCAATAAAAGAGAGTGACTCTCGCCGTCCGTGTGCGGAGAGCGTGTACGCGGTGCGGCTTATAGGAGGATGTCTGGAGTCTCCACACCGGGCAAATTACTCGTTAACGAGCGATCTGCGCGGGGAAGGTCGCCCTGGACGTGCCTCGTGAATGGCCAGCATTGAACACATCGCGGATTCTTCGTTGATCCATTTCTCTCTCTCTCTCTCTGTCGCTCTCTCGCTCTATATATATATATATATATATATATATATATATATATATATATATATATATATATATATATCGGTCGCTCTTTCACATCTTTTTCTTCTGCTTCCTCCTCTTCTTGTTCTTTGACTCGGAGGATGAAGTGAAGAAGTTGGGTATTAGCGAGATTGAACGAGACATTATTTTTGCGCAGTCGAGATAGTTCGATCGGCCTCGTTTTCATTCCATCGCGTCGTCGTCGTTGGCTGAACGCTCTCGTCCATCCGGGGCTGCAGTTTTCACAAAGTTCCGCTCGTTCGTATCCCGAAGAAACTAATCATCCTCGTCCTCCGATATGCGTTTCTCTTCATTTTTATTATTGTCCTTGCGTTTCCTGTACTTTTTGGCTTCGCCCAAATGCGCCGCTTCCGCGTCTCAATTAAAATCGTAGTACTTGTTGAACGAGCGACGATATTTCTCGAACGGACGAATAGATAGGAGGAAGCATTCGCGAAATATAGTTTCGGAGCCCGGAGCAAACTTCGTATGCAAATATAATACGTGCATTGTTGTATGCAGACAGAGAGAGAGAGAGAGAGAGAGAGAGAGAGAAGCGAGTGCAAGCGGAGTAGCAATTATTACAGTCGGGGCAAAACGATATCGTATCTAATTTCTCCGTGTACACTCATTCGTATTGAGCTCTATATACGTATGTACCTACGCAGCGAAATGTGCATCCCGTGGTTAGCACGCCAGTAGCGCGAATAGCAAAACGGGAGGGTGAACGCCCTCGTACATATTAATAACGATTAATAATCGCCGATTCGCGGAAAGAGGACGGCGGAGTTGCACAGAAATGTTTTATCCGCACGTACAAACATTATCTATGCACCGCACGTGCACATATACATATACATATATATATATATATATATATATATATATATATATACACAAATTACGAATGGGACACTATTACTTACACCTGCGAAAACTCTTATAAATATCGCCGTTAAATGACGTAGCAATTTATGCATCTCCGTCTTTATTTTCTTTGAATTCGAGTATCGATTGGTCAACAAAAAAAAAAGACGAACAATCTATTGCTGGCTTTCTTTGTTTTTTTGTTCTCTTGATATTCATTAATTAATTTCTGTCTCGTTTCGCTTGGTTTTTCGCAGATACACGAAAACCGTGGTCGACTCGAGTCTAACGGCGCAACGTTACAATCCGGAATTCGCGCTGCCGGGAACGGCGGCAGCGACAACGACGTCCTACGGGAACGCCAACACGAACGAGCTCATCGACCAATTGAGGCACATCAATCAGGTCAGTTGTCCGGTACGCGCGAGGGTACGCGAGCGCCGCAGACGCACGCTTTAGAAACGTACCGCGGCCGACTTCGAAACGAGCGATTATTATTATTATGCGCTTCCTTCTTGTGCCATTATAGCTATGTTAAAAAACAAATTCACGTATGATGGATATTTCTGAACAACTTAGGTATTCCTTTCACGAATCCGAATATTCAACAATTAACTAATTATCGTCTGCAGTGAAGTAAACATACATCGTACTGGTAAAATTTCCAGCCAAGTTGCCGAAATTTAAGCAAAAAGATTACGACTTCAAAAATCGTCTAATTTATAGGGCACTTTGTGGTGATGACATGCTGGCCTAATTTCTGATGTACCGACACTGGTGGATGCGTGGCCGGGGTTCGGCCTTGGCGGTACGTCTAGTTGACCAGTATTGTGGATGGCCAATACCCGAAACGATGACCGCTTAGCCGTGCGCCGGCTGGCGCATCAACCAGTCAGCGGAACGCCGAAACTTAGGGATAAAAGAATTTCGAAGTTTTCGGAGAAAATCTAAAAATGTCTAAATCTATAAAAAAAAATATGCGAATTTGTTTATTCCAAATGATCGCTGAGTACAGTAACTGATTGTAACTTGTTTTTATCGGGCGCCACTGCAATTTACCAATCATTCAAAAGGGCCCTACTTACGAAAGGAATACCTTAATAAAACAAGAGAGATTTCATTCGTATTTAGGCAAGTTTGACTTTTCACGAGTCAGGTTAGTCCGTGCACGGTCGGAAAAGCTGCCGCGCCGTGTTTGCCACGTCTCGCCGAATCCACGTTCGCTTTGCACACGTACGCACACATTTGACAATGATCGCGGTAATATGTAGCTCGCGGTCTAATGAGTCTCTTCGAGACTGTTGGGCGGGCGCGTAGGCTTGTCCGCCGGCCTTGTCGGGAACTAGCTAGGTCACGGAACTTCCGATCACTCTCGAGCCGGTGAAACACAGACGGACAGAGACAGACCGATAGACAGAGTCAGCGGGAGACAGTCTGACGGACACATAGATAAAGGAGAGACAGAAATTAAACTCTCGCGTCTCGTAGGTGTCATTGACGGGAAGTTGCACGCGGATAGCACGCACACACACACACACACACACACATGTGCAATATACATACTTATATATAAATATACAAGTATGTATATTGCAAATGGTGCATTGCCGAGAGCACACGGCAATAGGAACACACTGGCACACGTGGGAGGCTAAGCGACCTCGATCCGTAAATCAGACGCGGACTATCGCGCCGTTACGTACACCGCAAGTTGCCACAATAACGTCATATATTTACATTTACATATTTGTACACTTGCTTCGCGTATAGTACATTTTTGTTATCTTATATCTAGATGGCGTGACTGTTGTTCTCATTGCTCTTATTGTTGTTGATGTTGCTGATGAGGACAGATGGTGCAGACGCAACTGGCGTCGGCGCCTGACAACGGAGTTTTACTCTCGGACGAGGCGATCGACGGTTCCGGAAGTGGCTCCCGACCGATCGGTAGAAAAAAGCACAATGGATTTTACGACGGCGGTGGCAAACACGAGAATTGCCCGGACTGCGAGGACGACGATAATTCACCGGAAGAGGGACGTGACGACGACGAGGACGACGAAGAGGCTTCCGGCTCGGGATCGGGACCTGCCACGATAAGTAAGAAGACTGCTCTTCTCTGCTTGTTATTTGTTTTTTTTTTTTTTTATATCGCTGGTTGAGCGCGAGTATTGCCATTGAGAATTCGATCGATTTTCGAGGCCCAAATAACGGGGCCGGACGGAAGACAAAAGGGCAAAAAAAAAGGGGGCCCGGAAAAGAATAAACGTCGCTTATACATTCGTCTCTGTCGTTTGCACAGGCACGTCCGAGGGAACGTCCAACGTGCAGATACCACGTAGCGCAGCGACGAGGGACGCCCTGACGCCCTGGAGTATTCTCGTTCTCCTGTGGCTCTCCGTTTACGCTTAGGCGAGCGTCGTCACCCGCAGCATTGGCAAGAGCAGCAACAGCAGCGGCAGCAGCAGCGAGACCGGAAATGACGGCGGTGGTCGACGGCGGTGAAAAGGACGCGAGAGGGTAAGGAGAAGAACATAAAAAAAAAACAGGAATGTTGGCCCGATGATCGATGGTGGTTTCGAGGTCCGCGAAGCAAGAGCGGAGCTTCGCGGCGGCCGGAAGGAAACAAGAAGAAGAACGAGGCGAAGATGAAGAGCAAGAGAGAGAGAGACGAGGTGGCGGAGGAAGGAAAAGCGAAGCCAGGAGGAAGCCTCGCGCTTCTTTTCGCCTCGTTAACGCCCGAGAACCGCCATTGGTGTTGGTCGGTTAGCTGGCTCGCCTCGTATTCCGCTTCGCCAATTTATTTATCTCCTTTTCTCGTGCACGACACTACCAAGCGTCGTTTTTACGACCTCGTGCGCGAGCAGAAGTGAGAAATTTCGCTCTCCAAGTGCCTGCACGCTTATCTCGACGATGAAGAACGACGGAATCAACAATAATGCGGAAACGCTTATTCAATCGTGTGCCGGAGATGGGAAGAAAATCGGGGAGGAAAAGTCACGTTATCGCAAGGACACGACCTTACGCGTCGATTCGCATTCGCGGCCGGTTTTCTTTTTCTGGTCTGTAACAAGCGCACGGAGCGAAACGCGAAAGAAAAACCCCGCAAAACCGATGAAAGTATATAGATGAAGTAAAGAGAAACAGAGAAAACTTGAGAAAACAAATACAACGCCAAACTTTCATCCGTCTGAGCTTCTGCAATTTTGGCCTCCTTTTGATCGGTCGATCGATTGAAAGTCCCGAGAGGCGCGCGCTCTCTTCTCCGGCAGGCTGGCATGGTCCCTGAATTTTTTGTCCCCAAAAAAGTAACTAGGAATTCACTAGTAAATAGTTACGGTATATATTATTGGGAGTACAAATAAGTCTCCGCCATTTGGCCCCACCAGAAGGTTATGGTTGAAATTGTCAGATGTCAAACGTCGTATCGAAAGGTTGGACATCTGGCAAGACCATAAGCTTCAAATATTAGCGATTTTGTATCGATATCGCATAACTTTTTTTTCGTGCGAAATTGTCGAGTTTTGAGCCGAATAAGCGTCTTTGCGGGAACTCTCGCGTTTGGCACGAATCTCCCTCCAATGATGCTTCCAATTTCGCGTCTTCGGCCTTTCGCACTTTCGGCCTTCCGCTACACGTTCGTTGTCTTCGATGTCAAACTCAGCGTCCTTAAACTTTTGAAACCACTCACCCTTCTCTCACTTAAAGCAGCCTCATCATATGCTTCAACAAGCAATCGATGCGCCTTAGCTGAAGATTTCTTTAAATTAAAGAAGTATATCAAGTTCCCGCAAAATTCGACATTTTTGCACGAAAAAAATTATGTGATGCTGATACGAAATTGCTAATATTTCAAGATTATGGTCCTGCCAGATGTCCAACCTTACGGTATGCCGTTTTACATCTGTCCACTTCGACCATAACGTCCTGATGGGTCCATCTCTTGTCAAATGGCGGAGACATATTTGTACTCCTGATAACAAATTATATAAATTGTATATGTAATATAATATATATTATATATAATTTACAATTATATTATATAACTATATATATTCTTGAACCTACAGAAAATGATATCGGACAAATATTCACCCACCATATTATGTATACAATTTATATAATTTCGGTTTTTTTTTTAATTACAAACGTACCAAATCAAATTTTTCCCATTGTGAAGTCAAATACTATCAATGATTAGGATTTTTTTAGTTATTAAATTTACGTTTCTTTTTTTAATTGACTTATTCTTTGCCTATTTCGAGGCGGAAAGCGAGCGCATTTATTTATTTTCTTTTATTTAGTATTTTCTGCGCCGCCTCGAGCGTTGATTTGTTCTCCGGATAAACTTTTTGATTTTCAACAGATTTGCCAATAAGTTCGGCTAACTATTTTCTATTAAATAATAATAATTGTTACATATATATATTACTAATAACGTTACTAGTAATCTGAGGAAGTAACTGAGGATTTTTAAGGGATGATAAATTTCGGGATAATGCTATCCTTCTCGCCTCCCTTGCCCGCCCTCGAGTATTTCCCGGGTGGTGGAAAGGGGCTTGCGGAAGACGTCGCGTCTGCATTTCCGGTGCGAATAATCTTCTGCTCTAGCCAGTGTGGGGCGTGAGAAAGCTTCGCGTCGAGTGATAATACGCATGCCATAATAATAACTCAACTTTAACTGCCAAAATGTCAATAACGCGGCGACGGAGGCGACGCGGCAGTCGTCCAAGTCACAAAGCGCTTTCTTTCCATTCTGTTTTTATTTCTTTTTTTTTTGTTCGTTGATACGTATCCCGTACGATGCTCCCACTTTCATGAGTGCAGGTTTGTTAATGGAAATGTTTTTCTTTTTTTTTCGAAGATTAATCCTTACGAATAGCCAATAACGAATTTGGAAATTGTGCTTCCGTATATGGAAGGACGTACGAAGAGGATTACCGGATCGAAATTCGCTCTTCCATCCCCCGTTTACGTAACTGAGAAATCGAGCGACAGAGAGAGAGGGAGAGAGAGAGAGAGAGAGAGAGAGAGAGAGAGAGAGAGAGAGAGAGAAAGGCAACTGGTAATTTCACTAGAAATTAGACACTCGGGCTTGTCGATTAAAAACGTAGGGGTGACCTTGAAATCAGATTGACGACGTCAATTTAAAAAAAAACAGCTGACCGAATTGTAGATCTCGACGAATCCTTCGAATTATGTCTCTGACGTTTTTCCGTCTATAATTAATATTCATCAAAGTTTTCGGGTGTCGAATTTCTAGTGACTCACCCGGTGTCTATATATATATATTCATGTCGGTAGTTGACAAGTTGCGAGTGTCTCAATTCGTGCCTCACACACGCGCGGTCAGATGAGAACAATATGCACACTCTTCTTTTCAATTGCGCTTCGTGATCGTTTGAAATTGAAAGTTTTAATCGAGCGGCCAATTGGCCACGCGAAATTCAACTCACCGTCCACCGAGTTTCTCTTTGTCGGATGATATTGGGCGTGTAATAGCTCTCTTCTCATCTCCCCCTCCCCTCTCTCCTATCACTCTTTATTTCTTTTGGCTTGGCGAGTCTTTTTTCTCTCGTTCTCTCTCTCCCTCTTTCTGTCAGAAGCGTTCGCCGAGACGCGTGGGACGTTTCACAAACGGCGAAGATCCGGCTGCCGAAATTCGGGTGCGTGACCTCTTCCTCTCTCTCTCTCTCGCTCTCTCTCTTGCGAGAACGGTTCTTCAAACGAGTCATCTTCATCTCGAGTCTCTGAGATATGCCATATACTTTTCTTCTACTATTATTTTTGTCCGCGGAGTGGGGAGGGGGTATTGAGTGTACTTCAAGGTGGAAACGTTCCCGGAGATACTCCCCGCGTAGCGCAATCATTATTATCCTGTTGAATCCACCGAGAGACAGGGACGGAAAGAGAAAGAGAGGGTGCGAGAATTGAAGTTGAAAAATTGCAAAGAGCGAGAGGTAAAGCGATTGTACATACAAAATGCGTGCTATATATATATTGACGTAAACGAGCGTAGCAATAAGTGACAATGCAAAAGTCGCGAGCAACTTTCGCGTACGATGAAAACGGAAAAAAGAAGACACGTCAGTACGGCGGTTAACAACGCGCTTCATCTTCGAGATGATAATAATCAACGAGACACATTGCGTTGACGAATTAATTTGTAAAAATTGTGTTTCTCAAGAGTTCAACGAACCGCGAAGTTTCGTCTCATCGCTCTTCGTTCGTCACATCATTCGGCGAGAAATGACACCAGCACACTTCGGTGCAACGGCAACGATACAGCGAAAAGTCGGTCTGACGCGCCACCGCCTCCGTCATCCCGCGTTTCGCACAACGTTAGACGAGATTCACAATTCGTTTGCGAGCGCTCTTCGAACTGTCTCCGTCAAACGGTTGCAACAATCCGGTCCGTTGAGCGTCTCGTTTTCTTTTCTCTTTCGAACGTACCGACGCAGCGCGCATCCGGTGAATTAGGTTTAAAGTAAATTGTGTTTGGAGGATTTTTCGGTCACGTACGACACTTTACCGCGCGTACGAAATTTTACGTGGAGGCCAAAAAAATAGGATTAATTCGTAATGTTTCAATTATGCGTACGCAAAATTAGGTTTCTTTAAAGGAGAGGAGAATCGCGAAAGGGATTGAAAGGAGGCGGGACCTCACGAGTACGTATTTTTTTTTCTTTTTTTAATTTTGTCCCCGAACGATTACTACGATCGTGTGATCGTTCTCTGCAATAAATGAGAGCGAGAGAGAAAGAGAGAGAGAGAGAGAGAGAGAGAGAGAGAGAGAGAGAGAGAGAGAGAGAAAGAGAGCAGATAGAGTTAAAGCAATAAATTCATTAGGTTCGCGATGCGCGATGCACTACATAAAGTGCGAGGCATTAGAGACTGCAATTTCGACGAGCATATATTCAAAGATTTGAGTTAAAAAAAACACGTACATGATTTGTTTCAACGACATTCTCTCTTCGTCTCTCGTCCGTTCGACGGATTTACAGAGAGACGTAAAAAAAACCACACACACACACACACATATGTATATCGCCTATAAAGCATACGCACGAGTATTAAAGGAATCTCCGTCTACTTTTTGTTTATATTAAAAAAGAATTTCAATCGACAAAGCATTGTTATTCCGTACTCTTGACGATAATTATATATATACACTCGTGATTTATCTTTTGTTCCCCTATAAGATACGTACAACCACACACACGCGCGGGCGCGCGCGCACACGCATATATATACGTGGGTGTGTGTGTGTATAAGCTCATTAACACATAACGTTAGTTTTTGGCGCCTAATACGTTTGGCGGACGTCTGTGATGATTGAGAAAAAAAGTGAAGAAAAAAGTAGCGCGTGCACACACTCACACACACACACACACACACACGTCAGACGCAGAGGACGTAATTCTATGACTGGAAAGATGAAGAAAAAAATAAAAGAAGGGAATTTATAGTATATCGTTGAACGTGTTTTGTGATGATCGCGATTTTTTCGGAGATTTATTAGGAATTATTGGATTGCGAATTGTTGTTGTAGGAGCGAAGCGCTACGTACACGTGTGTATGTATGTGTCGGTCGGTGGAAAATCGATCAGCCACGATGGGCGCAGCTATTGAAAAGATGTATGGATGTGCAGGGTGTCGGGTTTGAATCAAACCTCTCGAATCGCTGTTACCGTTGATGATGCAGCTGCAATTGATTTCCTATAAAAAAAAAAAACTCCCCCTTTTCTGGAGGAATAATTCAAGTTTTCGGCTGGAAGAGATTTTTTATCGTGACGAATACAGCTTCGAAGGTATACTAGCGGGTCGATTCAAATCGGACACCCTGTGTACGTGTACATATGAATCTACGTATGTGTACAGTCAGAGAAAGAGAGCGAGGTAGAGAGAGAAGGGACGAGCGGGGGTCGGCTCTGTCCGACGACAGCTGTAATATATAGCGTAAAATATCTGGCAGCTACGCGCAGTAGGGTAATTAAAAGGGCATACGATTGTAACGGTGATTAAAGTAGAATGGTATTGTTTAATAAATGGGAATATTGTTGAATCGAGTGGAAGTGCACACGCGCGCGCACACGGATACGCACATCCTGGTTAATAATACCGGCACCGCGGTATTCAATACCTCTAGGTTGATGATGACGATTTAATTAGTGTGCCCATCATGTACCGTCGATGCGAATAAATCGAGTGTGGCGATCCGATTCACAGGGAGCGCTCGCCTGCACAATCCGGACGTTTTATTATTATTATTATTATTATTATTATTATTATTATCATATTCTTGCGATTTTTCTTCGCTTTGAGCACACTCGTAGTCATGGCTTTGTTCGCAAATCGTTCGCTTGTGATTCTGTGCGTGCGCGTGTGATGTTCGTCTTTGCGAATGTGCTCGCGATTGATTTTCCACCGGACCGTTATTAAATTTAATCGACTCGGTTGTTTTACCGTGGATTGAGGACACACGAATCGCGACACAAAAGATGCGAAATTTTAGCCTAGAGAAAGAGGGAGAGAGAGAGAGAGAAGCGGGCCTAATTGATTGAAAAATAATTTGTTTCGAGCGAATATCAATTTCGCGTGAAGAGATATTTTTTCCTTTATTCCTAGCAAAAAAAAATGTGCCACACGCGACGAAAAAATAAATCAATAAAATAAGAAGAATACGAGACGAAAAAAAAAGCAAAAAAGAGTGTACTAAGCCATCGTAAGCAATCGATATATATATATATATATATATATATATATATATATATATATATATATATATATATATATATAATTAATTATAAAGTGTTACGGAGGAGACAATTTAAGGAAATTATTGATGACGATGATTATTGTCGTCAGGTGAGTGCACGAGACGATCTCCCGTAGGTGGCGTCCCGTGCTCGCGCATGTTTAATTCGCGGCGAAAACGAAAATGAAAAAAGAAGGAGAAAAGAGAAAACTGTTCAACAGGCGAATAAAATATTATTCAATAACACACGATACAATTCGAGCTTGTCTATCCCCCATACAGGTGCGTCATATGCCGCGCGTCTGACGCGGTTAATAAATATTTTTTTTTGTTTCTTATTGCGTTCGTGGGTTAGTCGACAGGTACACAGGCGAGCTTGGCGCAGAATTACGTCACGAATGAACGTCCGATCGGTTCGTAAAAAATAAAATGGAACAAAAATTCAATAGCGTTCCAACAGTTGGGTGAGTGCTTGTACTATCTTTAAAACGATAAATATGTACCGGGTGAGTCACTTTACAGTAGACACTCAAAAACTCCTATGAACATTGACTTTGGACGAAAAAGGCCAAAGACGACATTACAAAAGTTTGTTAAGCTTACGGTCGTCGTCGGCGTTTTTTTTTGCGAATCCATCAACGTGATTTTACGAGCAACTCGACATTTTTTTTTAAAGAGCAAGCCTAATTTTGAGTGGCTTATGCACATACGTGCAAATCTCAGGAATTTTTAAATCTCGTAAAAATTGTTTTTCAGCTTTTCCTTTTCGCACGCGGTTGATAAGGCCTCGACGCTTATGCATACGTTATTCAATCTAAAAAGTTTTCCAATATCTCGATTAGATTCTGTATGCCCTCGAGATAGTTGGTGTCGAGGCTGTCGTCCTCGGCGTCGAAGACATGCGTAAAGTCGATCATATTAACGGCGACCCAGTCGCGTCTGTTTCGCGCTTTACCCTTGACCAGTGTGTCGAGGACCGCGGCGTAATCCTTCTTCATCTCCATAATGTCGCGATCGTAATTGTTGGTGAAGGAGTGCGTGCGACAGAGCGGACTGAAATTCTCGTTGGATTCGCGAGCATCGTACGAGCCGCTACGCTCGATTTTTCGGAAGGGGGAAGGCGGCGGCGAGGACGAGGACGACGATGGAGACGAGACGATAAGATCGAAGCCGGTCAGGCTGGTGCTTCTTCTCAGTCGGTGTTGGAGCCGATCGATGGCGCGCACGCGATTACTCTTCGTCAGGGTGAGGACGGACGACGGGCGCGAAAGGGCATTGGAGCGGCTCTCGAACGCGGGACCGTTGCTCGTCAGATGACCCGACAGACCGGTGTCGCACGAGGAAAATGTTTTACCGGCGCGTTTGTCGAGTCCGAGCGCGTATTTTCCCGAGCTCGCAGCTTCGACGTAGTCGCGCAAACGACGCGCGTCGTACACGATGAGTAACGAACTCGAGTAGAAACGCAATCTCTTCTGGACACGAAAGAAGCCGAGGATCTTCCAGAGACAGGAGAGAAGATTGACGATCAACTCACGATTGGGCGACGCAGCGGCTTCCGCGTTCAGAAAAATCTTCAGCGCTGTCATTGCCGGAGAAACAAAAAATCGATTTTTCATATATTTTTTTTTTTCATCGTTCATCATTGCTATATCGTTATTTGGGTGGCTTTGGAAGAATAATTTATAACGCGAGGTACGTAACCCGTTGAAGAAATACATTTCTCACCTTCAATCACGCCCTCGGCGTCCAATTTTTTCATATACTCCTTGTCGAATCTCCGCAGCTTTCCACTCGCGAGATCGTAAACCTGAAATCCCGGTATGCAAAAGCCGTAGGCGATTTTCGACGCGGCGTACTTCCGGTCGTCCGCTTGGCGCTTTTCCGGACCGGCGAGGGGATCCCAGGTGCGCTTACCGATCTTCACGTCCATCACGCAAGGCTCAGCCATCCCTTCGGTCGTGTCTTTCAATACGAGAAACTTTATCGCTGAAAGCAAATGGCCAAGTGCCAATCATTTATTACGACATGTCGCGATCTAACCTGAGTCGCGCAGCGCACGAAGCGCCGAATGAGCGAGATTTTTTGCATGAACGGCTATTCGGCCTTACTACCTTTTTCCCCATGAGTCTAAAAAAAATACCTACGTCTGTTTTTATAAGTACTCTCCAAAGTACCGAAATACTTTGGCACGAAGAGCGACAGTTTCTTGTACAAAGGATCGTCGGAATTCTCGATAGCCTCGTAGAAGGCAATTTCCCTCTCCTGAAGGATCGGCTTGTCGCACGATTTCAGCACCTCGCCGTTTTTCCCTCGCAGCATACCTGAAAATTCATCGGATTTAGGCAGCCGTGTGAAACAAATGCAGCGGCCGATCGCGAATGTACGTCAGGATGTGATATCGTACCGATTTTATTTTTTTTCGCATCGAACGCGTGTCCGGCAACTTGACATTCGAATCTCGTAGTTCCAGGTGGATAATCGTCCTCGTCGCAGCGGTCTGCGCGCGCATCCGATTTTTCGACCGGAAATAGGAACTCCTCGCCGTTCTCCATGCCCGCAGCGTTGAATCGGGCGACCGGAAGTAGTTGTGGATTTCGAATACTGCAATTCAGCCGACTCTCATAGTTAGAGAAAAAAAATCCTCTATACCGAAAGCATATCGCAATACAATCGTTTACCCTCCTTCGATATTCGTGTCAAGAAACATTGCTTGGTTTGTGACGCATTTTATAAACCGTACTTTGCACGACACGCACCGGCGCACGTTTATGTCGAAAACATTGTAGAGTCTCGTCACTCTTTGAGGTTAGCACCGTGCATTCGGAACTTTGCGCATTTTCTGACCGAGCGATGACATACGAGTGTCAATTACAAAAAGAACGATCGCGCGTATGAACATACTCGGAGACTATAATAAGACGCTTTGTGTCATTGTCGGGAGATTTAATGAAGGAGGGCACGAAACGACGCGATGACTACACCTCCAATAATGCGGTTCGCGGAATGTTTTGTATATAAACACACGTGGTTATATAGAATACGGAGGACTATATGCAGTGCTGTACGATCCAGCATCCGAGGGACGCCGAGCCGAGTCGCTCAGAGGGCGCCACCTCGCGCACTTCCGGCTCGCTCGAAATATTCTCGCGCCATTCCTAATCCCCAAACAAACTAACCCACACACGTGACCCGCTCACGAGTTTTGAACGTTTGTCATTGAACCGGATCACAATTGTTTTTCGTTCAATAGCGTCGCAATTATTTGAGTTCGTGAATTTTCGACGCTAGAAACAGGCGGGATTTTGTAACGCTGAAAATATTCGATCGTGTGCTCGGACGTCAACAGGTAAGGCCCCGCCGTTATTGCGAAGTCCACTTTTCTTTGATTTGATCAAAACTCCATCAGCCGAAAGTATTGAATTCTCACCTGTGTATCCTTTCCTCCTATTGCGACACTGCCGTCTACACTGCGAAAGAGTTACTGAACAAAGGTGATTTTGTAAATGGCGTTTCAACAATGTTTGGACACGCCTCCCAAGCATCTCAGGGATTTACCGATAAGGCGGTGGGAATCGTTCCCTTATCTCGGGATTTATTGCCTCGATTGACAGGTCAAAAGATAGAGAGACGTAGATACGAAACGGAGCATCGTCTATTTCCAACGCTTTATTCTCGACGCTGCAAAAATATTTTCCACTGTCCTGTACTCGAGTCATTTGTATGCAGGAGGAGCGTCGTGATGCTCAAGCCGTCCACTTGAGACACCTAGTATCCTGATGAGTGGCCAAACATTTAGCTGTGCAGTATCTGGCGCCGCATGCGGTGCACGTATAATTGCTAGGAAAGCCACAGACTGCGCAAAAGTGTCGCTCGGGTAATTTGGAGGGCAGCGCCTGGGCGCTCGAATAATTGGGCGGATTGGGATTGGTGTTGAGATCCTCTTCTACCAGTTGGGCAAAGGTTTTACGGAAGCGTTGCTTGTAGTATTCGGCGGAGCGAGTCTTTTTCTTTCGAGTCGAGCCTCTGCCGTCCAAAGATTCCTGGAACTTTGGCGCTTTCTTGCTCATAACTGCAAAGGCGAAACGGGACTTGTCAGAGATTCGTTCGGTTTCGCTGGACGGCAGTTTTCCTTTTCCAGCTACGGAAATACTCACCCAAATCTGCGTGCGGATCGTCATGGAAGTTGTCTTGTTCCAGCGCCTCGAGGGCTTTCTTCTGTCTCCTCCTTCTCGCTGCATCGTCAAGGACTCGTTTCTGATTGGCATCCTTGATTCTGCCGGATTCCCTAGCTGCCATATTGAACTCGCGAGTGGTCTCTCCGGTCCCTTAGACACCCTTTTCCGCGAGAGGGAATGCTATCTGATCCATCAAATCATCAACCTTGGCCTGTAGCGTCTCAAGTATATCGCCCGATATGAACAAGTGCTTGTCATCCAAATCTTGTATTATGAACTTTTTTCCCAATGCCTCTGTCTCGTCCAGGTGTAGGAGAAATTGTTTCATAGCCGCGTCGCTGTACAACAGAGCCATTGTTAGTTGCTTTTTATCCAAATATTTGCGACAGAAATTTCAGAACCTAGGAATAACAAGGACCAGGTGCCTCTACGGATCCTGATATATCGAAAAATTCTCGTCAGATCGATAAAACATGTCCAAGAGGAAGGGAGTTTCCCTGGACGAGAAGCGTCAGCGAATCCTTCAGATTTTCCACGAGAAGAAGGAATTCTTCAACCTTAAAGAACTGGAGAAAATTGCCCCTGCCGAGAAGGGTGTGGTGGCCCAGTCTGTGAAAGATGTTCTTCAGGCCCTGGTGGACGACGGTCTCGTTCACAGTGACAAGATCGGAACTTCCACATACTTTTGGGCCTTCCCAGGGTAAGGATGAAAAAAACGGTGCGGCAAGGATATCGAGTTATTCACAATTTTGGAATATTCTGAATTAACAATGACCTCGTGAACTGATTGCAGAGGAAATACAACTTCGATCGCGCAGAGGGTCGCCGAATCCAACAAAGTGATAGTAGAATCGGAATTTAAGTTTGACAGGCTGCAGGAAGAGTTGAGGATCGAGAAGGTGGGTAACGGAATTTTCTCCAAGGACCCACGAGAGCTATAAAACCGGGTGAAAGTATCAGAGATTTGCCATTTGGTTTTTCTCCTGTGGGTTTGCATTTTTGCTCGTTTGATTTTCGAGTTTGATAGGGCAGGTAACTTTTGTCGTGTTTCAGGTGGGTAAGGAGGACACCGAGGAGAGACGCGCGATCCTCGAGGAAATCGAAGGCCTCAGAAGCCAGAAAGCCGAGCTGGAGAAACAAATAGCTAAGTTCGCAGACTCGGATCCCGAGCAAGTGGCACGGATCAAGGAGAAAGGTCAGTTGTACAAGGATGCGGTGAATACGTGGACGGACAATATTTACGCGATTCAAACTTGGTGCAAGCGGAAGTTCGACATCAGCGAGGAGAGCCTCAACAAGCAGTTCAACATACCAGCCGATCTCGACTATGCAGAGTAACGCGAAAGAAAAGCAGCGGCAGCGTACCTTTCGCGGACTGAATAAAAACAAAAAAAAACTGGACTGATCGGTGATTAAGACTTGCCATTCAACGAGTATTCCTTTCAAAGCGTTCACCATGACGTTCGATCGGGTCAGACGAAGCTCCGAGGTAATATCGGAGCACGCGCGACATAACCTCAACCCACGGAAGGCTCAAACTACGTTTTGCAACGACGGAGATTTTCGGACTTGGCGTTTTTTCTCCGTACCACGGGTCGAAAGGGGTAGAAAACTTCGGGATACTTTTTTTCACGAGTGTTCAAATGTCAAGCATTTTGTTTTTTCTTTCAACGATTGTGGTGTTTAGCGCTACTGAAAACCGGAAGCGATATAGAGCGCCCTCTACCGAGGGATAGCTCTGTTTTCCCTTCTCGTAAAAAAAAATCAAAACATTGACGGCACAGCTGACTGGCGCGCGCCTTTTTTTCTTCTCAAAAACGTATTTTCACTGTCAGTTGAATTATTCCTAGTGAGAAGCGATGCTCCACGATATTACAAGGTGGTAGTGTAATTTAATTGGTTTTTGGAAGCCGAGATCAGCGCGAACGTTGTGCATCATGGGCGGTGGAGATTTGGTGAGCATAACCTACAGGCATCAGTTTGCTTGGTTTTCATGGACAATGAATTGTTAATCGGAGGATCAGTAATTGCCAGGAATTGTCCCGAATTTGTAAATGTTCACAGAATCTGAAGAAATCATGGCACCCGTCGACCATGAAGAACATGGAAAAGGTTTGGAAGGCGGAGCAGCAGGATCACCAGGAGAAAAAGCGGATAGCCGAGCTGAAGAGAGAGATAGAAATGGAAAAGGACAAAGAGGACATGACCAAGTACGCGATGGATCAAGGAGTCATAGAGAAGAAGGAGGACAAGAAGCTGGACTGGATGTACAAGGGACCCAATCAAATGGTCAATAGGGAAGACTATCTCCTGGGCAAACCTATCGACAAGCCTTTTGAAAAAATGGTCCAAGCCGAGAAGGACGGAGAAACGAACAGGGTGCCTAAGAATCATGTCGAATACGGTACTGATTTTTCTTCATTACCATTACCGGACTTTCTTCTCTCGCTACTGCAACAACGTTTTTTCTTTTCACTCGCGCAGAGTGCATCCCGCCGTCGCTGCGTTTTTTTTCCGGCTCCGAGCAAGTGGACCTGGCTAGAAAATTGCAGGAGGATCCTCTGTACGCCATCAAGAAGAAGGAGATGGAGACAAGGAGTCAGTTGCTGAAGAATCCAGTCAGATTGAAGCAACTGAGGGATCTGGTAATTAGTAGCCGTGTTTAAAAATGTCTCCCTCTACTCGAGTTTCTCCGCTAAGCCGGATGTCCGCTCGTTTCCAGCTCGATCAGCAGTCGAAGAAGGACAAGAGCGACAAGAGGAGTAATAGGCGGAAGAAGAAGAAGAGGTCAAAGTCGAGTTCGACCGGCGAGGAGAGCGAAGGGGACGACGGAGATCTCGACAATTTGCTCGCGAAGAAGTACAAAAAGCTCAAAGGCAAGATAAACGAGGATTACCTCATGAAATCTATGAAAAGACTGAAGAACGAGAGGAAGAAACGGGGCGGCCGTAGAGACAGCAGCTCGGACGATACGTCCGACAGCTCGGACGAGGATGAAAAAAAACGACGCCTCAAGCGGAAACGGGGCAGCAGCAACGGGGAAAGAGATCGCGAGACGCGCAAGAAAGAATGCAAGAAGAAGCAGAGCGAGCGAAGCACGAGCAACGAGCGTGCGAGCAAGAGGAAAAGCACCAAGAAACGAAAGACCAGCGACTCGGGCAGCCTCGACGAGGAAGACGATAGCCCGAAAAAAGGACGCAAAAATCATGAGGATAAATCTACGCGGGGGAGCCAGTACGGGCCGGACAGATCCGAAAATCGGGAGAAAAGTCCGCACAGGAGAGATCGCGCTTCCGTCAGGGGTGCAAAGGAATCCGACGATGAGAAACCGGGAATTACCGCCAAAGTTAACTTTGGCTTGATGGTGCGTATTGCATTTTTTTTGTCTCATTCGCCTTGCAGCTTCGTCACTCGTCCAGGTTTTGTTCCCTCTCGCCAGAGAGCCGATCGCACGCGAGTCGACGCTGCCGTCGGGAGTCGCGAACCCTCAAGAAATACGACGAGGACAAATTCAAAGGACAAAAAGAGAGAGGAGAAACGCTGGTTGCCGCAGAAAAAGTCGAGGCTGACGGAAAAGGAGATGGAGGAGCGCAGACGCGAGATGATGGAGAACGCCTCCTGGCGCGATCGCGAACGTGAGAGCAACGTCAGGCGTTACCGGGAACAAGAGAAGAAGGAACAACCGGACAAGGCTTACAACAAAGACTTCATCAGGTAGGTGACTTGCGAAGATCTGAAAAAATCGTGCAAGAAATGGAGCGCCGAATCCAGGAGGTATTATCGACGATTCGTTCACAGAAAACAATTGGCGGCCGCAACGGAAGTCGGCAGCATAGAGTCGAGAATCCGCGCGAACATCAACAACATACAGAGATCCGGTCGAGCGATGGATACCAACTTTGCGAAGCGGTAACGCGCACCCTCAGCGATATTTATTTCGCCGAGCTCTGCAAAGATGCGCCGATAGCCGGGAAGACGCGACACTGAATCAACAGCAACGAGACACATGTACAGACGTTCAGTTTCTATCGCAGCGATTGGCGTAACGCGCCAATCTTGCGCAAAGTTTCGCCGAGTCGAGTAAATTCCGACAGGAAACAACACAAATGACCAAAAGTATAGAGATTTGTTCTTCCGTGTGAGACTACTTAAGATGCGCAAGATCGTAAGTACGAAAAGTTTTGCGTCTTTGTGCCGATGAATGATTATAATTTTATCAACAATTTCCGATTACGTTGCACGCTCTGTATATTCGGGAACTTGGACGTTTGGGAATCAAGATCGACGACTATGTCAAAAACTCATCGACTATCCTTTTTAACGAAAAATAAGGAAAAATAGTCAACTCTCGTACAAGATTGTTTATTTTCTATTGTTTTGAGCACTCGTACACCGCACGCGCTAGCAACGGCGAAAAAAATAATTTCATAAAAATATAATTCACACCGTATTTCACTCATATGTACAGAGTAGTATTTGTATCCTCGCCGAGGCCCTTGACTCTCCTACTTATAGCCTAATGATCCTTCCTCGACACTTGAGCACACGAACGATAAAAAGTGGGTCAAGTGACCAAGGGGCTCGGGAAGGTTTACGTGATGTTGCACATCTCCGGGGAGTCGATGCTGTGATCCACGTCGTACATCGTCGTGACGCAACCGCCGGTCAGAACGTTGTTGACAACCGCCCTCGCGAGATATCCCGTAGTCACGGAATAATGAGCACCGAAGAAAGGCGACATGTCGTCAGTCTTTTCCAAATTGTTGTCCTTGCAGTACATAATTACCGCGTCGTCGACGAGTTTGTTCAAGTCGAGTTGGCGATTGAAGCTTAGCTCGGGATTTCGAAGTAGAATCGTCGCGACTATGTTCAGCAGCTGCGCGCCGGAGGAATTGAAGATTATTAGTGAAGTTATATTATTCATCGCGAGGTCCTTTTCTCTTCTTCACCTAACCCACACTCTCCTCGTTCCATTCGTTAGTTTAATTGAAAATGCCCGTTAATAGGAAGTATCGAAAGCAGCAGCATACCTCGACGATAATTTGTCTGTACTCGGGCTTGTGTATGTGATGTAGTATCGACTCGACGAGAAGAGAAAAAGTGAGCTCGGATCGAGTCATGTTCGAGAGTGTCGGCTGCTGCGGCAATTGACGACCGTTGACGTAAATGCCTTCGGGACAACGCATCAAAACCTCCCAGACTTGATTGTAGAAGCGCGCCGGCACTCTGCAAAGACTACCCTCGATCTTTCTCCTGCTGATGACGGTTAGACTGCAAAAGAATCAAAAGCGCATTGATAGGCTCGCGAATGTTGGATGGAGAAATGCAATAAAGTAACTCACTTCTCCGAGGAGCCCCAATCTTTCACCGTCAAAATCTTGATGAGGATTTTTCTAATCTCGAACGGACTGTAGTTGTCTATCGGCTTGGGATTTTCCACGAACATCTCCAGATACAAGCTCATCGCTTCCAGTACCCAACTGGAATTCGAAATATTCGGTATAGTCCTGTTTTCCAAATATTTTCCTCGCTCTCGCGAATGAACGAATGCCCACCCTATGCGAATGTTGAGAATGCCCTTGAACATGTCCGGATTAGTGCCGATCAGTCGACCGCAGTAGAGTAGAACTTCCTGCTGCAGTACCGCGTGGACGACGTTGTGCGGCTGGATCGTTGAGTACATGACCGATTGGATTTCCGCCGGTGTCATAGGTTTGTCGAAGACTGTTTCTTCCTGCCCGATCACCCCGACGGTTATCTGAAACGGTTCGGATTATTCAGCAACGCCTTTCGTCTCACACGTGTCGTTTGAAATATCTCCACTTGGTCCGAAAATCGTCACGGGATACCTGTTTCCCTTTGACGAGGACCCCCGTGATGAAGGGACTGATGCTATCGACCGTGTGATTAAGCAGACTACTGCAGTAACGCACAGCCATCCAATATCTGAGATCACCGGCTCGTTGATACAAAGCTCTCAAATGATCGCCGACTGAAGAGCAAACAAAATTAAAAGAAAACCGTTTCTCAAGAGTCTCGTTCGATTATGTATCATTAGGATGGATCTCGAAAGCGTACCCGTTGTCCCGTTAATCTCGTAATCGATGCCTTCTCGTTTCAGCAAGATGCCGAACAACTGGCACTTTGCGTAGAGGCCGTCAGCTTGACGGATCACGTTCAATATTCCGTGGGTTGGCTCGTGCACGAATCTCTGCCGATATTAGTATTCAAGCTCAGACGTTGGTACGATCCGCGATTAAAGACGATTTTTCAACTCACCCCGTAATCGATCGCCTCCTCCGTGTACGAGAGGGTCCTCGGCACGTCGGTCAAGCTCTGATAGCCGATGTAATCGTGCTCCAATTGCTTGAACTGCGTCAGCTCAAGATCCGTTTCTATCGTACTGACGAAATCCAAGTGTTCTGGAAAAATAAAGCTCGTAGACAGGGCGAAAGAGATGCAAACTAATCGCAACATTTTGCACTCTCGTCGGATTACCGATGCACGAGGAGGATATTAAATTCTGAAGGCGTCCTACTCGAACTTTCGTCCCGTCGCAGTAGCCTTTTTTCAGCATAGCCAGGAGATCGAGCATCTCCTTGAACTGGGGATCCCTCATGTGTTCCTCGCGTATCAGTAGGCAAACGGTCGGGCGCCCCGACAGTCGCCAATACTTCCCGACGAACTTGAGCTCGGTCTTTATGTCGTCGATCAACAGGGCCATATCGCGATAGAGATAGAACTGGGAGACTTCGAAGATGAGTGGATAGCATAGCACGGTCATGCCGCAAACTCGATACACCTACGGAAGAGCAAAACAATGAAAAAATTGAAATTTCTCTTTTTGGCAGACCAAGTGGATGGTCTTGGACGTACTTTGCTCGTGCCCAGTGATCCGATCGGTCTCGCCGGTCTACCCTGAAGTTTCAATTTCCCGTTGACTCCGAGCTTCTGATAAACCTTTACCAACTGAATGGACGACAATATTTGCACGGGCTCAACCTCGTGGGGCGTTTGCGTCTGTATACCGTAGGTCGCCATCATTGCCTGGAGCCTCATCGACTCGGCGATCAGAACAATCTGCACCACCAGATCCGTGTGTGTACCCTGGAAATCCATAAAAACCTCTTTAGGCGCTCTCCGTTTCCGCCGAGTCGCGACACTCGGCCCATCCATGCAACATCTAATAAAACAAATCTGTTAATGCTAACGTGAGAAAGAAAATGAGACTCTGCTGCGGAGAAAAAAAACGTGCGTTGCAAGGGAGGTCGGTGTGCGATAAGCTGCGGTGGGTTAAACTTGCGGGTAAATCTGTTATGAACTTGTGACTTTTTCTTTTATTAGAAGAGAAATTGCGTTTACTGACAAGACGAACGTTTCACAGCAGGCTTATACGATAATTTACTTACAATGGTGGGCTTGGCCTGCACAAAATACGAAAGGAAAATTATTAACGGGCGATATAAACTCGAATTCGTATAAAATAATTGAATTTTCGAACGAGCGGTAGAGAAAAATAAGATGACAATTGCATCTTGTAGTTCGAAATGCGTTCTCAAATGTAACGCATTATCGTAAATATCTTCATAATTATGTAAGGATCAGCCGAGTCGAATTTGAGCCCTGAATTGGTTGTTGGACTCACTTGAAATGCCGAATATCTTCCAGCTCTGCGCGGTCTGTTGTACGAGGGCAAATAGCGCCGTATCGGGTCGAGCTCGTTGATGTGCAAGAGTCCCGAGGTGAGCAACTGGGCGATAACGAACATCGCTTGATTCCAGAGGTAGAGGGTCGTCCCTTCGGTCTCGTCCTTGGCACCTTTGTGAGCGCTGCCCTCGTGGCTCGGGAGGCGGAACGAGCTGCCGGGCTCGCCTCTCTCGGACTCCAAATTCTTCTCCGGTACGTAATAGTACATCGGCACGATCGGATCTGCAGAGAGGGTGAGTACGCAATTTCATTTCTCTACTAGTTTCGCGCGAGGGGGATTTGTGTCGTCTCTCTTACCGCCGTTTGCATCTTTGTGAATTCGGGACTTGAGCAAATTCTGATATTCCTCGACCTGTTCTGGAAGTGTTTTAAATACACCGTCGATTATCATGTAGATGTAGAAGAGCGGCCATTCGCACTCGATCTTGTCGAAATCCTTTATCTCGCCGGACTTGTAATAACGACGCGTCGGATCCTCGACCACGGTCTTGAAGCCGTCCCGCGCGAAACGCTTGAAACCGTATTGACCTCTCAGCTTTCGGACAATATTCGCCTTCGTCTCGGTGTAGAGAAATTCCTCGTGAGTGGCGAAAGCCGGAAACGAGATTGTCGGGAAAAGAGCCACGTCGACACTCTGGGGGAATGATTCATTATTATTATAACATTTTGATTGTATTATAATTGAAAATTTGTTTAATTATGAAATATTTTTCACTTAATAAATTGTGATTATATTGTTGAAATTAATTAATTGAATTAAGTGAAATAAATTATTAATAAAAATAAAACCATAATAACTTTACTTTCATTATTTATTTCATTCAATTCATTTATTTTAATTATATTGTGTGTGTGTGTGTGTGTGTGTGTGTGTGTGTGTGTGTGTGTGTGTGTGTGCGTGCGCGTGTGCGCGCGCGCGCGCGCGCGCGCGTGTGTGTGTGTGTGTGTGTGTGTGTGTGTGTGTGTGTGTGTGTGTGTGTGTGTGTGTGTGATAACAATTTCTGAAGTGAAAAATAACTCAAAGTAACCAAGCCCAAGATGTTTGAAGGACGAATTGATAGGCTTTAAATTGAGTAAGTTTTAACATACTTTGGATTCAAATTTATCAGGATCAATTTCGTCAATAATGAACCAGGTTGACGGTTCTCACGAATCCTTCGCGGAAATTCGTTTTTTTTTTCTCATATACGCGATTTTCGAGCGTGTCTGTTCCTTTGTTGCAAAGATTTCCTTACCTTCGAGCTTGATTCCCGTGGCAGCATCGTCTCGAATATACTACGATTACGATTGTGCGCATCAATATCGACGTAAATAACGGACCAGGAAGCTCCTTTCTCGCCGAAAAGATTGCACCCGTTTATGGCCTCAAGCGCGCTCTTGGCCATACCGATCGAACTTGCGTGAATTTCCGGTGTACCGTCGTTGTAACGGCTACCGCGCTCCCACATACCGTAGTCGGGCGTTCGATATGCGCGCTCCACGTAGTAAACGAGATTCTGCACGAAGGCAACTTCGTCCTGGGTGTAGATGATTTGCAGTCCGGAGGATATCATTTGTACGAGAAATATGAGGTACAGGGAGACAACGTCGATCTGCGCAGAAAATCATTTTGTCGTCAGTTTTCGTCCACGTTGAGGCTGAAGACTTGATTCTCAAGTATTGCGCCTAGTAGAGTTTGTAATTTTATCGCACATGGCGAATACCGACCCACCTGGAGATGATAATAATCCTCATCCTTGAGAATCTCATCGCCCGTGTCGAGATGAAATTTGCAGTGCAGAGAAAATCGATTGCACTGGTTGAGCTTGAACAATTCGACCCGGTTAGATTGCCTCATCCAACATTCGAGAATACCGCGCATACACTTTATCGCCGACTGGCCCAATTCGTAGGACTTTCCTCTGTCATCGTCTATCCGCCTAGGAATTGAAGAATAAAATTGGACAAGGTTTGTTTGGCTCGATCTCCACAGGAGATTCAGACTTGGTGAATTGTCCATGCCTCTCTCTCTCTCTCTCTCTCTCTCTCTCTCGCTTTCATACCTGTAGGCCTGGTAGAGACTCCATATCGCTGCTGCGCAATAAATACTGTCCCTCACACTGGCCACCGTCTTGTCGCTAGACACTTGCGGGAACAAGCCAGTGATGCAGCTCTGATGATTTAAGATTTGTCTCTTGACTGCGGATGCAAGGACGAATAATAATCAGACAATCAATTTCGTTGAAAAAATAAATAAAAAAATCCATCCTCAGGCTTGAACTCGGAGCAAAGTACCAAAACGTTTCTCAGTGAAGATATAGAACAGTTGAGAAAAACCCAAGATTTTTTCCACATATCGAAGAATCTTTTAGGCCTTGAGATTTTAATGAAGAGTTGTCAAAAAAATGCTAGTCGGCAAAATTTCTTGAAAACTTTTTCGTTTGCTTAATTCAAATTTGGCCCAGTTATTTTACCCAAATAAACTCAATTAAAAGCACTTCTCAGAATAGATACATAACAGGATTAAAGTGCCAGCGATTTATGCAATATATCGAAAGATCTCTTGCACAAATTGAGAGGCCAAAGGCTTTTAATAAAGGGTTGTTCGGGAAAAATGCTAGTGGACATAATTTCTTGAAAATTCTATTATTTCATTACTCCAAATTTGACCCAATTTGTAAGCACCCTGGAAAGCGTTTCTCAACGTAGATACACACAGTAGAGAATTGCCAGAGATTTGTGCATGATACCAAAAGATCTTTCAGCCATTGAGATTTTGACGATGTGTGTTTGAAATAACTCATAGTGAGCGCAATTTCTCTCAAGTCCAATCGTTCCTTTCGATCTTCTGCACTTTCCGCATGTTTGATACCCACAGGTAAGAGCTTTGATATTTTGCCAAAGACTCGATAGCATCCGATAGCCCAAACTCTCAGTGATTCTCACCGATGCCGTAGTAAACGTCCAACTGCCGTACGGTATCTTCGTAGTTGGAGATTTTGAGGAACATGTCGATATCGAGATCGTAGATGCTGCCCTGTCTGGTGTTGACACTCTGTAGCATCCTGCGGAACGAGTAAGGGCTGATGGCTACCGAGGAATCATCGATCCTATATCGGAGAATATTGAAACTTGCTGCGCACTGACCTTTTTGGGGTGGGTGATGTACAGAGGAGCGTAGCCATTTCTATCTACCGATCCCCTCCTAGCCTCAGTCACAAAGTGTCCAATTTGCGGACGTGCTGACTGCTCGCACACCTTTTCTGTTTACTCTGAGGGTGGAAAAAAAAACTAGTCGACGATTCGTGGTGTAGACTTTGTCTCCTGGGAGATCGAAAGAACGCAATTGTATCACTGTAAGTCAATGTTTATTTTCGATCGCATAGCGCTTTCGAGACCTACCTCGCCTTCAAGGTCCCGAAATACCCGTCATGATGACATTGAAGGCACACGCGTTACAATGGACCAAACGCGCGATCTCGCAGATGCCTCAAATTTCAGGTGGGGGAGGTAGTTGCACTTAGTACTGGAAATGGCCGCGCGGTGGCGGGATCGTCGGGGAGCGCGGAAACGTAAAATGTGTGATCTTCGTCTCGGGAAATGGATGCCAGGTGAAAAGTGGAAAATTTTGGAAATAGAAAATATTGAGGTTGGTTGCAGCAGACAGCTGGCCGTTTAGTGGCAATTTCTTAGTCCAACAAAAGACACAGGTGCATCGTGTAAAGTCGTACACTTTATTTAAACATTTCGTTGGAGACATATGTACAGTGTCGGGGTAGCGAGCCTTTTAATTCCGTCTTCGTCGCACTCTCGATATTCGCCAGGCGTTCGGCTCCTCGTACTTATTGTACAGAGGTTCGAGACGTTGATTTTTCTTGAATTTGCTAAGTTTGGTGGGGTCGCTGAACTTGAAGAAGGCCGGTGCGAATTCCACGAGCCATTTGGGATCTATGGTCGTCACTTCTCTCATGTATTCCTTGGTGGTTTGTACAAGTTCGTGGTAGATGACCTGCGAATAAATGTTCGTGTTAATTGGAAAATTTGGGGAATAAGCTTTGGCCACGCTGGATCGAAGGAGAGACTGACCCATTCCGGTTGTCTGTTGAACAAGGCGCTGCTCGGATGTATGTAAACTACTTGGCTATCCACTAATGTCCTGTATCCCTCTTGGGGATCCTTCTTCGCAGCGTTTCTAAAGAATCCGGAACAGACGGCCTTCTGTACCCTCACTGTATTTTTCCCAGCCGATACGACGTCCAGTTTGTGCCTAGATGACGGATAGATAACGGATATTCGTTATGAAAAAGAAATGCCTCGAACTTGAGGGGGTTGTTCTTGAGATTGCGTTTTTTTTTATATCTACCTGTCCATGATTCCCAGCAGCTGTTTGCGAACATCCTGAGCCCTCTTGAGGGTGCGTATCTGTACGAAATTTTCATAGCACCAGGCGTTGCTGAACTTGTTGTTCCTCCAGGAGTTGTAGACCGCCAAGAGTGTGAGATGGTCGCCCTCTGCCTGATTGAACTTGGCCTTTTTCTGATCGGCGAGTGCCTGCTTGTCCTTGGGCCTGTAGAATACGTTCTGCACGGAGAGCATACTGACGATGGTGAGAATCTCGTCGGAGCACTGAAGGTGGACGCTCATGATGAGCATCTTGGATAGATTCGGCTCGAGGGGGAATTCGGCCATTCTTCTACCGAGTCGGGTGAGCAAGCCCTCGTTATCGAGGGCGCTCAGGCTGTGCAACGACTCGAGTGCCATTATCAGCGACTCGACGGGTGGCGCGTCCATGAAGTCGAAGTGTAGCAGGTCGTTGATACCCATGGTCTTCAATTGGAGGACCGTGGTGGCGAGATTGGTGCGTTGAATTTCGGGCACGGGAGTCGGTAGCATCTCGTCCCTGTAGGCCCTCTCGGTGTAGAGCCTGTAGCATTTTCCCGGTCCGGTTCTACCGGCTCTACCGGCTCGTTGTTTCGCAGCCGCCTGACTGATGGGCGTCACGATGAGGCTGTCCATGCCGGTTTTGGAATTGTAAACTTTTTGCTTGACGAATCCCGGGTCGACGACGTAATAAATACCATCGATCGTCAGACTCGTCTCGGCGATGTTGGTTGCGATAACGACCTTTCGAGATCCCGGTGGCGCGGGCTCGAATATTCGCGTTTGCATTTCCGAGGGGAGAGCCGAGTAAACCGGGAGGATTATGAGTTCCGGTACGTCGGGACCGAGGGACTTCATGCGCTCGTAAAGAATCTCACACGCGGTGTCGATCTCCTCCTGTCCCGTGAGGAAGAGCAGTATGTCGCCCGGTGGCTCGCGCAGATGTATCTGCATAACGGTTATGAGAGCGGCATCGAGGTAATCTGTTTCCGGCTCTTTCGTGTACATAACTTCGACCTCGAAGGTGCGACCGGGTATCGTGAATATCGGCGCTTCGAAGAAGTACTGTGAGAACTTAACGGCGTCGAGGGTGGCGCTGGTGACGATCAATTTGAGATCGGGTCTTCTACCTACGGCCTGCTTCAAGAGGCCGAACAAGACGTCCGTGTGGATCGTACGTTCGTGCGCTTCGTCCAACATTATGACCGAGTACGTTTTCAGATCGAGATCCATCAGACACTCGCGCAACAACATACCGTCCGTCATGTATTTTATGTTGGTCTCCGGGCCGGTGCAGTCCTCGAAACGAATCGTGTAGCCGACTTCCTGGCCGAGCCGGCAACCGAACTCCTCGGCGACGCGTTTCGCCACCGACATTGCGGCGACACGTCGCGGTTGCGTGCAGCCGATTTTACCGCGCCCCGTGAACCCAGCCTCGGCGAGATACTGCGTTATCTGGGTCGTCTTGCCCGAGCCAGTTTCCCCGATTACGATGAGTATTTGATTGTCGGTAACGGCTTTAACGAGATCGTCTCGCAGCTTGTAGATCGGCAGGCTCTGACGTTGCTCGAGCAACGTTAGATTAGTTTTTTTGCCGAAACTCGATTTTTTGCCGCCTATCACGTGTTTCTTCCACTCGGGTAAGTCCTGAGTTTGAAGGCCGATACCGCGCATGTTCGATGCGAGAGTACGGCTCTCAGCCTCGGGCAACGGATCGATCCAATTCTTGTTGAGTCCGGTCGGGACCGAGTCCATTTCTTGCTCGCGTTGCAGCATTTTCTGTTCCCGCCTCTCCTTGGCGAGGGCGCTCTGCATCATGGCGGCCTGGGCGAGCGAACCGTCCGGGTTCTTCACGATCCGGACGGGGCTCAGATCCCCGAGGGCTCTCCCGTGACCGTGGAGGAAGGGCGGCTCCTCCTCGACTAGCTCGATCTCCACGTCCTCCTCCTCGTCGTCCTCGCGCGGCAATATTCCCGTTTCCGTGTCGAATTCCGGGAGTTCGCTTCGCTCGATACACGACGCGGCCAACATCTGCTTGATCTCCCATTTCTCGGGCGAGGAGAGCCTCTGAACGCGCTTCCTCGAATACGTCTCGTCCTCGTCCACGTTACCCTGGAGCTCGAGCAACGAGGTTGGCCTGTCGGGATTTCGCAGATGCTTCTCGTCCTCGTCGTGCTTGGCTATCGAGATTACGGGATTGAGATCTCTACCCGTTTCCTGATCGACGTCCTTCATACTCAACGAAACTTTCTGCCCGCCAACGCTAAGCACTTTCACCAACACTCGTTGCCCACGGGCGACGACGTCGTTCGCCGCAGCGACGCGACCCTCGCGACGCAATTGCGATATGTGCACGAGACCCTCCCACCTACGACGCAGACCCTCCAACTGCACGAAGCAACCGAAAGGCACGATGTTCGCCACCTTGCCTGTGTATATCTTGCCGACTTCCGGATCCGCCGAAACTTCCTCCGCGGGCGGCGACTCAGCGGCGGCGGTGGCGGCCGTTGTGGCAGCGGCGGTCTCTCTGCGCCCGTGCTTCGTTCGCGATTCGCGCTTTCGATCGCGATTGCGCGATCGGGACCGGCCCCGCGAACGAGCACGCTTGCGATGGGAATCGCGCGAGCGCGAATCGTCCCGCGATCGCGAACCTCGCCTCCTCCGCGATCTCGATCGGTGTCGCGATCTGCTGCGCCTGTCGCGGGATCTGCTGCGTCTATCGCGGGATCTGCTGCGTCTGTCGCGCGATCTGCTCGGCTTCTCCCTCGATCTGCTCCGCTTCTCCCGCGATCTGCTCCTCTTGTGCTCTTTTTCTCTCTTCTCCGCCACCTTAACGGGCGATTCCCTCTCCGCCTTGGACTCGGGCGCGCCTCTGGAGTACGACGGCGCGGAGGCTTCCAGAAACGCCATAGCGTCGTCGTAGCCGTTCTCCTGCTTCTCCTCCGTCGCGGCGGCAGACACTTTGGCCTCGTTTGGAATCGCTAGGCCGGGAAACTTGTTGGCCAAGACATCCTGCTTGTCGCTGCGGTTCCTTCCTTTGGACGACGACAATGACGACTTTGCCGGTTTCATGTGCTGTATTATTCGCAGGAGATTCGATACCAGGGAATCCTGCGGAAAAGACGCTTCGTTAGTTCGGAAGAAACGCCAATGGCAGCCAGCAGAAACGTGTCTCGTACGAACCGAAAATTCCGCCCCATTTTCCAAAAGCACTCTCTTGAAGTCCTCGAACGTGTTGTTCTTCTCGGCCAGGTGGATGATGAACTCGGCTGAAAGGATTAACGTTCAGAATTGTGCACCCTGGTATAAATATGAGGCAGGCTCGCTGGCTGGTCGAGAGTTTCGACAAATCGTCGAATGTAGTCTAATATGGAGTACGCGGCTTGGAAAATAAAAAGCGAAACGCGAACGGTGACAGGTTATACGTTACCCAAATCTTTGTCGTTCAGTGACAGATGGTTTTCCAGTTCCGTGCATATTTTCGAAACGAGGGAGAGATGCTCCAACTTGGACACCTCGTCGAATTCCATCTTCGGTTCTATAATCGATTGATCAATTTTTCACGACCTGATTACTAAATTCGGAAACACAAACACGTTGTTTGCATCTCAAAGATGCATCGTCGCATCGAAATATTTGGTTGTGCTTCTGCTGGGGTGGCGTTACGATCGTGCGTCAAATGCCGGCGTTTGGTAATCGCTCGGTATATTTTTTCGTTCCATTGGCACGGTTTTTCAAAATTGTACACGAAAATCTCATCAGAAATATAAAGCAAGAATTCTTTATTTTCGACATCGCTCTCTACAGATCGGTTATATCAAGTGAGACAGTGGGAGAAAAATGGCGAAAGAGGATTTAGGTTATTGCGTATTCCGCTACATAATTGATTGCAATTACAATGAGGAATGAAGAATACTTCTTGGGCGTTAATTACAATGAACAATTACTAATTACAATTGCACTTCAATAAAATATGTTATTTAAACATCAAAGTTCAATCACTATGAGCAATGACTAATTTTTTTATTTGATCATTTATTCAGATATATACTATTTTATTTACTGAAAAATAATTTATTATTTACGAATTTATTACAATGAATAAAAAAAATCTTCACACGGAAAGATTAATAACAATGAGCAATGACTAATTACAATTGAAATGAAATAAAAAATATTTCTGGCAGATTGATAATTCATTTGATGGGGTGGTTATTTTCAACGCAATTTATATTATTCATAATGAATACATACATGTCATAATAATATAGAATTTATATTATGTATTATTCTATATCAATGAGTATTTGATGGCGGTTAAATGACGAGAAACGACCGGATTCTGTAAGATGACCACCGAGCAGTTGACCGAGCGAAACACGTAAAACGGCCATATTGCGGTCCAGAAATCTTACTTTGTATTAGGAGCGCAGAAGTATAAAGGAGGTAGCGCACGGATCGGATACCTACTCACTTCTCCTGTTCTCCCGATACGCCAAGACTAGTGCTGCCGAGGCCGCCGTATCGCGGCAATCCTGGCGCCAGACGCAACGGCCGAGAAAAATCTCAGTGTGTATCAGGAGCACAGAGGTAGCACGCGCATCGAATACCTACTCGCTACACTACTGTCCTCCCGATACGACGCGCTCCGCGGCGACGCAGCTACCGCGACAAGACGCGAGATGGCGTTAATTCGCTTGTTCGCCACGAGCGTTTGTGCTACCTCCTTCGCTCTCCTGCGCTGCTCATATGAACCGAGTTTCCAGTACCCAAATTCACGATGCGGATATTGGTACGTTTAAAAATTAAAATACACTCTCATTTTCATTACACGTAAGACGGTATGGGATGCATGGTAATTTGTGTTTTTTTAATTAAATTTCTATACCGATCGATTATAACAAGTAAGAAAAGTAGATATATCGTATTTCAAAAGAAATTTGTTCATTACGGTATAAGGTCTCACATGCACCTCGAGCTATCATGTGTTCGCAGCCGTAATCCGCCATGTTTTCTCGTCAAAACACCCCCGCGATTGTTGATCGTAATACCAAACGTAGACATTTATATGTTCGTGTTTATTCGAAATATCGCAATTGCGCAAAATATATTTAATTCGTTTTGCAAGTTTCGTAGCTTTGCCAGAAATTGCAGGGTAAAAATAAGGTTTCGCAACAGTCGTGGTTGTCATGGCAATCGAGGCGCCTTCTTTTCACCCCCAATCGTCTTTTCCTCCTGCGCACTCTAATGGCTCTCCACCCCCGCGCCATTAGCAACACGAAAAAGGTATGCACAGCATTTCCTTAGGCTGTTTGCACCGTGTTTAAAGGGCCATCAGCGCGTTTTTCTCGGGTATTACAGAGGATGACAAGAGTCTTTTTTGAGGTTATGGTCGGACACGCGCGTAAATCCAAAAAAAATGCGCTCGTAAAATTTGGATTTCGTGTCCGGGCGAGCCAAAATCCGCGTGCATAATCATAATAAAACTTATTATTATTTTCGCCGTACGCGCTGCGTTGGTGCGCCCGCGCACGCACGAGAAAGAGAGAGAGAGAGCGGCGAGTATAGAGGGAGAAAAAACTGTGGCGCGGAGTCTCGTGGAGCACGGTTGAAATACGTGCGCGCGCAGGTGGCGCGACGTCTCTCGCGGTGCGTCAGAATCAGTGACTCTTGTCTCCTCGCCCGGGAGAGAGAAATGCGCGATCGTCGCGAGACAGAGAAGCAGCGCCTCGAGGCCTCTGAAGACGAGAATAAGAGATCGAGGAGAATAAGAGAGAGAGAGAGGCGAGAAGAATAAAAGGAAAAATCGAGAACTGGACTCTTTTCGTATCGCGCTCCAAGGCGGAGCACGAGTGTTTCTCGAGTTACGCGCGCGCGCGCCGGTTTTCCCGAATCCCCGTACCGTGACTTTTTTTGTCTCTCTTTTCCGCCACTTCTCATCTGTCAATACTCGTTTGCGACATCGTGTGATTTCTGTAGGCAAACTCGCGCGGATTTATTACTCGGGTGAGTAAAAGCGCTTTTTTTTCTCCCACTCGATTGGTTCGTTAGAAAAAGCTCGTGCGGTATACGGGAGCAGTGGGGCACATATTGCACCGGAGCGCGCGATTCACGGTGTTCTCCCGTATTCGTACGTAACAGAGAACGGAGTAAACTCGTGAAAGCCGCGCCAGTGGAGGGCGGTTTCGCACAGACCAATTTTTCCCCTCCCCCTCCCCCTCCCGTTTTTATGTCAAACCCCGTGACAAGTTCGCAGTCCGTCGGGAATACAGTGTTGTTACGACCGATGAAAAAGTGAGGTGAAAAACGCGAGCAGCAGTACGAGAGGACGAGCGAGGGAGGAAGCGCGCCGTGCGAAAACAACCGGAAATTGACAGTGACGAAGGGAAAAAGCGAGCTGTCGCCGTACTCGGGGGTGGGTTATGGGGCCGAGCGTACCGTGTCGGCTGCTGGGAGCCTTGTCGACTCTCGTTATCATCCCGGTGTTCGGTGTTCTCCTCGGTACGCTATGTACCACCGATGCCTTCTCCGTTGACGGTCAGTTAAACTTGTTACATCCACCCCTTTTCATTCAAAGGAATATCACTTCCGCTGCAGAGCCCGCATTGTCCCGGTCCCTGTTTTCTCTCTCCTCTGACATAATACTCGTTTGTGTGCGCAATCCGAGCCAGAGCGAGAGGGAGATGTTCATCTCGCGCGGCTAAGGAGCGCCTCGGCTCTCGCGATATTGTTGTCAATAAGCGGGCGGTCGCGCGAGCTTTTTCGCGCGAGCCGCGAAGGTGGCGCTAAGAAACGCAATCTCCGTCCCACGCCTCTTTGCCATCCCCACCCACCCAACCCTCCTATGACGCTCGCTTTCCAGGATTCTTCGCTCTTGGCTCCTTTTCATTTTGCTCATGGACTTTTCGACGATGACGCGCCTTAATTTCGTTTTTTCACAATACACACACACACACACGCACATGAACACATCTTATGACGATATTGTGAGAAAAAATGCTTATGAATTTAAGGTAGTACGAGCGCGCAATCTTGATTTCTATAGATTTTGTTCAAATTTTAACCAGACATTGTTCATATCGTTATGCATGTTTGAGTGAAATTTCAGAACAGTCGACTATTTCGATTGGGAGGTAATAGGTTTTTGAAATTGCAGCTTTTACCACTGCAGGGTCTGCATTGAAATTTAGACAGCATAGTTTTCCGTAAAAAATATTTGTCCCCTATAATAAGAAGACATATTTACACGCACTGTAATACGGGGTTAAATTGACATTAAGGGTACCTTTGGCAGTTTTTGGGACTATTTCAGCAGAGCGCCAAAATACGGTTGAAATGTGTACGCATTTAAATGTGTTTAAATTTGTTATTCAAGTTGATTATAATGTTGCTCAAGTTGATTTTGATCTCAATAATAATGATTAAACTGATCAAGCGCCTGTAATAGTACCCTAGGTACTTGATATTTTTATGTAAAATGTTTCCTCAATAAAGCTGACAATGTGATTGCAAAAAATCATTGTTTCTCGTTTAATTCCATGTATAATGCATAAAATATTAATTTTTTAAATGAAAATAATGTCATAGTAACCCTTAATCTTTGGCACAAGTTGCATTTCAATGCCTTGTCAACGAAACCCCACACTCGAGATTACTTTGACACTTGAAAAAACGAACACAACATTGTGGGGGTGATCGGGCCTGACTTTCTTATACACTTGATAGCCAAAGGTCACATTGTTCTGTCGGAGCAAACAAAGTTGGAATTTAGGATATGAAAAAAAAGTTACCTACAAAAAACTTCCAAAACCTGTTCAAAGTAACCCCATTTTACGGTACTCGCACAATTCTTTGATCGGTTTCCCTTTCATTTCTTTATGAATTTTTCCTTTTCGTGCCTCCCCCTTGTAGCCTCTTGGCCACTTTCCCAAACCATCCACCACTTGCTTATTCATTTTTTTCCTTTCATTTTCACCGCATTCAAGTATGTGTTGAAAAACTTTCCTCTCCCTTCCTACAACACCGGCATATATTATCTGCGTATCCCTTTTTATCTGTTCGTATATTCCCGCAGTATAACCAGGCCCATGTTTCTTTAGTTCTTCCTTCTATGCCCTTCTCTTCCCAGTACTCTTCTCTTTCTATACGTTGTTTTAGATTCTGCTACTCCGTGCAATTACTTGGCGTCGAGACGCTGCCGCGTCTCTTGCTACGTCGTATTCTCAATTGTGTTCTAGTCTTGTTGTATTTCCTGGCCCGTTTTTATTCGTATAGCTGTTTCGATTATTTTTCCTACTCCCTCCACATCTGCGTCTCTTATCCTTTGCCAATACGTTAGATACACTTAATTGAGATTTAATCTATCTTTGATACAATGTTCATGATTATTTAATTCATATGAATATTCAATTAGAATTAATATTAATTAACCGTCCGTTGACACACTTGTCTCTGGGGACGAGTGTTATACGCCGGGCCAATCTAACCCGGGTCAATCTGACTGAAGGTTAATTAATTAATTTAGTCAATTTAGGCAATAACAATACACATCAATATTAAGGGGGGATTGTCTTTTTTTTCGCAAAATTTACCGCTTTTTGGGAATTTTTTTGTGAAGAAAGTATACAACGGAAAACTTGTGAAACTTGGCATATAGTTTTATTGATCTGTTTACTACATACAAAAAAATTTTTAAACAATTTCATCAAAAAATCCGCCTCCCACCCCCCTCGACGCGCGATGGTCCTTTTTTGATGGCGTGCACGATTACAGCCTTCACGTTCATCCTGCAACAAAAACCCAAAAAGCATTTTACTTTAGACACATATAGCTATCGTTCGATGAAGGGAAAAAAAATTGACGATTTGGTGACGTTTTGAACTTGAAGTATCGATTTTTCGAAAAAAATTGATCGATTTTTTGTTATAAATAAAAAACTATTAAACGTATTGCTTTTTTGCTTCATCAAACGATAAAAGGATGTCAGCTGAGCATTCTGTCCAAATTTGAAGGCAATCGGTTGAATAGTTTTTCAGAAATCGTGCACACCATCAAAAAAGGACCATCGCGCGTCGAGGGGGGTGGGAGGCGGATTTCTTGATGAAATTGTTTAAAAATTTTTTTGTATGTAGTAAACAGATCAATAAAACTATATGCCAAGTTTCACAAGTTTTCCGTTGTATACTTTCTTCACAAAAAAATTCCCAAAAAGCGGTAAATTTTGCGAAAAAAAAAGACAATCCCCCCTTAATATAATATTTTATATTGAAATTAATACTAATCATTATTTTGAATATTTTTTATATTGAACTGTGCTTCAATTGTGCATCGTAAAAAATAAAGAAAGAAATATTGCAATCAAGTGGAATCACATCGCTTATATTGTTACGCTGGGTCATGGGAAATATAGAAAATAATAAACATATCGCAATTCAGCTGAGAATCGTCGCGCTAACGAGTCGTTCTGTTTTAATGGGACAATCCGGCCGAACATTGTATCTACGATTACCGCCATGCGATGTTACAGTGCGAATATATATAATAATAACAACAACAACAACAACAACAACAATAATAATAATAGTGCCGTACGACTGTGAGCTTGAGAGAAATAATGTCTTGCTGTTGTTTTTTTTGGAAATTTCTCCTCGGCGCCACTCTGTGTGTATTGTATATCTACCCCAACGATTTGTTCTTCTTACGCGCATGCACTAACCGCAACTGACGGCAGTACATTAAGTCCAGTAAAAGAGACGTAAACCCAGCACTTTTTCGCGTATAATATGAATTTTTCACTGAAGGTAGATGGTTGCATACTGAAAGTAACCCCAATAAAATGTTGCTCCTCAACTCGCCCCAACCCTAAGAAATAGAGGTTAAAAACTTAAAAATCGCCGTATCTCGATAATTAATTGCCCGATCAAAAAAGGTTTTGAACAAACGTTCTTTGGAATAATTAAATTCGTATAAAGTTATCCGACGTCCAACTTTCAAAAATAGCGGCAAAAACGATTCGAAAATTCGGGGTTGATGCGTGTGCGAGCTTTAAATTTTCAACCCCTATTTCTTAGGGTTGACGCGAGTTGAGGGGCAACATTTTATTGGTGTTACTTTCAGTATCTAACCATCCACCTTCACGAACAAATTTATGTTCTACGCTAAGAAGCGCTGGCTTTTCGTTTCTTTTGGTGGACTAGTATGCGTTTTTCCTCGACGGAGTATTGAAAGACGCGGGGGCTGAGAAAGTAAGACGGAGAAAGAGAAAAAGGGTCTCGTTCGAGTTGATAAACTTTCGGGGTATAGCGAGAATAGAAACCGAGGGGAGCTAGGCGAGCATACTTTTTTTGCCTCTTTTTTTGTTATTGGGGCAGTAAGACGAGGAAAAAGTCGGGGGAGGCTCGAGCGGGCTCCTACGACCCCACGGGTGAACAGTTTTTTTCCTTGTCCACTCAACTACCGCCAGGGGGTCGGAGAGGGAGAGCGAGAGGCACACAGTAAATAGGAACGGAAGGAGAAAAACGAAGATGCGATCTCCAATCGCGTACGTTCTCAAGGGACTCGTTACGTCTTTTAACACGAGCGAGTAATAAATCTTTTTTTTTCGACCATCACGTAGTTCCTGAATAGTATTTTTTTTCCGCAGCCTCGACCGCCCCCCTCGAATTCGAGAACGATCGTAGACAAATATCCATATTGATTGCGCAAACTCGATTCCTGTTTGTTGATCTAATGCGCAATAGATTCATGAGAAAGGCGCGGGGAGAGCTGTTTCTATCGCACACACGAAGTCTCGGGTCGCTCTCACGCGCGCGAATAGATTACACGTATTTGTATGTGGGGTATGTCAAACAACAAACCGCCAGTTATGTTCGATCCCTTCTCGATACGCAAATCTTTATACCGGGTGTCTCGATTCGAAGTGCTCCCAGATCTCGAAAAGTACGCGTTGCAAATGTACATGAAGTTTGCATCGTTGCTATCCAACGGTTTCATTTTTTTTTTTCGATTTTGTTTGGTTGGTCCCGGTGGCCGTAAATATTTTTTATTCATTTTACCATATTTTTTTTAGCAACTAGAGCAGAACTGACCAAGAAAAAATAGGAAATTACAAAATCGAAAAAAAAAAATGAAACCGTTGGATAGCAACGATGCAAACTTCATGCACATGCGTTGCAATGAAAAATGTTTCGCATAAAAGTTGTTCCGTTCGACGGAAATACCAAGATGAGCTTCTTAGTTTGACCTTGGCTTCATTTTCCAAGTTTGCGGGGCAAAGGACTGTAAAATTTCGAACAGGAACGTACATTTTTTTTAAATTGTTGTAGCTCGGCTCGAGACCTTTTCAAAACGTTAAGTGTTTTTCCGTCGACTACTATTGAGGTACAATTGTATATGCATAGCGATAATATTGAGGAAAAAAGGAAAATGCAATGAATATATCGTCGATTTATGAATATTGATGGTATACAGTTGATTGTTTGTACTTTCGGAGCTTCGGGAATAGTCTGTAGTAGTAGTAGTTTTATTCTTAATTAATCATTAATTTTTCTTGCTTACATTTTTTGCTTCATATTTTCGTTTATTTTTTGCTTCATTTTTTGCTTCGTATATTCGCTCAGCCATTCTCACATACTGGCACAACTCTTGCACCGGCCCTCCCTTCAATGCGCCGCTCTTTTTTTGCTCTTAAGTTTCCCCTGCACTGCCGTTCACCCATACCGTCAGATCATCTAGCAATTATTTTTTCATTGCGTCCTTTATTTTCTCGCATTCACAGTGAGCACACGTGAAGTGAGTCTTCACGTGTGGTCAACATGTTGGGCAGTTTGTATCTGCATAGCCCTTGCTTCCTTCCCTCCCAACATTTCCACATCCGGGAGCTTCGAGAATATTTATTAAAAATATTGCCAAACACACGTAGAATATAAATATTGATATTTATATCGTTAATTCATAAATATTAATGGCTAGACTTGATTTTCGTGTTTTCGGATAAAAGTATAAATAAAACCTTTTAAAAATCACGAACTTGAGAAATTGTAGAGCACATGCTGAATATCAATACTTATATTTATATTGTAAAATCATCAATATTGATGGTATACACTTGTTTATTTCGTATTTTCGAAATGTCGCAAATATAGAATTCTAAGAAATTCACAATGTTTCGGATATTGTAAAATACGTATAGAATATAGGTATTTATATTGTCAATACGTAAATCTTGATGGTATACACTTAATTTTTCAGAGCTTTGCGAAAATATGTAAAATTTGGAAAAAAATCACAATACTTCGGAAATTGGAAAACACCATCTTTTTCTCCTTATGGAACAGAACGTCTTTTGTTCGTGACGATTTTTCCGAAAACGCGTACATTCCAAGGTAAAAGCTCCGAACGCTTGAAACGGGACACCCGGTAGCACAGGTCGTCCGTACTTGATCCGATTTCCACGTGCAGCACCGCGCGCCGCGATACTTCCTTGACCTATGAATATTCATCATACGCGGTATAAAGGCGGGCCATGGAGAATCGAATTTCGAGCTCGGTAATAATAAATCGCGAAGCAGGGTTTAAGGGTCAAGTCGAATTCGTGTCGACAATGCATTCGTCGTACGACGCACAGGCGGTTTCTCGCCTTTCTTTGCTTCCCTTCATGCCCCTCCGCCCCTGTCGTGTCGCACTATCGACCGAGTCTACGAGGCGAACAATAAAAACAAACACACTCGTACGAACGAGTCGAAGGATTTATTTCGAGCCGCGATTCTCGTTCGCGCTTGTCGTACAAGATCGCGAAAACAATAACACGACACTTAACTCGCGCGCCTCGGGACGAGCAAAGAAAATCTTGAACGAGACCCAGCAGCGAATACCAGATGGCGACACTGCATCCATTCGCGGGCTGCGTCTCCCTGCTGTGTGTATTATGCGTGGCGACTTCTCGTTTTCTTCGCAAGAAGATACGCCATTAGCTGTCGGCAAAGAAGAATTTCTCGATCTTGTCCATGTATCTTATGGGGTTTTATGTATTGGGCAAAATATTGAAAAAATATCGACGAAAATAGCAAAACGTAATGAGTATGTTGTCAATTTATAAATATCGATGGTAAACATCGCTTTTTTTGTATTTTTCGAGCTACGGTAATATGCATATATATAATATATAATGCAATTGCCGACAGTAGTGAATGGGCATTTGGGGTTCGTAATTATAGAAAAGTTTTCGTAATTATAGAAGGCCATCGACTGATGTGCACTGTTCTATTTATCGCCGGAGAGGTTTTTTTTTATTCCGTGTTAGTTTTATTCGCGGTGAAAGCGTTGTCTCAAGTCCCGCGGCTTGAATTTCCTGAGCCTCTCGACGATTCTTCTTCTGTCCAACAGGCTGAATGCCCGTGTGCGTTTCGATGAGTACCGAGCCTGTCCTCGTAGCTCGTACACAGCTTTTGTGCTACTGACTTTCATGTAGGTCTTAACTTGATATCTTTATGTAGATTTCCATTTGTGACGTACCAAAAGGCGTTTGCGATTATTCTGAGGGTTTTTGCTTGGAATCTCTGCAGAACTTGCATGTTTGAGGTGTAGATACATGAGTTAAAGTCTGTGCACCGGAGAATCGGAAGAATATTAGTCCAGTCATTTCGTCGGAAAAAAAGGCAAATAAAAGAGAATGAAATAAGGAATCCAATTTTTTTATATGTTGTGGGGGATACCTAGAAAAGCTTAACTTGAGTTTTTCGACCAAGATTTCCTAGGAGCTTTCGCCGCCATCTTGAAAAAAGGGGTAAAATTTGTTTTTTGGCAATAACTCGGCTATCCGATGAGATTCGAAAATTTTTCTGAGAAACTTTTTTGTAGCTTTTTTTGTGCTCTACAATTAAGTCTTAACCATTTTTAGCGTATCATGCATCGTTATCGAGATATCGATCGAAAAAGTCAAAAATTTAGGACAAAACTTTTGTTTTTTGCTATTTTTTTTTGGTCATCAATATCGAAAAAATTGAAGAAATGCAACTTGTAGAGCATATTCAGACCTACAATTTCCTTTTTCGACTTTTTTATTTTGGACAAAAATTACGATCTCCAGCGCGCCGCAAAGTCGGTGAATCCATGCTCAGCGTCGAGCGAGCTGCTCGCTCGGTTGTATCTGCATGTCGAATCGGATGGGAAATTGTTAGGGGAATTAATGCGATATAAAATAAATTAAGAAAGCAACAAATTCTGGATCACACACAAGTAATTTGTTAAACAAATAATTGTTTTTTAGTAAAAAATTTAGAAAATGAAATTTGGTTTTTGCAATTTTTTTTTCTGGTAAAAAGTTTCGAAAAAATGTGCGCGGTGAAACTTGTAAAGCGTAAGTATTCAGCCTTACAATTTTGTGTTTTATTATTTTGTTTTGGACTAAAATGACGATCTTTAACGCGCTTCAAAGAGCGCACCTATAGAGCGTCCGTTCGAGTTTGAGAGCGTCACAATAATTTCACCACTTAAGCATTTTTGTTCGAAAGATTGTAGTTGTCGCGTCATCATTAAAAACGCATTACTCTATTCCATTAAAAGTTCCATTAAAGTACCTCATTGAGAATCTTATTACTAAATAATTGAATAGTCTCACAAAGGGTCTCATAAATGCCCTAGTATTAAGAAGTTTCTCGAACACGTTAATTGCCTACGTCTTAATTGCCGATATTCACAGACAACGAATAACTGAGGCGGTGATTTTTATTGGCAGTACGCACTAGTGGGCAGTACGTACAATCCTTAATGACATTTTCAGCAAATCGGGCAATGCTTTGCATTCCCACTCTGAAGGACCGCCCTTCGAACCGAATTTCCTTCGTCAAGGAAATTCCACGATGCAGTTAGTCTATCTTCGAGCGCGCTCAAGTTAGTATCGTATCGTATCGAGTCTTTGATGTGTATAGTGTAAATCGAGGGGTCCGATATTCTGGACAAAAATTCGAAAAAAACTCTCGAGAAGAATCCAGAGCTACGGTCATCGGTGGAATTATTTAAAAAAGAAAAGGTCGATCCGGAGGTTCTAACTTGCGCGGGAGAGCAATTCCTTATCGCCCTGTATGGTGGTAATAAGCAGGAGAAGTCAATAAATATTTTGCGATTCCATCGCTTCGCAAAGTCAATGACTGCGAATAAAATAAATCACCTCGCACTACTCCCGCCAACGAAAAGCGCTGTGCGTCAACACATTTTCCGGACATACCTACAAGTTCAAACCTGGCTCGGATTTTTCAAAGATCCACAAGGATGGGGTTGGCGACAGACTAATCGAGGGCTCGAACCAATCACCAGCACCGCCGAACCTGCTCCGCCTGAACTATTAAAACTCATTTCCTGTAAATGTAAAGGAAATTGTGAGGCCTCCTGTGGGTGCAGAAAAGCAGGAATTAGTTTCTCGGTTATTTGCCTGCACTGCAGTGGGCAAACATGCAATAACATCGCCAGAGTCGACATTTTGCTTCACGACAACGATGTTTGTAACGATGATGATGACGATGCTTTCAACGGATCAGCATCATTTCCAACGTCTCAACAGACACAACAACTCAAAGAGTGTACGGAGGACGAAGACCTTCAGCCTGGACCATCCAAGCGAAAAAAGAAATGGAAAAAGTCCATCGTTCGTGTCTCGAGTGCACAAAAAATTAATCGAAAAAAATCCCATGTGTTTTTTTTTTATTCCATATACGTTTATTTTGTATTGAAAAAATTTCTTGAAAAACCTGTCATCCGTTTTAACGAGTGTGTTTGCATTTTTTTTATTACAAAAGTTTCTTGAGACAATCTTTTATTCATTTCAACGTGTGTTTTGTACTTTTTTTCGCTGAAATGTACTGTACAACCTTTTTTTACTGCATAAACAAATTATTTGTTAAATAAATTTCTTGCGTGTGATGCTTAAATTGTTGCTCTATTTGTTTATTTTATACCCCATGAATTCCCCTAACATCTTCCCATCCGATTCGACATTCAGATACAACCGAGCGAGCGGCTCGCTCGACGCTGAGCATGGATTCACCGACTTTGCGGCGCGCTGGAGATCGTAATTTTTGTTCAAAATAAAAAAGTCCAAAAAGGAAATTGTAGGTCTGAATATGCTCTACAAGTTGCATTTCTTCAATTTTTTCAATATTGATGACCAAAAAAAATAGCAAAAAACAAAAGTTTTGTCCTAAATTTTTGACTTTTTCGATCGATATCTCGATAACGATGCATGATACGCTAAAAATGGTCAAAACTTAATTGTAGAGCACAAAAAAAGCTACAAGAAAGTTTCTCAGAAAAATTTTCGAATCTCATCGGATAGCCGAGTTATTGCCAAAAAACAAATTTTACCCCTTTTTCAAGATGGCGGCGAAAGCTCCTAGGAAATCTTGGTCGAAAAACTCAAGTTAAGCTTTTCTAGGTATCCCCCACAACATATAAAAAAATTGGATTCCTCTTCGATTCTCTTTTTTGAATGTACGTAATGACTGGACTATATAGGGTCTATACCGATACGGGTTTTTTCACAGTTTCTCCATATCCTCGGCAAATGATGTTAGGGGAGATTAGTCAAGTGCGTGTAGATAGTGATAGGAAAAGGCACAATAGGAAAGGGCAATTTACGTAAAAACCCGCAAGGGTATACGCTGGAACTCAGAAATTAATTGAGACCTTCATAAATAAGTTAATAAAATAATGTATAAAAAAATTGTAAAATTGGTGTAGAATCCAGATATTTATATTTATATTGTCAATTCTCAAGCATTGATGGTATACACTTGATTTTTTGTATCTTCGCAGCTTCGCGATTATATAATGAAAGTACTGATTATTCATATAATAAGAACGGTCTAACAGAAGTTTACAAGGTTATTGCGTGATTTTTTGTTGATTCGTTGATCGTCTAATGGGGCAAGATGAATACAAACTATTGCAAAGCCGCAATACTTTACAACGTACCACTATCTACGTTAGAAAGGGTGAAATGAAACTAGTAAGGCCTTTGGCCTATATGTCATTCTAAAAAAAATTACATAAAAAATGCAAAACACGTGTAGAATATAAATATTAATATTTATATTGTTAATTCATAAATATTGATGATTTACACTTGATTTTTTGTATTTTCGGAGCTTTGCGAATATATATATAATAGAATTCTGAAAAATTCACAATATTTTGAAGATTATAAAACAGGTCTAGAATATAAATGTTTATATTGTCAATTCACAAATATAGATGGACTGGACTTGACGTTTTGTATCTCCAGAGCTCCACGAGTGTGTATATATATACAGGGTGTCCACCCTTATCTCTGCCACCCGAAATAACTCGGTACTTATCGACGTCACAAAAAATGTTCCAGATAAAAGTTGTACGGTGTGAAGGGAGCCATCAAATGCGACCAATTTTTGTTTATTTCGGTGGCGGCGCTGACGCACAGTAAAGCTCACCTCCACTTTTTCAAATGGAATGCTACATTTTTTTCAACCACTTTGTGGAGCACCTCAAGCCGCATAAAAACATTAGGGGGTCAAAGTCGTTCAAGGTCATTGCGAACATCTATTAAAATGAAATACAAATCGAAATATCCCTGATCACTGCCAAATATTTGGTAGTCGATACTTGGTGCGTGTGTGTGTAAACTTCACAATAATTTATAAATCAATGTATAGAATATCAATATTTATGAATTGCCGATCGCCTGCATTATAAAATTGATACCTTTCAAATGCAATTATAACCCTCATCAGATAAGGGTGTTTTCGACCGCCGTTAAGGATAATGGTGGGTCACTCGTGCTTTCCGATAATTTTGCAATACTTAAAGTGCTGCAAAAAATCTGGAAAAATGCATGGACCTTGTTGAGACCCTTTACTCGATAATTATAATTTATGCGACCAGAAAAAATTAATTTTTAATAACAATTTCATGCAAAATCCGGAGGCATGCAAGCATTTTTCAGGGTATTGTTCAAGTCACGAGTGACCCACCTTTATCCGATGAAGGATAATGTAGGTGTGTATAGATATTTATCGAATCTTCGAAATATCATTTTTTCTCATAAACATATTATTCCTACCGTTGATACCCAAAGATCAATCCAAACAAAAAATTCAGTTGATTTTCCAAGTTCCGAGCCGAAACGCGTGTATCTTATTCGAATAAAAAAAAAAATTCCCATAATTTTTTCAGCTCAAAGTGCCTGTCCGTTGCGTCAATTTCCATGCAGCAATGGTAAATGCAAGCCTATGTCATGGGTGTGCGACGGTACCGACGACTGCGGCGACAACTCCGACGAGAGTCCCACCGTATGCAAACGTGAGTAGCAAACGTTGCGTAATTTTTTTCGGAAATATTTGAGCAAATCAAAACGACAAAAAAGAAAACAGATACACAATAGGCGAATGGAGAAAAAAAACAACTGGCCGCGTAATTGCAGAATTAGTTTCGCACAAGTGGCAATATTTATAAAAATAAGATTCTCGATGTCTTATTTTGATAAATAAAGACAAAGATACTACGAACTGCGATGTCGAATTAAAATATGGTCGAGCACGGATGAACGAAAGACCGAAGAAAAAAAAAACAAAAACCCGGACCGAACGACGGTGTGCGTGTGTGCGCGTGTATATTGAATGGAAAAACGTCGAAACGCGAGCGTTGCGAGATAAGATCGATAAATAAACGCGAATCGTCATCGATCGTTCGATCACTCGTTATTGGTATTGACGCGGCGGGTTTTAGCTGAAAAAAAAGACGAGAGAGGCAGAAGCATCAAGTAAACAAATAAAAATCCGATAGGTCCGTTAGTGTCAAGGTTTGCAGGCGAGACAAAGCGAGAAAGAGAGAGACATTCATTGATCAATAGATCAAGATTCATTGATATATATATTTATAAAATGCGAAGAGCGTGTAAAGATTAAAAAGTGCATATGCACTGCATTACGGCGACTGGATCTTTTTTTCTACCAGATTCTCTCGTCATTCACCTTTTTTCGAATTCTTTATTTTTCTCTCGCAGATTTTATTTTGTATTTATTATTTTCTCGAATTTTTTTCGAGAAAAATTTTTTTTCTGAAAAATCTTCGTGACGGATTTTCCTTTCTTTTTTGCGTTTTCGCGATTATATTCTTTCAATTGGCGTCTCCTTGTTATTTTTCCTTCCCACTTAGCATTTTTTGTTTATCTTTTCTTTATTTTAATTTCGATGAATTCTCTGGTTTCCCTTGCACTCGAGATAAAAGGAGCACGAGCGCGTGTGTGCGTAAGTATCTATATAAAGTTACGTACGATTCGCGGGGACGACGAGACGGCGCCTGTTAGAAACGGCATTGCGTAAAAGCCCCCCCCCCCCCCCCCCCGCACTGGAGTACAGATTTTCTTCTCAGCCTCCCATCGGGAGCGGGGCGGGGTGGTACTTTATATGGAGCAACTGCGAAATCTCGCGTAATGGCATGTCTCTCTCGCAGGGGATTGGACACAGTCGAGGAATAATCATTTGATCGCGCCTCTCACTCTCTCCTCGTTTTTCTTTCTTCAGGGTCCTTCCCTGTTCTTTTCGCAATTCAAAGAAATCTCAACGTCTCTCTCTCTCTCTCTCTCGCTCTCACTCTCTCTCTCTTTTTGCTCCCTGTTCTCTCGTAATCCTTCATGAGACAATTATTCGCCAGACGGACGCAAATGCATATTTTACATGTCTATGTACGTGCGTGTGTGTGTGGGGTATATGTACCAATAGCCGAGGTGGGGGAGGGCATTGAGTATACGCACATATAGGTATACATAAATTGTAACAATAATAAAAATAATAAATTTCAAAATAATGAAATGGATTTTAATTAAATTCACACAGATTTGAATATAATACATTCATGGATATGAATACATAGTTAGGGACAATGAAGAAATATTAATTTTGATTAATGTGATTACGACTAAAATTAAATTTACACTCACCGGCGCGCGGGCACGCGACACACCCGCGCGCGCGCACACGCACCAATTTTTATCGTCATTGTGATAACGATTTGAATGAAAATTTTATGAATTTTCGTAAATATGAAATTTAATATGAAAATATCAAATAACAAAATATATTCATAATGTACCGACATTGGTGGGTGGTCGGTCGGGGTTCGGCCCCGACGGTACTTCGAGTTAAGCAGCGTGCTACATGGCCCATACTCGGAGAGGTGATCGCTTGGCCGCGCACCGGCTGGCGCATCAACCACTCAGCGGACGGCCAATACTCTGATACCTTGAGCGTCGTAGATACTTGAGTTAAGGCGGTCCTCTAGTTTCTCGGGTCGAAAAAATCGATTTTTTTTCTTCGTAAATCACATCTACAACATGTGTAGAAAATGTGTGCCAAAGGATTTTTCGATATTCGAAGTGGTTCACAAGTTACGGCCCTGGAACGGAGCAGGTATACGGAGCAGGTATACTTTCAAACGCGTTTTTCTCGAAACACCATTTTTCGAAACGGTGACCACGATATTTCAGAAACTACTGCACCGATCTTGTTCAAATTTATACAGCATCTTTAATATGTTATAAGCCAGCGATTGAACTAGGATTATCATGATTGCTTCGATAGTTTTTTTTGTACGAGCGAAAAACTTAAGAAAAAATGAGTAAAAAATAGAATGTAATTTTCAAAAGTGTATAAAAAAGTCAATTTTTGTAATTTAGAATTCACTCTAGTTCAATCGCTAGTCTCAAATATGAAGATTAAAATGCCGTTTGGTTTTTTGATTTCGGATAAGCAGAACAGCCGCAATCTTGGTCACCGTCAAGCACCTCTTTTACTTGATGTCTTCCTGTCGGCCACTATAACGTTTATTCTATTATATATTTTGACTTCAAAAAAATTGTAAAGCTTATTTAAATGTTAATAAAGATTATGCAAAAACAATGAGATTGATTATTTCGATGCTTTGCCCGTAAAAAATTATTGAAAAAGCCGTAAAAAAACAGCCGAGAAAGTAGAGGACCGCGTTAACCCTTCGACTGCACACTTTCGCCACGAAGCTCTGACTGCACATGGGGTCGATCGGACCCCGGACGTTTTTGCGATCCTTGTATTTCGGTAAATTATGCATTTTTTCGTAGAGACGTTTTTTGTAGTCAATGATCCTTATTTTATGGCCCAAAATTTATTTTTTAAGAAAAACAAAAATTATGGCCACGAACATTCGTTCAAAGTGGGAGATGCGTTGAAAAACCCGTACTTGCATGAAAAAGATCATAATTTTTTTATTCAAAATATGAAAAAAAAATCCTTTTCGGTTTTTAAAGAGCAAGGTTTGTAGATACGAAAAAAAAGACAGTGTCGATCGTCTGTCCAAAAAGTATATTCATTCGGAGGTTTGAATTCGAGCATTTTCGGGATAGTGGAAAATGGAAAAGATCGACTCCTCCAGCAGATTAATTGTTGAAAACGTATATTTTCCGCTTTTTTTTACTTGGATGACTTATTATTGTTGACATTTACCGGAATCGACGCATAATTACATTCGGTTTTCGTTGCACATAGCCCTCCTTCATGGCGGACACTTGCTTTTAGTTATATCATCGGAATTTTAAATACAGAATTTTCTATCCTAACTTACTTACATGTAGTAATAAAACACAAAATTTCGCAAAACATTTTTTTCACCTTTTCCGCACCACTGAATAAACGGGGTTGACTCGACCCCAGGTCCTTTTTTGACAGCTGTCCTCAGTACACGGGCAGGGTGTAGGTTGGGGCCGAGTGTCCAACTATAGAGTAGGAATGGAGGAACATTCGAGCGCCGTACTGCGGCCGAATAGATCACCCCGTTTTGCGATACAGGCCGTTGAAAAAAAAATGGGGTCAAAATGACCCAGTTTGCAGTTGAAGGGTTAAACGTCTGTGCACCATAGAAGGAGAGAGGGCCGCCTATACCGGTAGGGGTTTTCCCCAGTTTCTCCGTACCCTTGACAAATGCGGCATAGTGCAGCTTAAGGCGTTACCCCCACTTGTAGCGCAAAAAAAGGCCTTTTTCATGAATTTTTTTAAAGAAAACTACAAAACTTTTTTAATCGATCAATATACCATCTTAAAGAACATATCTTGAAGAGCTTTCAGTAATTTTTTTATTGAAAAATATTACATTGTTTAGTGGCAAATGGCCGTCAATGAAATAATGTTTTTATATACACGCTTTGCGGTGACCAACATTGCGGCGAAGTGGATCATCTGAAAAAAAATGCCGATGGATTTAGTCAAATATAAGTATAAACTAGTCTTTAATCGAAGGATTTTAAAAAATATTCATTTCTCACAAAATGGCGGACAGTCAAAGTTAATGGTTCGATTTTAACGAAAAAAAAACGGCCGTTTTTTGGTTATAAAACGGCCATTTTTTCGAAAAAAAAATCGAACGATTAAAGACTACATTTTTATGTATTAAATAAGCCTGCAAAATTTCAAGAAGATCGGTTCATTAGTGTTCGAGTAATCTTGGTCACCGACTTCAGAAATGCCATTTTGAGAAAAACGCGTTTAAAGTTTCAATTTCACAACGGATTCTTCTCTTTCAACGCTCATATCTCAGTCAATTTTGTTCGGATCGACTTGAAATTTTCAGGACATATTCTCAGATACTTATACTTAAAAAAATGCAATAAAAAAAATCGATTTTTTCAAAATCGCAAGTGGGGGTAACCCCTTAAGACGGCTGTGGATGCAACGGAATGTTAGGTTAGATGAGCCAAGTGCGGTAGGGAGTGATATGATGGGTTCAATTGGAAGGAGTAACACGTAACAGCCCGCAAGGGTATACGGTTGGGACTCAGAAAAAGTAATAAAACTATATACATAGTCTCATAAAATCAAAATAAATGTTAATCTATACTGACATTTATGTGAATTAAATTTTAATCGATTTAATATTCACTCACAATTTTAATTTAATATTTTTATTATCGTTCTTGCATAAATGATGATATACTTGCTGTCCTTTTCTCCTGCTTTAGCTATTGGTACATATATATGTATATATATATATATATATATATATATATATATATTAGGGTGTGCGGAAAAAAATCGATATTTTTTTTTTCGGTTGCATCAACATAAAAAGGATGAATTAAGGTAAAAAATGAAGAATCCTCGAAGGAGAGGTCGAAAAAAAATTATTTCGAATGGCGCATTGCATTTGAATATTTTCCATAAGAATAACCCAGGAAAATATTGAGATTTCTGAATGTGGTAGTGCAATTCGTCAGAAAAAAATCGCACAAAGATGTCATTAACATATTCTCATGGAGAATCGAATTTGCAACAAAAAAGTTTTTACGAAAAATTAGCTCAGAACAACCGTTCAAGTGAAATCGCTGTCTGAAATTGAATTGATAAAAAAAAAAATAATTCAAAAGGCTGTAAAAATCGAATTTTTCGCTTTACGAAAAAACTTTTTGGGTTTTTTTGTAGAGAATGTTTTGCTCTAACATACAATTTGCATGGAATCGTTCTCAAAATACTTCTCTGATACAAAAAAGAATCAAGTACAACAAGAAATATAAAAGAAACGACGTCCATCATTGATCGTGTTTCGAAAAGTTAATTATCGTTCCTTTTTTTAAGAGTCTGTTTGGTGCAATTAGGGTATTTCTGTCGATGATTTTGCACTACGTCCAATAAATATTGTAGCTGCTCTTAGTTTTTTGTTAATGAACCGTTATATGCTTCTATCAAAGTGACACCTCGTTCGGCTACGTTATTAACGACTTTTGGATTAAAAAAAAAATCTGAGCAACTCAAATAAGTGGCATTTTCCGGCCATAATTCAATATTTACTCTCAAAAAATCATGAGGTAAATTGAATTGCTGGAAAAGAAATAAGGATTCTTGAGTAACGAAATCGCTTATGTCTTTTTTCAGTAACACTTCCCAATAATTTTTTTTTAAATTACTCACTCGGAAGGATTTTTGGATTTTTCTCGAGATTGCAGAACTTGTACCATTTTTGCCTTCACACTTATCGGCACAGCATTGTCGAAAAACGATAAAGCAACAATTTTCTCGTTAAAGTACCACAAGTGACTAGCTAATTTTTTCGAGGCAGCCTCCCCTACTAGAGGATTCACTTCGCAATAACGAATGAAATTTTGTAGCAGTGACAGATCTTGATTTGGAGCCAAAATGGGCGAAAAATGTCACGGTTTCCCGTTCGTGGCGCTAGTGTGAAGCTTATAACTTTGCACTACGAGCTACCGCATGCTGCCGCCAGGCGCGCACGCCACTTAAATAATAAAATTTAATTTCAGACAGCGATACCACTTGAACGGTTGTTCTAAGCTAATTGTTCGTAGGAACTTTTTTTGTAGGGAATTCAGTTCTCTATCAGAATATCTTATTGACATTTTTGTGAGATTTTTTCCTGAAGAGTTTTACTACGACGTTCAGAAGTGCCAATATTTTCCTGTGTTATTCTTATGGAAAATATTCAAATGCAATGCGCCGTTCGAAATAATTTTTTTTCGAGCTCTCCTTCGAGGATTCTTCTCTTTTTACCTTAATTCACCTTTTTTTGGTGGATGCAACCGAAAAAAAAAGTATCGATTTCTTTCCGCACACCCTAATATATATATATATATATATATATCATAATAGATACATCTTCATAAAATTAAAAAAATGTCAACATATATACAGAAAACTGGGCAGCAAAACGTTTATCGTTAATCGTTAATTAACGAAGGGAACATATTGCTTAACGATTTCACTTTCAAGTTAAATTCAAAAACGACCAACGGTCTTATTAACTTCCGTTAATTCAAGTCCATTACTTCGTCTTCGCGATGCGCGCCACGCTCATGTATGGTGTGCGGCAAACAAATGAAGCGCGCGGTGCAAGTGCGAGTGACATGAGTAGCTATCCATAAAAAAAATTGACAACTGGTCCGACACTGGCCCAGTGCTGTCCCAACACTCCTGTATGGTCGGCCATTCCCTGGCACAATCGTCGGTCCGTCAATGGACCATTGTCGGAATGATATCCTCGGGCCAAAACTGGCTACCGATATCGTACCGATATTGGTCTAAAAAACGGCCCGACACTGGTGCCAAGGTTTGCCACCGTTACAGCGCGTATCATACCAGCATTGGTGCCCACGCTCGTACCAAGGTCGACCCAAGTGCAAACCAATATCGTACCATGTTACGATGATTATTATTGTTATTCTTTTTCTTATTTTTATTAATATTATTGACTATGCATACGTATATGTAAATATACCGTAATTTCCCTCCGTTTCTTATAGGGTACGAGTGTACGCAAGTGTGCGCATATACATAATAGGTAAAGCGCAAGGTACCCCAACGGTTGCATCAGGTTGCATCAGTTCTGCATTCCTGCCTTCGACTCCCCCCCCCCCCCCCCCCCCAATCACCGTTCTTCTTCTCTCCGCCGCACGAGACCGATCTTTCCACTCCTGCGGTCTCGCGCCCTACGTACTATAGGAAGAACCGACAGTTTCGCAGTCGCAGCGAAAAGGCTCTTCTCTTTTATTCCCATATATTGTCCGCGTGCCTCCTGCTTTTTTTCTCCTCTCGTCGGGCGCGTTAAACCCCCATGAGTGTCTTTCCGCCGATGTTGCGTCAGACGCTCAATCGCACGATCCTTTTCACCGGAAATTCTAGGTGATCGCTATTATACAGTGTTGCAATTTATCCGAGGATTACACGAAAAGATTGTGATCACCGCGTCAATATGTATATAGGTATTGGTAGTTTCGTATGAATTTCACTCGATCCGTTTGAATAATATAATAATTATAATAACAATGATCATTTTTTAAAACCAAATTTAATTAATAATGATTGGTTTTGACTACTATTAATGATTATTAATCAATAATGATCAACCAAAATTAATTTAAAACAATAATAAAAAATACACGTGTATCTTTTATTTATGATTGTTAATTAATTTGGTTGATTATAATGCATTATTATTTACTGAATTATCATTATAAAGGGAAAATATATATTTTCGCTATATATGAAATTATTGTTGTTGTTATTATTGTCATTATCATATATTATTATATTTAATAGCCCTCGGACACCCGGTATAAGAGCGCACGCTCCGTGTGTCCCCACAGAGTGCATACACGCAACACGTAGGTATTGGGAGCCTCTCGCTCGGTCCTTAAAGTACTCGGTACGGGTATAGCAGCATGTAATTACAGTGAAAGCCGAACCGGCGTATAGTGCGCACTCTCGTTGAACCACTCCTGGGCATCGACGTATTCACACACAACAATCTGTGTGTGTATGTATGTATAGATGCATGCATGTATGCATGCATGTATGTATGCATGTATGCATGTATATAAGGGCCCCCTGAACAAGAGCATCGACTGGTTGTCCATTGGCGCCCATATCGATGGGTCAATCTGGTCGTAATTCTAGCAAACTCAATGGGCGGTTCGCAATGGCGGCCTTGACGAGGAAGTTGCACTCGTTCAACTCGAAGCAGCCTATCTTTGACGGGACTTTTGCTTCGTTCTTTTCGTATCGTCGCTGCGCATACGCTGTCCTTCGTCACTGCATATAGGATCGGTATCCGATCGAATCGATCGAGGCCTTTTTCACAATAGGGTATTTTACACTCTGTGTAAGAAAAATACGAAGAATGCATAAATAAGGCAGTTTTCGCGATATGCAATCGAGTAATGCTGGTTTTAATTTATAAAAATATAAAACTAGTTTTATAATTGATTTGAAAAAATAAAAAAGTTTTTTCATCCGTTCAACGAACATGCGAAGCGATAGCCGCCACAATAGATTCGGACGTGACGTCATTGACATAGTAAACAAAGAAAGCGGTGGACGTATTACTCTCTAAGCTGCGAAAGAAAGCGTCAACAACTAGATATTCTCGTTTGTCATAGTTAATTGCAAGTCTGCAAATAGTTATCCGTACTTAAAAAAAGAACAAATGAGTTTTTTTTTTCGAACTATTACTTTGGATCTCTTCTCGCAAGTTTTAACCAAGTCTTCCTCATATTTATATCAATTGGCATTTTAATCCACAACTTATCCGGTCTTTTTGCCCTATTATTCTTACATTTAGGAACAACATCCCAATGATAGGGATTGTAACTCACTTTTGACCAAACAAATTTACGTATTCACAATTGGCGCAGCGTCGATGTTTACTATGCAAGTGACGCCACGAACCGAAGCAGCATGGGGGTTAGCGATTTCGCGCGGAAATTGGAAATGTAAAATTCAAATGCATTTTTATGGCACTTATCGCTTCCATAAAATAGAAATAAAGATTCTAGAAGTTTGTTACCACCGAAGCATCAAATTGAGATATAGTACCTTTAAAAAAGGGGGGTATTACCCTATTGCAGAGAACGGTACGTGACGACCGATCGGATAAAGTAAACCACCCTTTTGTTATTGGAAATTGCCAATTATTCCGATCTAAAATGGAAAGAATATTTTTCAGCCGAATTGGTAGTAATGTAATGGCTAATGCTCGGACGATACACTCGTTTGCAATGGCACCGGCATATTTACACCTGCGCATGTTTGTGTAAGCCGTGCGATATCGACTTCCGGTTGATCGAGTACGGAAACGTTATCCGCTAATCGACTTACTCGCGACGATCGTATAACTGTTCAACGAATAAGCAACGACGATGCGTATCCGCGAATTGCCATATGGATATTCGAGATCGATGGAAAGATTAGTGCCTTTTGTCGGGCCTTGTTCGACGATTGATCGTCGCGAATCGGTAAGCCGGAGACTTCATAGGTAGTCCAGTAAAAGAGACGAAAACCCAGCACTTTTTAGCGTAGAACATGAATCTTTGACCGAAGATAGATGGTTGCATACTGAAAGTAAACCCAATAAAATGTTGTCCCTCAACTCGCCCCAACCCTAAGGAATAGGGGTTGAAAACTCAAAAATCCCCGTATCTCGATAATTAATAGAACGATGAAAAAATGTTTCAAACAAAAGTTGTTTGAAATAATAAAGTACGTATCAAGTTATCTGACGTCCAATGCCCTATCTTTGAAAATAGCGGCACAAAAACACGAGAGCACCACACGCATCAAACCCGAATATTCGAATCGTTTTTGTGCAGCTATTTTCAAAGATAGGGGGTTGGATGTCAAATAACTTTATGCGAATTTTATTATTCCAAACAACTTTTGTTTGAAACATTTTTTCATCGGGCTATTAATTATCGAGATACGGGGATTTTTAAGTTTTCAACCCCTATTTGTTAGGGTCGGGGCGAGTTGACGGGCAACATTTTATTGGGGTTACTTTCGGGATGCAACCATCTACCTTGATTCAAAAATTCATATTCTACGCTAAAAAGTGCTGGGTTTTCGTCTCTTTTACTGGACTAAGGGTGCGACCTTGAGAAGTCTTCGACTATATGTACGTTTTTAATCCATTCTTGGAGCATTCTTGCGTATATATTATCGAAAACATTGCAAAAATCTATAAATATAAATATGTATATACCGCATGAGTCACTAGAAATTAGACATCTGGTCTTTTCGTACTCGAAATCGTCACGTTGAGCTTGACAAACGCAAAATCACTTTGTCTCTGACTATTTTTGTGTCTAAATTCGGTATTTCGTGATTTACAGGAGTTTTTGAGTATCTCATTTCTGGCGAACACACGCTATATACGTAAATATATATCCATACACATTGCAATTACAATTCCAATTATATAAATAATAATAATTATCATTAAATTACTATATTATTCGATGAAATGATACAGTTAAAAAAAAAACTAGTTTCCTGATTTCCAACGTATTCCCTTACCAATTGAATTCCTCATCGTCGGTCACCGCTCCGAGTATTGGCCATGCACAATACGGCTTAACTTGATGTACCGTTAGAGCCGAATCTCGAGCGCCCATCCACCAGTGTCGGTTCATACTAATAATATATGGTAATGATAATTATATGAAAACGATAATATGCATACAAATATATATAAATTTTGTTTTATTGGTTCGTTCCATAATATATCTGCCATGGGCATAGGGAAACTGCGGAAAACGTATACCGATACAGCCCTGCATACATACACACACACACACACACACACACACACACACACACACACACACACACACACACACACACACACACACACACACACACACGCGCACGCACACGCACGCACGCACGCACACGCACACGCACACACACACACACACACACACACACACACACACACACACACATACACTCAGAAAAAAGATTTATTAAGGACAAAGAATTTTGTCTCCCGGCGAATAAGTTTTCTTATTCGTATGTCGGCCTACTACGATTGTATTAACAGCTAAGAACATTTTTTATTTAACTTTATGTTTAAGATTTACTAAGAATTTTTCTTAACATCTAATACGATATATAAGTTAGAAGAAATAGGTCTTTTATGTCCGACAAATAGAGTTTTTCTTAACATCTAATAGGATTCTTCATAATCCCCCAGCTGGTTTTCTTCGAGGATTTGTGTCATTTCGTCCGTCATTATTTTTTCACTTGATCGTTTTTTTCTCACTTAATATTCTTACTTACACTCAAATCATTCCTCACTGTCGAGTTTCTCACTTCCGAAACGCAACACTGACACTTGTGCCAAAAGCATTGGCATAGGAAGAAGCTACATGGTAAGCGTATGCGTGAGCTACATCTGACGAGCGGCCTGCTGTCGGGCTCGTCGCGTTGAAGGGCAAAGTGCGCATGCGCGCATTAGTATCATAGTCGCGAAATAAGAGGTTTTCGTGATTGGAAAGTAGTATTTATTTGATTTGAGGAAATATTTATTCAAATTTTCTATTTTAAATATGGCTTTTAATTGATGCGAAAAATCGGCACGTAAAGAGACATATTTAGTGACGCCGAATAAATTCTGTAGTTACAATCACATAAAAACTGTCTCCATACGAGTAAACGTTTATTAATTTCTAAGAAATTATGTTCTAATGTGCCAATTTATTGAAACATAATAAATCTTTTTTCTGAGTGTATCCACTTTGCAATGTAAAATATTCTGAAGCCCAGCCGGGCAATAATGGCGAAAAAATACATACACTTTGCATACGCGCACTTGGAATAATGCATACGAGTGCAGTTTGGGATAAAATAAGCAGCGAGTTCAAAATTCGTCCGACTTGAATACCTCGTGCGCAGCTCGTGCAGTCGAGAGGGCC
>OX101791.1:890172-940629 GCA_944452715.1 Ophion slaviceki
GCAAAAGTCAAATGGCCGAGAATGGAAAGTGAAACGCGCTCGCTGCGTCGCGGCCCTCGGAACGATATACACAGTGGATTGAAATAAGACCAAAGGTTTTCGTATCACACTAATTGCAATGTGCAATTGAACATGTTTTTCTCCCGAGAAAGATTCACCCTCCTTTCCTGTTTATTAGCTAATTTTTTGCCTTCAAATCTATATTTCAATTTTACGAGTAATTTTTTGTGAGAAAAAAATCGTCACCCGAAATGCTCGAAATTAAATATTCTCTCTTGGTTTTCTATTTTATTTTTCGTCCGACAAAAATGGGGAATGATTTTTGGGTTTCGTGTCCTTGAAATGTGTGAAAATCGTGAAAAACGACAATTTGTGATATTTCGACTCGTTGGAAGATTCGTACTCGACGAAGATATTCAACCGTACGAGTGGAGAGCGAATCTTGGTAATAAATTGGCTCTCCTCCCCTTGATCCCTTCGCGTTGTCGCCGCGATAGTTTCGCAACGAGAGTATTTTGTCCGTCTATGCTTGGCGTCTCAAGCCGCCACTCCAGCATCCGATAATCGATTGTTTCGCTTCATCGAAACTGTGCAATTTCATCATATTATTTTGCCCGATCGCGCGATATCGCAACCGGGATCGTTATTTTCGTATAGATATATGATAATTTATCGGAACGAAACTGGACGTGGTCTTGACGTCGAAAAGTAGGCGCCTCAGGGATTACCGGCAATTAGCGTTGCTGGAATATTCATGAAAATTGTTTGTCGCGAAAGATTCGAGCGGCCGTGAATAAAAAAAATCGTCGTTCCAATCGCGATATAATAATAGATTTAAAGAAAAATGTTGATTCGATGTGATGATCGAAGGGACAATACCCTGCGACTCGGCGACCGAGTTCCAGTGCAGTCCCGGGGAGTGCATAGCCAAGTCGTGGATCTGCGATCATCAGAAAGATTGTGAGAACGGATTGGACGAGAAGAATTGTCAGAGTGAGTGCTTTCTCGACTGCTGCACACTATAGGTATTATTTCCCCGTATCCCAACGAAGGAGAGAAGAATTTTTGCCCCGTGTGTATGTGCGTGTGTTTGTGTGACAAAGACGACCAATCACACTCGTACATGATTAACAATCCCGTTGTTTATTTCATGTTTATAATTTTTTTTTAATTTCGTCATGAATCTCGACTTTTCATTTTCTACTCTCGTTCAGAATTACAGTCTTGTAATATTGTTTATCGTTCTTCAAATGATTCATCTTCCACTTTCATTGCAATGGATTTTATTTTGTTAATTATTCTTTTCTTGTTTTTTTTTCGCATTATTATTCTTTTCGATAAGAAAAATGTCGCATTATCTTATTGTATTCAACATTATTCGATTTTTTATTATTATTATTAGTTTGGTTTGTTTCTGATTCAGAATAGGAAAAGGTTCATCGCAATGGCATCGATCAATAATCGCGCTAATCAAGCTTGATCTGGAAATAATTTTCATAGAGCGGAATGCGGTTGACGTCGGAAAATGAGAAAAAACAGTACGTGATGGCTTATCGGTACACAAACAGGCTACGGATTGGATTTAGCTCGTTTTGGTTTGGGTTCGACGTAGGAATACTCATTTAGGCCTCCTATTTTGGCTTTATTTTTCAATACTTTCTTTAAAGGCTGCGAATAACGTGCGATATTCGGGTGGCGAAAAAATCGCCTCGGTTCCCCTACTCCTCTCGATACGATAACATTTGCAGTTGCACGCTCTCAAGGAAAAAAATAATATAATCTTTCTTCTCGCATCTTTTATTATTTTTTTCTTTATAAATTCTCTATCGTCTTTTTTTCATTTACAAATAAATCTGCTTTTTTCTCGTATTTTACGGATTGAGAAATAGTATTTGTGAGAAAGAAAAGGTTAATTCCACGGTATATCGTACTAACATCGGTGGTTGATGGCAATCGTCATTGTTAATGTTCGTAGCGAGGAGGAACTGTACCGCGGATCAATTCACGTGTCGTTCCGGAAACGGCGAGTGTGTTGCGTTGACGTGGATGTGCGACAGTAGCCCCGACTGCACTGACGGCTCCGACGAGACTGAGTGCAGTAAGACACACGCATTAACAAGCAAAACATTATTAATCCATCGTACATAAACGCGGATGCATCGAAATATCATGTTTGTTCGTTAAACACGCTCGACGCGTAACAATCCAACTGTGCCTAATACGCATGCGATAATTCTCTCTCGCTTGCGATGCCTCCTAAACGCATGTACTCTTTGCTTATTTAGATTGAAACTGTATAATTTGAATTTATAGTCTTTGAATATAATTTAAAAAATCGTTCGAATGATGATTCTTTGAAAAGCAATCCGCTCTATTTATTATTAATATAAATATTCCTGGTCCTGGGTAACCTACATAGTTACATATAGGACGTAACATATATATACATACATACACACACAAAATTAAAATGAGGGTAAGCCAAATTGCGGGCAATAAAAATAATGACAATAGGTTTTTTGCAAAGTTTTCGATAGTTCCGATTTCATTCCGTCAAGAACGAATGCTCGATGCATGAGACATTTTTATTTGCTCACTACCTGTTATTATTATTGTCGTTTACAAGTCGTTATTTCAACGCTTGGAAATAACAACAACGACACAATGATAACAATAATGACGACTATAATAAACGAATTGTTATTATTATATGTATTATTATCATTATGCTGCTTTGCTTTATGGATGTATCAATATTGAATTTCTAATTTACACTCGTCTCGTCACTGGACTTTTGATTGTACTTCCCTGTATATTTTATTCTCTCTCTCTCTCTCGCTCTCTCTCTCTCTCTCTTTTCTTATTATTATTGTTATAAAAGCCGAGGCCTATTTGCAACTGATTAAAAAAACCCGTAGATGAGACCTGCCGTTCGGATCAGTTCACTTGCGCGAACAAGAAGTGCATTCAGGACAGCTGGAGATGCGATCTCGACGACGATTGCGGCGATTCCAGCGACGAGAAAGACTGTTCACCGATAACGTGTCGTGCCGGAATTGATTTCACCTGTTCACCGGGTAACTGTATAACGCAACGTTGGCGATGCGACGGCGACAACGACTGTCCGGACAATTCGGACGAGAAGGGCTGCCCGAGTGATCGGTCGTACGGGCACGGGCACGGTAGTCATTGCAGCGAGCGCGAATTCGACTGCGGCGATCAACTGACCTGCATACATCAAAGCTGGGTCTGCGACAAGGAAAAGGATTGCCCGAACGGCTCGGACGAGGAACTCGAGAGATGCCAGAACGTCACGTGCAGAAACGATCAGTTCCAGTGCGGCGATCACACTTGTATATCAGGTGATCGGAAAAACAGAATCGTTTATTCAAAATAGATTTTTTCTTTACATTTATATTGAAAATGTTTTTTTTTTTCATTTGTTCAATATTTAAAAAAATTTATAATCGCGATATTTTATTTGTGATGAAAAAAAAAAATTATTTATATTCAATGTAATATTTCAATCTGTTTTCGAAATATTTTATTATATATGTTGGCTGCTCTCGCAATTTTGTGTGCTTCTTTGCGGCCGTTTTGTTATGTTGTTTTTTATAACGAATTGCAATCGTTATCCAGGGCATTTGTATTGCGACGGTAAAGAGGACTGTTCGGACAAGAGCGACGAGAAAAATTGCACGACGAAGCCGATCGCGTGTGACCCGCGAACGCAGTTCGAGTGCAGCAACGCATCCTGCATCCCGCTGAGCCACGTTTGCAATGGAAAGCCGGATTGCCTCGGTTGGGAGGACGAGAGATCGAAGCGTTGCGACGTAAACGAGTGTTTGGTGAAGAACGGTGGCTGCAGCCAGCTCTGTATAGACATGCCTATCGGCTACAGATGCGCCTGCAACGAGGGCTACCGGCTAACCGACAATCACACCTGCGAAGGTGAACGCTTTGCCCAGCGAGACGAACACGAGCCAGACTCTGCTCAATTGTTCTTGTTCGCTCGCTTCTCGGCTTATTTACTTATCGCGAAGAACCGCGCTAACCATGCTGAGAGGGGGGTAATCACACTTGAGGGTTGGTTTTTCCGTTGGCAGACATCGACGAGTGCCTGGAGCCCGGAAGATGCTCGCAGTTTTGTCTGAACGAGAAGGGAACGTTCAAGTGCAGCTGCGCCGCCGGTTATCTCCGTGATCCGAAGAACCTGACGCATTGCAAAGCGACCGAGGGCCACGCGAGTCTCCTCTTCACGAGACGCCACGACATCAGAAAGGTCGCCCTCGATCGTCAAGAAATGACCTCGATCGTCAACAACACCAAATCGGCGACCGCGCTCGACTTTGTCTTTCGCACAGGCATGATATTCTGGAGCGACGTTTCCGATCGGAAAATTTACAAGTGAGTCGCCCTCTCGTAAATTCGATTGCTCAGGATCGGCTCGCGAGGATCATAATCGCCATTGGCAAACCCAAACGGATTGCTTTGTTTGTTTTTTAACAAACGTTTTATCCCCCGGCTATTCAGAGCGCCGATCGACGAGGGCAACGAGCGTACCGTGGTGATCGACAAGGACTTGACGACCACTGACGGATTGGCGGTCGATTGGATCTACAATCACATATACTGGACCGACGCTGAGAAGAACACGATCGAGCTCGCCAATTTCGAGGGCAACATGCGCAAGACCCTTATCAAGGACAAAATTCAAGAGCCCCGGGCGATCGCTCTCAATCCACTCGAGGGATGGATGTTTTGGACCGACTGGGGCGCCGAGCCGAGGATCGAGAGAGCCGGAATGGACGGATCCCACCGATCGGTTAGCACGATTTATCGATTTTTAAGGCAAATTGAGAGTCTTAGGCTATATTAAAATGGTGAATCCGTATCCGGACGGTAAAAGAAACATCAAAATGGACTTGGCGAAAAAAAATATTTAAAATCCAAAATTGTTCACGCTTTGGCCCAAGATGAGTTTCTTCACTCACAAGGAAAGGTTGAGAGGTCGATCTCTCCGATTTCGATGAAATGTAGCATGCACGTAGAATAGGGGAAAATAGGCGATACGTATTTTTTTATATCTGCGAAACCCGATTTTTAAGGGGTGAACCGCATCCTCGCAAATAGGGGTGTTTTTTGTTTTTCGTTGATAACGTTATCGTTCTCATCTCCAATCCACACGAACAAATAAACATTGTTGCAATTTGAATTTTTTCATATGTCGTACCGTTAAAACGTTATCGACGAATAACGAAAAACACCCCAATTTTCGAAGGTGCCTTTCAATCCTTAAAAATCGGGATCCACAGATATAACAAAATACGTGTCAATCAGCGATAATGCATTTTCTATTACGATTGGGAATTCGTCTCTTGGCTTATTCTCTTTGTTATCGTTTCCGCGTTAAAATGCCGTTTGATTCATCGAGCTCCGATTTTTTTCCGACGTTTCGCCGAATTTCAAAGACAGACCACCGATTTTCGCTGATTTTCCGAGCATTCTTCAAGTCCACTTTCCGGTGGTCCACTTTCAACTATGTGAAATATCGGAATGAATCCGACGGCACTCTCAAATTCTATCAAAATCCTCCTAAAAACACCCTCTTTGGGCCCACGCAACTCAACACGAGCGGAGCTACTGCCATTTGAAATTTCCCGATTAACGATTTCGGAAGAGAGGCCGAAAGAGACGAGAAAAAATGTCGTCTTCAACATATTTAAAATGCCTATCCGATGGAACATTTTCCGCTGATTACTAATATCCCATTAAATCAAATAAGAGCGCGATATTTGAGCGGTTTACCGCGAATCAACGAAATGACTTTCAAACTGGCTGCTTGTTCCAGGTAATCGTCGGCTCCGAGGTGATTTGGCCAAATGGCCTTACGTTGGACTTAATTGGAAAACGAGTTTACTGGGTTGACGCGAAGTTGCACATCATCGCGTCCTCGAATTACGACGGTTCGGGTCGTCGCACCGTTCTTTTCTCCCTCGACAACCTCAGGCATCCGTTCAGCATAACGACCTTCGAAGATTACGTTTATTGGACCGACTGGGACAAACAGACTATCTTCAAAGCGAACAAATTCACGGGCAAGGAAGTGCGGCCGTCCACCTCTCTGAGATCACTCCAAAATCCTATGGTCGTACACGTGTATCATCCGTACAGACAACCGGACGGTACGAACCAGTGTCAGGCCGTCAACGGTCACTGCAGTCATCTCTGCTTACCGGCGCCAAAGATCAATTCGCGATCGCCACTTCTCAGTTGCGCCTGTCCGGATGGCCTCAGGCTCAGACCCGACGGTCAGATGTGCGTCGAAAACGGTCAGTAGTCTCCATGACTCCTTGCTCTCTCTCTCTCTCTCTGTCTTTTGGGTAAAAGCATCTTTTTTTTCTTCGCGACAACAATAATTCAAACGCACCTGTTGTCGGGAGAATGCACTGGAAAGACACACCAGGAAAAAGTGTTTGAAACAAAAATGTCAGCATTTCAAGGAACAAAATAGTTGGCGTTGATTGTGTTTATTAGGTAGTAAGGTTTAAGGTTACTTCAAGGTCAATGTTCGTTTTTTTCAATGGGAACCTATATCATTTTAATGCCAAATAGTTGTTTGCGTAACAAAATAGGCAACTCTTTTAATAGAGCATTGTGCATGGATGAATATTTCTTTCGATTTTGTCAGTGAATGTCAGCGAATGTCATCATATTTTTCCGTATTCAGTATATTTTTAAATGGAAAAGAACGCGTCCAAATAGTGCATCTGTATTTTTATATTTAAGGCTTTCGTCGTCGTGCATTCTTCTTTATTTCGGTTATTTTACTTTACATTATTTTTGCATCGATGTTGCATGAAAATGGATATTCCAGTGACCACGACTGTGGCGCCTACGACGGAGGAATCCGCGAGACCGTTCAAGAGACTCGAAACACCAATTTCCAAAAATGACGGTAAGCGCATAGTGTTTCGTATAGTTCTTTCGACGAGCACTATACTAATATCCCTATTACGGGCAAGTATCACTCACTGTGAAATTTCAACGCGGTCACGACGGTATTGGAGTTAATTCGTAGTTATTGGTTACGGGCCACCGCAAACAACCGCAGAATGTCGCAGCAACCGTCTGCTACTCAACTGCAACAAAGAGCAGAGGCCCAATAGGCGACGGTTGCTGCAAGTCCGTGTGTCGTGGGCACATTCACCGCACGGGATCGCCACCAGTGGGAAAACTGATGCATTAGATTTTCAAGATTGTTGATAATATTTTGAGTTTTGTTGGTATAATTCTGCCAGTTTTATGTTTCGAAAAAACTTCAAACCCCCATTACTCCGTCATTTTTCCATAAAATCATTTGCAACAACGCTCAAAACGTGTTTTTTTTACTGTCGACAACGTAACGGTATTGAAATGTGCATGAATTTGGTGCATCGGTTAGTAATTCACAATTCGTCCTGTGCTTACTACTACAATTTGTTGGGCTTTTTTTCCTTCAGAATTTGGAAGAATGTCGACCGCCAGGCTTTTTCTCCAACAATATCGCATGTACACAATACATTGCATCCCAATTGATTGTTTCGTTTGGTCGAAATTAGGGTTCAAAATGTCCAAGTTGCCGGAGCATCTATATATGGCCGGGCCAATACATGGCGTTAATTATCGATTCAAAGATTCTTCGTAAACGGTAAAAAGCTTCGCATGGTTAATTCGCACTATTTCGTTTACTCTCGATTCGACAGATCCGACCACTGACTCGACCGATCGCAGCAGAAGCGGCGCAGGAAACGATGCAACCGATCCGGGCTTGGTTGCCGGCATTGTAATCGGCGGTGTGACTCTCGGCCTCCTCGTACTCGCCCTTGTCGCGGTATTGTGCTACAGGCATTATCTACATCGCAACGTCACAAGTATGAACTTTGATAATCCGGTGTACAGAAAAACTACCGAGGATCAGTTCAGTCTTGAAAAAAATCGTTTTTCCCTTCCCGCTGCTACGGTCGGAGAAGAGGTGAGTACCGTTTTTATCTTTCCAGTCTTCACACTCGCGCGATATTGCAAACCCGTGTCCTGTACAAATTCTAAAACAAAAGAAATATTGCGAACCCCATTGCGAATTCGAAAATTCACGAATGCAAAGAACAAAAACAAAAAAATCTCACGTATGTCACTGTCTCTCTCTCTTATTTCAGGCGCAGGAACCGCTCACTTCTCCGGGTACCAATGACTACGTGTAAAAGAATCGCAAACAAATCGGTCTATTAGAAAAGGGCTCAGCAGGCTACACAATGACACACGACATTCATACAACACAAGGAAACGACCACCAAACGAAGCAAAAATTTCGAGACGAATGCGCCACGAGAAAGAAATATAGAACGAAAGAAGATATATATATATATATATATATATATATATATATATATATATATATATATATATATATATATATATATATATATGAGGAGAAAAATGAGAACGAAACGCGGTGACTGGAAAAATAGGCCTCATCGAATGCCTGCCTGCTGCCTGCCAATTCAGCTGTGATTATGTTTATTTTTCGTACCGTGTCTATTACTTTACAAGTTCTTGCGTATCACCATTCGACTATTATATATACATATGTATGTATGTGTATATATACATATGTATATATGTGTATATATATACATAAGTATGTATGTGTGTATATATATATATATATACACACGCGTATATAAAATAGTAATATACACATGTAAGTTTAATTTGCTCATAGGCATAAAAGGGGAATCCTCCGTGAAATCCTAAACCGCCAAACTAGTTTTTAGTACGACACACACACACACACACACACATACACACGTGTGTGTGTGTGTGAGTGTCAAGTCTGAGAAGACTTACTCCTACGTTAGTACGGGAAACTTCAAAGTCGCAAATATATAGGGTAATAATTCTTCGGTTCCTACCGTATTATACGCCGATCACAAATCACATCCAACTCACTCACTCCTTCAGAAAAAAGAAAACCGCCGATCGGACATCACGCTGCCACTTTCTTCGTAAATTAACGCATGGAAAAACGAAAGACGACACAAAAAAAGGATAACGAACTTGGATCAATCAATTAACTGCACATATAAAAATGCATGAACCCTCCGTGAATATTTGTAAATACTTTTTCTTATATAGAATACCGCGCAATGAAGAGCTGGATCCATCATTTTCATAACTAACGATAAGTTACAACACAGTTGTGTGTGTGCGTATGTATATAATATATTGATCACTATTGAATTTGGGAAAATGAATCGTGATTTCGCGAATACGGTCGAGTTCATTGTACACACCTTTGCGTTCCAGGGAATTTATATTTTCTAATGATAAGGAAATTCATTTACACTTGCACTCGATATATATATACATATGAAATAATTAAAGTACGCGAATCGACTATTGGTTATGAGAAGAATCGTGCAATATAATTGAACCACAGAGATCTTTGTACAACCACAACAATTAACGGTATTCTCCTTTTATGTTGGTACGTGGAAAAATTATGCTTCGGTTTATTTATGTCTGCCTGTTTCGTAAGTAGCTGCTCTCGTGCTATATCGGACATAGCTCCATATCGCTGAATTCTACTCAATTATACATGTGACATATACATATATATATATAAGTATTGCGCGAATCGCTACAAATTGGACACTTCGGTTTCCAATTTGAAAATTAGAGTGTGCCGTAGGAATCAGGTTGACGCCTACTTGAAAAAAAAAACTGTTGAGACCGAGATATAGATCTTGAATGACATTTCATATTTTGTTGTCCAAAATCAACATTCATGAGAGTTTTTGAACGTCCAACTTTTGGTGACTCACCCGGTATATATATATAACGTTATCAATAATTTTCATGACAAGAGCATAATAGATTTAACGATAAACCAATTAGGTGTAATAAGGAGCAGCTCAATGACATTTAAAAAGAGTGACTATGTGCGCGTCTGTCAAAATAAAACGACTATTTAGGTATCTTGTCTTATTGAAAACCCAGAATCAGTGTACAAGAAATATGTATAGAAATATTGTATCAAATTTAAGGGAAAAAAGAGAGAAAAAAAAGGTAAAATTTCGCCTACACGGATCATGATTGTGTTTGATTCGTTGAGTATGGATTTTCATTCCTACGCATGTGAAACCAAAAACATTTTTTCTCTGCTCAATGCTCGGGAGCGGTACGGATTTCTTTATTTAATTTTTTTTCTTTTAGGATTTCGATGATCGAAGACCACAAATTGTCTTCTACGTACACAAAGTATATATTCTTCGAGTTACGTGACGTACAGGAAGAAAAGCGATACCTATATGAAATGAATAGTGTGAAAATATGTATGGAGAGGAAACGTTCGGAAATTGCATACACACAGAGACACACACGCACGCACGCACATACCGCGACAACCTTGGTGGAGTTTAAACTAAGGATTCGATCTCTCTGGCTCGGACCGTTCTAGGTATATCCTCGGAAGTACGAGTCCATTTGTTTTCTCATCAATTTATATAGTACATATACGTTATTTCGTTTATTATTCATTTTCTTCTTCATAATCTTCTTTTACTTCAAATTCTTGAATAGTCTACGAACGCCAATTCTTCAAATACTCGACGATGTTTTCGCACTCGCAATAAACAAATCCGAGATATTTATATATATTTATATATATATATATATTGGTATCGGAGTGAGAGGAAAAAGAAATTGGACAATTAGCGTTTCAAACAATATTCTTAGGTATGAAAAAAAAGACTTCCGAATCCGAACTCGAGTTAAATTTTGGAACGTTTCTTTTAAATACCCAATAATATGGTTGAAGGGGTTAAGAATATTCCTGGTTTCTCGACAATCCAATACGTACATCGCGAGTTTGCCTACAGGAGTTTGGCCTCGAGTAGCTCGTAGACCATTTTGTTCCTGAAGTACGGCATGTCGTGTTGGCTAAAGTTGATTTTTCTATTTGCGGTTATGAATTCGGCGAACATACACGAGAAAACGCCGCAATCGCTACCGTTCATCTGTTGCGGTATTTTCTTCATAGATTCCAATTTCCATTCGCTCGTGTCGTAAGGTTTTTTCCTCTTGTCCATACTCTCGTCCTCGAGGTATTGTCTGAGGGCGGCGAGACAGGTGGGATTGCTACCGCCCATACTGTCGTAGTAGCGTATGCTCTTGTCGCGAAAATCGACAATCGACATGCACCAGTGTATGCCGAGGTGAATGGGCACGACGAGGATGTCCTGAGCGAAAACATCGATTTTTCGGGTCCAACGTTTGAGCGCGGAGTGCCCGGCGGACAATAATTTCGGATAGAAGAAGGTGTTCATCGCGTGTACCTTGGGATACTTGTCGCTGTTTGTGCCACGTACGATCAGTAGGTTCATGTAAAAATTGATGACCTCGTCGTTGAGCCAATTGAGGCCGGATAGCGTATGAATGTCTTTTCGCGTTATTCGCAGACCGAAAGCCTCGACGAGCACCTCGTTGGGTGGATTGGGGACGAGAGCTTGGCGGATCACCTGGTGCATCTGGGGCGTAAGCTCGGGTAAGGAGGCCTCCTCGGGTTCCTCGGTTTCGTCTAGGACAGCCTCGTTCAGACGCATCGAACGCGCCAACTGTTCCTCGAGTGCGGCCTCGCGCGCGACTCTGTTGTGCTTCGACAACAAACGCGTCATGCGTTTGAGCTCCTCGGCCTCCTTCATACGTTGCTCCAGGCGCTCGTTGTAGTGCTCCGATACGCGCGGCACAAAGTCGCTTTTTATGACAGCCTTGGCCGAGAGATTGTCGCGTAGCGTATTCGTGTGTATCATCTCGACGCAATTTCTCGACTGATTCTTCGTCGCTTCGAGCTCATCCGGTACAGCGCTACTTGATGGGGAGCCGCTCGATTCCCCGGCGAATTCAACGGCGCTCGGTACCGCCGGGACTTTGGTGACGCTCTTCTCCCGCGGCGAGAGCACCTTCAGCACCGAGATCTCCTCGTTCTTCGAGTTGTGAGATCTCCGGACCGCGAGAATCGCGACATCCTCGTCCTTTATTTTGCCACGGACGGGAGTCTCACGATTTCGAGACTCTCGGGGCGTGTACCAACGGAGCGGCGTCGAGGAAGCGGGAGTTGAGAATATCGGCCGTGATAGTCCACACGTCTCGGGACTGCCGCTGTCCTTCATCGGGGTCTCGTATTTCTCGAGATCTATCACCTCCGCAACTTGACGGCGCTTGGCCTCGTGATCCTTCGTCTTGACGCATACCGGTTGACTCTTCTGGGGCAAAAAGCGTTGCAACAGTTGGCCGTATTCCTGCTTCTCGCGCAATTGGTTCGTCCTCGTAAGCGTTGAGTATCTCGCGTTGGCGCCCGTTGACGCCATCACGGAGCAACGCCCAGCCAAGTTGCTCGAGCCCTTGTCCCTTCCGTTCATCTGAGAATTTTTGCGCCAATTGCCAGAGCCAGTTGGCTCTTGACGATACGAGATAAATTTTCGTCTCGTGCAACTCGTTCCGTTGGATGCACGTTCTTTCGCCCAACCTGATGATCGATTACCCGAACTACCGCCTAAATATTCTATCTCTTCTTCGTTGTTCTCGTCCGCGTATATCAATCGCCCTATGCGCGCACCTTCTCGGTTGCAGCAATGCTTCTTGGCGCCGCTCGTTGTGCAATCCCCATCAGTGTCCTCGGCTCGACGCTTTCGCGGCCCCTCGTCCGCCAAGCCGAACAGACGCCTGAAGAAGTTAAACAGCATCTTGACCGGGGAGAACCAGTAGCGCGCGATACCAACCCAACACCCGATCCCTCGTGACGTCCATTCAACGAGACGATTATCCTTGTCCAGCTCTAGAGACTAAATGACTGATCTGAAACAATTAAACGACGAATATGCCAATCGTTAGATGTCAAGTCTTGAAATAAATTGAACATTTCTCATTGTTGAATAGCGAAGGTAGAATTATCCAACGACTAATCTAGAATCCTTGTATGATCGAATTTTTTGTAGTTACAGCCTCACCTGGGACTAGTGTGACGTTACACCAACGAAGATTCTATCATCGTCAGTACTGATAGCGAATATCCACGCTCTGCAAGGCCCTTGCGGGTATAACCTACAAAGAGGAAGCGCGTCCGTGAGCGAGACCTCGAACGCGATAAAATTCCGTGCAGATCGCGAGGAATTCCGTGCGAACGAGTCAGTTTTGGCGTTGCTTGGACTACGAATTTTGGCAACTGATAGATCTCACGCGACAGACAAATAGCGCGCAGTTAAAGGACGACGAGACAAACTACAGCGCGTCTGCTTTTCGTATACTGACGGGAATTTTTTCTTATTCCAATCCGTCCGAAGAATGTTGGGCGCGCGCCGCTCCTGAAGAGTAGGGAAAACACCTTGAATTTTGCTTCAGCCGCAATCCATACTCGAAACAATTACCCTACGATGATGATTCGCGTTACGGCTGAATTATATTTATAATGTACACAAACAAGTGTCCCACCGACGAGATATTCCGAAAGATCCTCCGCTCGCTCGCGCGCTTATAACCTCGCAATTGTTTCCGCGGCCGGCTGTCCCCGAGCGCCACGCTTGGCATCCGCAAAATTGTGAAGAAATAAGTGTTCCTCTCGTGCGGCGCTGCTGTAGAACGCTTCCGATATGTTATATATATATATATATATGCGTATGTATTTTGACAGGAGCACAGCGTTAATTTGTTTTCAGTATGCAATATGAATAGGGGTATGAATAAAATGTGATTTGTATGTTTCAACGAAACTTCGAGCGCTCGCTCGCTGCAGTTCTCCGGCAATCTGCCACCTGCCACTTGCCTTCTGCTGCTTGGGCGCGATAATTCATCCTCATACTCTGCTATTTTTTAAATTCTATATCTACCGTCTGTACAGCATATTTTTCCCTCGCACAATACACTCAGGGAAACTTATATAATTTTTTTCTCCGCCTTGCTCTGTCTCGAAAGTAATTATTAGTGTAATTTTTTTAAGTGAGAAAATTACCCGCAACTCTTTTATTATTTGTAATTTGTTGTGCATTCATTCAATCATTTGTTGATCTGTTTATATGTTCAGGCTACAGGTTGTGTGTTGCCGGATCGTATAATATTAATGTAATGTTTATACATTCGTATTCTCATTTATTTTCATTTTAATGTATTACATAGCATAATTAAGGAAATACGTAATTTATTTGATTAATAAGCTGTGTTTTGCACGACAAATGTACAATTTTGTTCAAAAAAACGATTTCAATGTATCATTAACGATCTGTAATTATTAAATTTGGTGCGAAGAAGCAAATTACACAGCACATCTTACCGTTTTATTACATATTTATAAATATATGCAAAAAAAATATAGTTGATCTTAACTGTGAAACGTATCGACATGTTGCGTCGCGTCGTGAATTTGGGCTTCGGAAATCACCGCTTGTATCAGGGGTACATACCAGCGAAAGCGCGTACGAGCCAGCGGACGAACGAGCAACGACATCTAGCGGCGCGCTATGATAACCGCCTCGGCAACAAATCGGTCGGTAAGCAGGCATGAGATTCGGAGCATGCGACCTCCTCGCACATCATGTGCTCCTGATACAATCCAAGATTTTCTCAACCGTAATACGGCCGTCCTGTGCACTTTACGTTGGGGAATTTCGGCGTAAAATCTCCGTGGGTATCAGGAGGACATAATAGCTGATTAGATATCACGAGCTTATCCCTCTACCTCCTTGGTGCGTTTATACCCCTGATACAAATTGAAATTTCCTCGGCCGTAACACCGGCTAGTGCCAACATTTTGCAGAGTGGGAATTTCGGCGTTAAATCTCGGTCTGTATCAGGAGAACATGACAGCCGAGGAAGTATTTCGAGTTTATCTCCCGCTACCTCTTTGGTACTTCTGTACTGCTGATACAAATTGAAATTTTCTCGACCGTAATACGGCCGGCTATGCATTTTGCGGAGTTTGGGAATTTCGACATAAAATCTTGGGTTGTATCAGGAGGTCATGACACGCAAGAAGGTATTATTTAGTTTACCTCCTCCGCTGCCATTGGCTTAAGGGTTGCTGACGCAATGCGGCCGAGTCAGCGCTCGGTTCGTCGTATCAGGCTAACAGGAGAAGGGAGGGGGTTTTCGACGAGTGACACGCTACCTCTTTGATACTTTTGCGCTTCTGATAAATCCTGATATTTTCTCGACCGCAATATGGCCGATCCAAGTGTTAACTATTGGGTCAACTTAACCGGATCCCGTTCTTTTCTTGTTATTTAACCCACTCATTAATTACCTTCTACTTTATTTATAATTGCGTTAAAATGAAAACAATCAATAGTGGGTGGATGATTTCTAAGCGGGGATAAGAGAATTCAATTGGTTTTGTTTGTATGTGCTTCGTAAAATTTTTATATATGTTGCTTCTTCACAATAAATCGAATTACAAAACAAACAAAAAAAGATAATTGAGGTAAATGTGAAAAAATTGTACGGAACTCCTGATTATTCGGGCGTTTATTCGCTTGTACGTGGGTTCGCTTGCTTATTTGTGGGGGTAATTTCTTTATTTCTTTATTCTCGTTTTTTGTTGCTGTTTGAGTGTGTATTTTACCAGGTTTGTTTATACACTTGCTTATTGTAGTTTGATCAACTACACAGTGTAATTCTACGTCACTACAATGATAGACATTTTTATTTAAAAATACAGTTTTTCTACTTGTTTTAATATTATCGATATAAACTATCTTTAGACATTGTGTGGACATAAAATCATTTCAGACAAAACCTGCATTATGTTGATGTAAACGATCTAAGAGAAATTGTGTGAAAAAAACATTGCAGACAAAGCACGTCTCTTATTAATATAAACAATCTATAAGGACATTTCGTAAAAATAAAAAAATTACAATGCGCGCCCAAGTCTTATTGTATGTGAAGACCATACGTGTAATTTAATTTCGAAAAGTAACCTATCTCCAATTACGCGGGTGAATTGTTCGATCGCGAGCTCCAAAAGCGGACGAATTTCGACTCGCGTCGATCAAGCTTGCAGCGAAATGTTGACGCGTGAACGTAACCCGCAAAAGTTGTATTCGAACGTTGAAGGTCGATTGCTGCTGTTGCAGCAGTAAATTTCCGAAAGCCCGCAATTCTCGCGTGCGTGTATTTCACGTGGCTTCTTTTTTATCCGTCTTCCATTGCGTTAACGCCTACGTGGGTATTTCAGTTGCGGGATACACTAGTAATACCAAAGCAGTTGGTAAAATCTCTCTGCGCGCAAAAATATGCTGAATCATCGTTCGGATGGTCCGTAGCTCAGCGGGAGAGAAAAATTCTCCGAGGATTGGGAGACAACGTGTGCAGGTATAAGATCTGCAAGGAAAAAAAATGGAAATTAATCCTCTGAGCATTATCCTCGTGAAAAGCGACAGCAAAGGAGATAGAATGCTGTTCCGATATCCGTTCAGTCCCAACAACGAGAGGGACTCGGATCAGTGCACCAAGCGAAAGAATCCCTACTCGATGACCATCGCCGAAGATCTACTGCAGGTTATTCTGCCTCTATTTTACACACGTGTTTAAGCAAAGCCAAAAATTCTTCCATCCGCGTTGAACCACCCGGCACAAATCCAAACACATTAATTAGAAGACCCAAACATACTCTTCGAATGCATCGCTGACAATAACGATAACGATTGTTGCTTATCCAAGTCGTCGCCGTTTCCGACTTCCAACATAATCAACGGCAATTTGACGGGTCTGCCGGACGAGGTCTTGTCGACTCTGTTTGCCGTCAAGGTGGAGCTGTGCGAGACCAAATTCGAACTCAAAGTGAACAATGTCAGATTCGTGGGCCATCCGACGCTGCTCTATTCCCGAGGTCAAAACGAAGTCAATTCGACGATGCTGTTCAATGTGGTGTTCGCCCTGCAGGCCCAGGCGGACCACTCGGTTGTCAAGTGCTACTATGACTTGAGCAAAAGGTAGCCAAGGAGCACTCCAGGGTGTCCGCTCGACCGCCTCGTCTCACGTTTTGTTGCTCCGCAGGTTGGGCATTGCGCTGAGACACGAGGAGAAGAGATGCGGCTTCCTCAAGGATGAGATACAAATTATGGTGCTGGCACACGACGAAGTCGCCGCAAGGTATTCCTTTTATCCTTTGAATCTATAACAAGTACAAAAGAATTGCGTCTTGCGTACTGTTTTCTAATCGGACTCGTCAGAAGAAGTGTCGAAAGCTTTTTTTCTACTCTCCTGGTAGATTTGGAAGAAGCAATTGCAATTTTGCGCATTTTCAAACGTATTTAAGCAAAAAAAAACGTGAAAAAACGTTTGTGAAAAAAAAAACAGATCAGGCGAGGAGAGCGACTGCGACGAATCCCCGTACGAGTTGATACTGCAGCGCAGCTTGCTCGCCAAGGATCTCAAGACGGCATTCAACAGTCTGTGCACCTCGGGCGTTGTTAACATGATGATCAACAAGTGGATACAGGTGGGATTTTGTCTGCCGCAGAAGGTTCACCAGTCGCACAAGAAGGGCTTCATCATAAATCCGGAGATAATCGACAGGTAACGTAGAAAAAGGCGGCAAGAAAGTACGCGAGGGGGAGAGAGAGAGAGAGAGAAGAGAAGAAAACAGTGAACGGTATCGTGTTGCAGGTGCCTGAACAGTTTGCGACCTTATCATGGCTTGTTGCTGCTGATCGAGCCCCTAGATTTACTGGACTCGTTGCCGGTGGACTCATCGCCCGCCCTTCGTAGGATGATACACATGTACAATCCCCTAAAGAGCCTTCAAAGCCTCGCTGCGGACTCTGATCTCTCGCTCTCGCAAGTCTTTCAACTGACCGGGCATTTGGTTTATTGGGCCAAGGCCACGATAATATATCCCCTCTGCGAGAGCAACGTTTACGTCGTTTCGCCGGACGCGGTCGTGTCGAATCAGCTCTTGGAAACCTTTTGCGAACAATTTCCCGGACTCTGTCTCTTGCAGGTACGGTGGCGGCTAATTTCTCTCGTTCTTACGCCGGGGCGATTGGGCTTTCTCCCACAATGATGTTCTCTCGATCGATACAGATACTAAGCGAGTTTTCGCTGCCCACCTCGATAAGCCAGAAGCTCAACCCCCTAGGGCAACCGCAGCAGCAATCGCAGCTCGTTAAAATCATCATTTGGCTGCTCAGGAATCATTTGTTGCTGCAATTGCACACTTACGTGCAATACATGCCGACCGTGAACGGTCGCAACGCTGTGGTAAGCCGCCGAGAAAGTTCCCCCAACCCGAATGACATTTCGCACAGGAGACTGATGGAAATTTGCCTTTGGCGGGGGCAGGAAACGTTGAGCCAGGACGGCTCGAGTCCCACAGGGGTAACGGAGAACGACAACAGTTGGAGTCTGAACAACACGCCAAAGGGAACGCCTAGCGAGTCCAAGGGCGACAGTGGGGCTCTCGCGCTGCGCAAGGACGATCGCCTCTTCGACGAATACACGCCCGATAATTTTCCCATACCTTCGGACGATCTGATGCTGCTGGACAGATTGTGCAGATATGGCTACTTCAACGGTGGACATCATCTCGAGGAGATCATGTATCTCGAGAACATAAGACGCTCGCAGCTGTTGCAGATACTCGACAAATTTCGCGATATATTGATCACGTGCGAAAATGAGGATCCGGCCATAGCGCTCTTCTATTCGCAGCACGGCTTGCCCTAGTTGCGATAACCGTAAATAATGATCGTTTCATAAATAATGAATACCGGAAGTCATACAGCGCTGGCGACCAATCCGGAAACGCCGGTACGTACCCTGCAGATTGATAGAAGCGATAGTATCGTGGTTTTGGCTAAATCTGTGGAATTGAATTGTTAATTAGTTTTTTCGGCCACTTGGCGCTTCGTGTGCCATCGCTGGATGACTCGAGATTGTGGTCTTATGTGAGAGAGAGAGAGAGAGAAAGAAAGAGAAACGGGGGGGGGGGCGCTAGATAGCGTGCATTATCTATCGTTAAGGATGCTATCGCGTGAACAGCCCCGTTTGCTTCCTCTAAAAAAAAGGAAAAATGTTAATGTGTGCACATACGCTATAACGATGTCCCTCTCACTCTCACGGTCGATAACTATGTCCCGTTACGTTTACGTATCTCCTCGTCGCGTTCTCTACCCCCCTTGTCCCCTTTGCTTGACACATTCGTACCCGTAGCTCTTTTGCTTCCGTTGCAATTACGAGCTCTTGTGCACTTTACCTTCCGTACTCGCCCCTGGTGTCCTGGCGTTCGAACGGTCGACCAACGATAAACGAGTGCCGAGCGGACGTAGAGCGGAAGAAGGCTTTAGCACTTCGATACTAGGCGCCGCGAGACGCGAACAATTTTATTGGTCTTCCCGCCATTAACGGGTACGCTGTCGCGCATTCTTTTAAAACCCTTTTCGCTTATACTTAATTGAGTTTCTTTTTGGAATTCTTCGTTTTTACTTTTTTTTTGCTTGCCTTTGTTTGAACCTTTTATTTTTCTGCTTTTTTACTTCCTTCGTACTTTTTGTTTTCGTGCGCTCTTATTTTTCTCTTTTCGGTTGATTCGAATTTTTTCTTTCCTGCTTTTTTGCGCCTTTTCTTCGGGTTGTTTGGGATCATTTCTAATTTCTGTTTAGCTGCGTGCTCATTTTTCCCCTGTTTTTCTGCCTTCCCATTGCTCCGTTTTTAAATATTTTTTTGCGTATACCAGAGTTTATTCGTGTTTATCGTGGTCTTTCGAAATCCTTTCGCGATCGAGATAACTCTTCCAAGGATCTTGAAAATCCTTTGGTGCCCCCCCCCCCCCGCACAACCCCTCATGTGTACGCGCGTGTTACTGAATTATTCAGAATGATTAAACATCATTGGTGACGTTGGGTGTGCGGTGTTTCACGCGATATCGATTGCCGAGCATCGACCCACGCGATGCGTTCTCTCGTTGTGACCATCGCGGCGGGGTGATGGGCTGGGGGGTCGGGGAAAGGGATGCTGACTGCATTGGGCATAGAAAGGGCGCTAATGAGCGCTGCGCGACGGGGAATGTTCGGTGGTTTCTTTTTTCTCTTTTTGTATGTGTATAACATTGGAATGGTTCGTTTTGTTTCCAGGTATCCCCGAGTTTCGAAAATCGAGCCTGCCAAACGAAGCCAAGAGAGGTGACAAAAGTCCACGCAAAGGGTGGAAAAAAAATTGCGCGTCACGACGGGGCTTTTAAAGTATCGATCGAGAACGCTTCCGCGTATTGCGGTTGTGGAAAAAGGAAAAAAAAGAAAGGAAAAAATATACAGATACACACAAAGACCGGCTGGGGAAAGAGAAGAAAAAAAAACGTACATTTTTCCTGTGTATGTGATTCGCTTTTGTCGCACATCCGACTCGCGTCAGCGCACGTTATTGCAGCACACCCCCACCCACGCACAGACCGGTGTGACAATAAGTACTGTTGGAAATATGGGCTGTGGTACGAGCAACGATGTCGTGCCCAAGGATCATTCGCCGGATGGCGAAAAGCCCCAAATTCCTAGGAGCCCGAATCTGAAGAGAGGTACGCGCGGGGATCGTTGCTTCTTACCGTTTTTTTTTTCGCCGAAATTTGTCGCCATTTTCTCTGCCCCGTCCTGTTTGCTCTTTCCCTCCAGCTCTCTATTGTTGTACTTGTTTTGTCTTCCTTCTGCCGACGCGCTACTCACGGTATTGGCAGATTATCCGATAGCCTTCGAAGTGCCGATTCACGATCCCGAGACCGCGGCTAAGAGGCCACTGCCCCAGAAGCTCCAACGCCTCCAGGAACAACAGACCCCCGAGCCCGAGGAAACGATGAAGATTCTCCAGAAACGATTGGCCGAGGCCGATCAGAGGAGACAACAGGTGAGCCGGTATGACGGGAAGATGGAAAAGGGATCGATCGACACTTGACGATACTACTGCTCAATTTCTTCGAGTTCATTTTACTTTTTTCCCTAATGAACTCTACTAACGGATTTTATCGGTTTTTTTTTCGTTCTCTTGCAGATCTTGAATAAGCGGGTGAACTCGGCTCAGCAATTCCAATTGAAGAACCGCACAGCAAGTAGTACTTAGTTCCAGAACGGAATTGTACAACAATGATAATAATAATAATAATATGAAATCGAGTAAAAATAATTCTTATATAATGATCGGAGCAATAACGATACTGATTGATATAGACTTACCGAAAGTGCGCACCACATGTATCGTCGATTTCTCGAATTTTTAACGCAATCGTCAATGTAATTTTGTAGATTTTCGTCGTTGACAATAAATCCTCGTGAAAAAGGTTCTCGACTCGAAATTGAGAGGGAATTTTGTGAATTCGCAAATCTGCGGCGACAATCCTTCGAAGCCTCATCTTTCCTCCTTTTTTTAAAGAACGCGACTACAAAGAATTTAACGATCGTAAGAGTTACGTGTCCTCTTGCATTTGTTTTTAATCATATAGTTATTATATATCGTTAATTTATATATATATATATATGTGTGTGTGTGTGTATATATATATATCCATAAAGTTATCAATAACTACATTAAAACACAAAACAAAAAATGTGATATCTGTACATTCCTCCTCTCATCATCTCCTTACGTGACTTATAACACAAATTTTCTTATTTTGTATGCCTCGTTTGTGTGTGTATGTGTGTGTGTGTGTGTAGTGGTAGTAGCCTAGGGGAATAGGAAGAGAACTAAATGATAATATTCACAGTTATTTTACAAGATAGGCGTGTAAATTGAGCGCCTACACAGGGCCATCGCGTTCTCACACGCGATATGCTCGAGTTTTTATTTAATTTTTTCATTGCATCGTTGGAACGCGACGAAAATGAATTTTCCGTCGAACTGCCCTATTTTTTGCTACTCGGAAGATCTAAGTATAAATCTGCGAACTATTGATTAGAAAGGGAAAGAAAAAACCGTTAAGAAACGAATTTTCGTTGCGTTCCAACGATGAAAGGGATCGACGCCATTTTTGTTCCGGTTGCTTCTTTTCCTTCTCCGGGGGACTGTTTTTTCCGTTAGTGTGTCAAAAAACAATCGAGCGAAGAAAAAGAGAAAAGAAGGACAAAAGGAGGAATTTCTGGACTCGTCCAGACGGAGATACCCCTCCACCCTCCTCTTGCCACGATATACTTATTCCTACAATTGCAATATATATTTGTTGTTGCCGTCTTTTTTCTTCGTCCCATCCCCCCCCCCCCTCCCTTTTTCACGCGCGCGTATTTTCTCTTAATATTTTGTTCTTTTGGTGTGTTTTCATATTACGTTTGAGACAGTCTCTCTTTAACTTCTATACTGTACAATATGAACAACGCATAATCTTTTACACTGTACATGCACACGCTCCGACAAGTATATATCGTCAACTCTGCGCTGCGGCTTAATAATTAATTATCCCCGTGCTAGATCGGGGGGTAGTAGGGCTCAGGGGAAAGATCGGACAGGACACGAGCATTTTTTTTCTCAAATTAAAACACTTACCATTTCCGCATTTTTGCCCTCCTTTTCTCTCTTTCTCTCTCTATCGTTCATTAACCTCGAATAACTATGCAAGGTTTCGTTTACGTAGTCTTCGTGAGAATTGTCCTCGGGCAGTTGATTTTTCGTTTTGTTTCGGTCAGAGATTTTTTTCGTGACTTATCGTTTGGCCGGACGCAGCGCGTCGTTACGTAACAAACCGCTCGTATTTTATTGCTACGTTGTACAATATACGAGCGCGTAAAATAAAAAGTCCGATCAAATATGTACTAATGTGTGTATACGAATGAAATCGTGCTCACGTTACGTGGTATTGTCCATCTGGTATTTTTCTTCTTTCGTATTCTCTATTTTTCTCGTTTTTGAAAATGAATATTTTTCTTAGACAGACGTGTGGCGCACGTATATTTTTTTTGTTCTCGATTTTGGCCCGTTAATTCCGATGATCGGGCGCGAAAAGGGCGACATAGACTGTGCTTATCGCGGAACCATTAGCCCCTCGTTCATCTATAGCGGAAGTATTGTATACACAAGTGCACGCGCCTTTTTTTCCTCGCGGGATAATCATACGTTTTGTTCGAGTCGAGTGTGCGAATTCCTCTAGAGGAAGCATCCACCGCGCCCCTGTCGCGCGCGATGAACACACTCATTTTTTCATCTTCGAATTATCGTTTCGCCTTTTTCCTTTGCATTGTCATTCACCTAGCGTTTTTAAAACCAACTGTAGGAATAATCGACTGAGCGGGTGCACGCGCATGCGCGCAATAATTATTTTTCGCTTCCTCAGCTTGTTTCTTCGACTCTATAATAGAGTAATTTAGACGTATTGAGTAAGTGAGTAATAGTATAGTAGTATCAGCAACAGCGGCAGCAACAGCGGATAGTAATTAGTGGTGTGTAAGTTAGCGGTAAATAGTAAATAGTAACAGAGTAGTAGTAGTAGTAGAGTAGTGGTAGTAGTAGTAGTAGTAGCGGTAGGAGAGAATAGGTTGAGTAGTAGAGTAGTGAAGTAGTAGTTGTAGTATTAGTGGACAATTGCGAATAATAATAGTAATAACAATAATAAGAATCACGAGATCAATAATAATAATAATAATAATAATGTAAAGAATCAGAATAATAATTAATATTATAAATCTTCATAATGTACATAGCGCTAGTTGTAATCGTATAATAATAATTATAATAATTATAATATGATAATAATAATAATTAAAATTATTATGTTACATCCTGCTAACGGAGTTTTATGGTACACTAGGGATAGCTCAACGTGTTTAAGGGGGTCGGGGGGGGGGGGGGGTGGTGACGAGGGCCAGGGGCGTAGTGTAGTCCTTGCTCTGTCTTTACTTATTTTCTTTTTTTTCACTTCTTTCTCCCCTTCAATAGAGTACTACATTCATCATCATCGATTAGTTTACTTTCTAGTTTGACAGGACGAGCAGCGGCGGCGGCGACGTCTGCGGCAGCGGCGGCGGCGGCGGCGGCAGCGGCAACTATTGTTTACAGTCATATAATACATAGGTATTTATAATAGAGTAATTATTATACAAAAACACATCACATATCGCGTCGGCCTGAAACGGTCTTTATGTTTTTCTTTCTTCTTCCTCCTCCTTCTCCACGTTTGTTTTTCTTTCTTTCTTACTTTTTTTCTTTCGTTTATGCAGATATCGTTAAATAATTAAAATCACAGTAGTTATGCCCTCGCTGGCTCGCTTATAATTTATACATCGTTAACCTTCTAAGCCTTAAAAAGTAACTCGTGTTCTCTCTATGGATAGATTACTTTTTGCCTTTGCTTTTTATTTTTTCTTCTTCCTTTTCTATTTCACCCGTGTTTGCGAAACGGTGTATTATAATTAATTGTTTTTCTCTTATCTCTGCGCGATTTACGCGGAGGTCCGATTCCTTCGGTTTTTCATAATGATCGAAAGAAGCGCCTCGTCGAGTCGAGAGTTTCTTTTTTCCTTCGTCTTTTCGTCTTTTGAGAAGGTGTACTCCTGATGGACAGCGGACAGGAAGGGGGCGGCGGGACTGGAGGTGACTGACCAGCTTGTCGGAGTGACCAAGAGTAAGGTCGGTCGTTCCCACAAACATTTGGTCGATGATAGGCTCGAAGCGTCGCTCTTTCTTCGTTTGAATTCTTCTTTTTTTTGCGTAATAGAGAAAGAAAAAGAGATAGATACGGAGTGTGTGTGTGTGAGAGAGAGAGAGAGAGAGAGAGGACACTTCGTGTGCCAGGAGAGGACCGCAAGGGCTTAGACCGTGCTAACCTCCCCACGTTTTATCACAACCCCGGTACAACACACCTCGGCGCGCCTAGGGCTCTAACAATAAAAACAAAAACAAAAAAAACCGACGCGGAGTTATACACCCCGGGTAACTCCGTTCTCTCGCGGGCCAACTCGCCGTCTTTATTTTCTTTTTGATTGTCAACGGTTCTGATCGAGGCAGGACGACTCTCGGCTTCTTTTTTTCCTCGTAATTTTCCATTTTTATCGGTCATTTCCGGGTTTCTGTTTCAGCCGGTTTGTTTTCTTTATAAGTCTTCTCCTTCTTGTTTCTCTCTGGTTTTTTTTCTTTCTTGTTCGTCGGGAATATTCGCAGTTCTGCTTGGGACAAGAGACTCGGGGCTTCATGCCACGTTGAAACGAAAAGCACGATACGACGCGTAGATAAGAAAAACGAGAGAAAACAAACGTGACGTATCCTGCTGCGCGGGACGGGGTGATCCCGACGAGGGAGAGAGCGCGTGCGCGCGCACGCGCGGACTAGTACGGTAGACGGGACACGATTCGTCCGATAGAGCGACCGGCCTCAGACTGTCGCTATTACGATGAGAAGATGAGCGATCTCAGCGACCCGATGCAAAAGATCCGGCGCTATGCGAGCGAGACTGTCGTTTGCAAAGTCGCACGAGGGAAATATGTGGACCACGTAAGCCGGCTGTAAATTGAGATAACGTTGTAGATCAATATTCCGTGTAATTATACGTGGAACGTGCATCTCGAGATAATTCCACGAGCAATGAGTTGGTGATGGGAGGAGAGAGAGAGAGAGAGAGAGAGAGAGAGAGGGGTTACCAACCTGTTGGGACACGGGTCCGGGAATATTGACGATTCCGGCAGCCTGCTTCTGTTGCAGATAAGTTATGAATCCGGTTTGTAGATTTTTGCTCTGTTGGAGAACGTCCATGTGATCGCGACCACACGGTAACGCGAGGAGCATGCAGTGCTCGTTGTCCGTCTGCAATTGTCGAAACGAAACGACGTGTCGATCAGGACGGTTTAAACGATAAACAAATACATCAATATATTTACATATACGCAAAGTATATGTATCATTTGAGAGGAATGCATTTTAAGAAAAAGACATTTCGAACAAAAGTTTCGTAGCTTGAAGGAACAAGAATAATGATGTTGGATTTTTTCATTGGGTGGAAATGTTCAAGGTTATTTCCAGGACCACTTGACTTTTCGAAATGGGAATCAATATTTCTTATTCCAGAATAATTTCGTGCGTGACATAACAGGTAACGTTTTTTCTTTCACTTCAAACTTTCAAGATATTTTCAAAATATTCAAGAAAACGTTTTGTTGAATTTTTAAAATAAAACGGTACACCTCAATGGTATACGGTAAAAGAAATTATGCGACACCAAGTTATTTTTAGGTGGGTACTAATGAAAAAGTTGTCGAATAAAAAGAATCGTACAAAATTCGTCGAATTGCCAATAAATCTGTCATTTTCGCGAGGAAAATCTATTCACTGATTAATTATTTTTGCATCACCCCTTTGGCAACGATATATGCGTGTGAATAAGAAGACGTATTTGCTGGTTGTTTCTCTCTCACCTGCATCTTTCGCGCGACCCCGTCCAGTTGTGTCTGCTCGAGCCTCATTCTCTGCGCTATCCTGAGGGGTGGTGTCGAGCCGTCGCTGTTGCAGGGCAAGCTGTCTCTCGCAACATTAGGATTACCGAATACAAAGTGCATCTGTACCGCGGCCTGATCGTTCTTGAGGGCCAGAAGGCCTTGCCACATGACGGGATAACGTTGAAGAAGCATGAGTAGCGAGTCAGCTTGCGGTGGCACCTGGGAGGCGTGGGGTGGCGTCGTGGCGACCTGATGTTTTCTCGGTCTCTCGGGTGTGATGGCGCGATCCGTGGGTGCCTCGCTACCGGCCATTGGATACTGGGACCTGATGTGAGCGGGTGGTGGCTCGTAGTAACCACCGCGGGGTCCGACGGTCGGTGTGCCCGCGAGGCTCGCTGGATTCGCGGCGGGACTGTATTGAGCGATCGGTGGTGGCAGGCGAGCGCCACCGTGCATCATGTAGACTTGAGCAACCTGGGGACTGTCGGTGGTGCGATCCTGGGGCGTTCTCGTGCCCCGACGCAGTTCCAACGGTGGACTGTGGGTATCGTCGGTGATGGTGTCGATCTTCGGGTCGAGGGGCAAGTGCGGCGAACGGGCACCCGGCACGTGATAGGCTATCCTCGGCGCGGTAAGCGCCTCCTGTTGAGCACGGAGATACTGGTACTGGAGCACCTGGGGGTGGATGTAGTGCGCTGGCAATTCACCGGCCCGTGACAGTCCACCGTAGTGATTGACGACCTCGCTCTGTTTAAACAAAGTCCAGTATGTTTAGGCTCGTCAGACGGCACGGACCAATTCGTGCCGCGAAAGCTGCCAAGCGAGCTAATACAGAGCGCGACAGTTGTTTACAGGGTGTTCTCTTTTTAAGTGTTGCCCACCACTTTTTTTTATCCAACGTTCTCACGAGCCTACCGAGCTTTCGAATACTTTTTTCATCGGAACGCCTACTTTCTCAAGGTGGCGAATAGCTGAACACCGTATGAGAGACACCCCGTATACGTAGATAGGATAGATAGAGATAGAGATAGAGATAGAGATAGAGATAGAGATAGAGATAGAGATAGAGATAGAGAGAGAGAGAGAGAGAGAGAGAGAGAGAGAGAGAGAGAGAGAGAGAGAGAGAGAGAGAGAGACGGTCGAGTACCTGAGAAGCGTTAGCGTGATGATGAGCGGGTGGGGGCAGTGGAGGGCTCTGGGAGCGATGAGGGGGACCGAGTCCGTATTGACCGCCTGGAGACGGTACCGCGACCGCACTCGCATGCTAACCAAAACCAAGCCGATATGTTAGTTCAATTGCTTGCGTTAATCGCTCGACGATTATCAATGCTATCGAGTCATAATTCTGTTTTTTTTTTATAGCTAAAGATTCAACACACATTCGGAGTTGGCGAAGGGATTTTAGAGTTACCAACTGATGAGTCTGCTTTGTGAGCCAGTGTCGATCAGTCATGTAAGTAAGACATTGATCGTGGAAGGTGTGACTTACCAATGGCGTTTCGTAAGTGGGCACGACCGGGACACCGCGACTCTGGGGACTCGCAGTTGGTACCATTATGCAGCCTGACATGGAAACTTCGACTTTCGGTGGCTCCATCGTTCCAGGGATCTGTTGAAACATTGTACAATGTGTAAAGTCGCTGAGGATTTTCATGACTCCTAATAAATCAATTCTAAAGTCTAAATATAATAGTGAAATTGTTGTTTTTCACCGAATCCCAGCCTAATAACGTACCTGCGATTTGGGGACGTTGGCGACGCGGCCAGTGGCCGTGACGATCGGTTGTCCGGTGATTATGTGAGGTTGATTGGGCGGACTAGGGACGGGTCCGGTGACGATCGTGGGTACTACAGCTTGTAGAAGATGCGCCTTCGGGCTCTGCAAATGTGGCTGGCCGTTTATACCCTTGAGGGTGGTGGGTTGAGCTACCACGGGATTGTGAATCCTCGCGACCGGACTCGCAGCCATGTTCGCTTGGTGCACGCTCATAGGTATTTTTTGTGGCAAATTGACGATAGTGGGTGTTTGCTGTTTGGCCGCAGCTTGTAGGAGATGTTGTTTGGGGTTGGGCGCAACACCGACGGACGTGCTGTTGAGTACCGGCGAGACAGGTTGTCCCTGTTTGCCGGTGGGTCCGTTCGCGATGTTGCAGGGTTTAGTGCGCGGGCTCAAGGTGGGCGCGGGCACGGCGCTGCCTCCTCCAGGTATTTGCAGTCTCAGGCTCTGAATCGCTTGATGATTGAGGGATATCGGTTGCTGTTTGACCAAGCTCTGAATCGGTATAGCCGGGCCTTTCGAGACGACGATCTGTTGGGTTGGGATCGGTTGTGACTGAACGACCGTGGAATTAACGAGTTTACTGGCGTTCAATACGTGCGCCTTGAGGCTAGTGGGTTTTGCCGTTTGGGCGATGCAACAAGTGACACTGGCGGCCGCCGTCGTTGTCGTCGTCGTCGTCGTCGTCGTCGTCGTGGTCGTTGTTGTTGTCGTTGTCGTCGTCGTGATTGCTGCGTTGCTCGATGGCGCAAGACTCGGTGTCGCGATGACTGGCCTCGTTGTTATCGGTGTTATCGTCGACTGTACGACGACCACGGTGGCATTAGCTACGGTCTGTACAGCCGGTGATTGAGGCTTCGTGATGACGCTCTGTTGGCCGGGCGCAACGCTGGCGACGCTGGTGATCTGCGTCTTGATGGCTTGAGCAACGAACGACAAGGATGATTCGGCGGGGCTCGTCGTCGTTTCTTTCTTCGCTTCGACGGTGGTTGGTAGCGCAGCGGCAATTTCCGGTTCTCGCGATCGCGGATGTTGATGAGGGGCAACAATTGGCACGTGAAAAGTTGATGGTCCGGTGGTGGTATTTCTGAGTGCAGCGGCCTGCCCGGTCAACACCGGTATGTACTGACCCTCCTCGGATTCTCTGACCGGTATGAGCATACCGGTCACCGGATCTATGAGGCTCATTGGCTCGTGGCTCGACTTTTGTGGTCCGGCATTACCGACCGGTTTCTTATCGTCGATGAGTTTGTTCGTCTCGACACTGATCGTCTCGCCCTCGGCTTTACTCGCGTCCGCGACACTCGCGCGGCTCGGTTCCTTCGTCTTTTCTTCGCTGCTATCGTCGTTGTTTTCGGACGTTCTCGCGGCGGATTTTCTCACTACCCGGGGTGACTTTCGAGGCTCGGGGGTGGTGCTTTGATTGACCGTCGTGACGATCGAGGGGCTCGACGTCGCGAGCGTGGTCGTTAAACTCGTCGCGACGCCACTGGCGGTAGCAACCGCGACGGAAGAACTCACTACGGCCGTTGCCGTCGTCGTGATCGCGCTGCACGCGGTCGTGGTCGGCATGGCCGTAGCAGTCGCCGTCGTCGTCGTCGTCGTCGTCGTCGTCGTCATTGGCGTCGACATAGTCGTCGACGTCGTCGTCATCGTCGTCGTCGACGACGTTGCGAACTGATGACCGCGTAGCCCGGGATTGTTGTTGTTTCTCGTGCTTCTCCTGGTTGCGTGAGCACCTGCAACACCACCACCAGTAGCGATCAATCCTTTGTTATTCGCTCCACGCACCACATCCTCAATAGTATCGTCGACGGTACTTCGACTACCATCTTTCTCCGCGAGTCTGCGCGACTTTCTCGTGTTCGAGGCAGGCGAGACGAATTCCTCGGGTGGTACTTCCTTCACCGCGGCGATGGGTGTGGCCGTTACGGCGTTCGGTCCGCTCATGGCATTCGGGCCCGGTGACTTGATGGTGAGTATGAGCCTCGGTCTGCCCGCGTTGTCCTCCTCGCTGTCGTCGTGAAATTCGTAAACGTCGGCCGGCAATTTATTTTTCTCGGCGTGATGTTTGCCACCGCGCGAGGCCCTACCGCCACGTCGATGACCGGCGACGTTGGCGGCGGTTCGTCCGCCCCGACGGGTCGTCACGCCACCGCGATTCGAGGTGGCGGAAGCGACGGCGGCGCCGCCGCCCCGTCGGCCCTTCGATCTACCGCGACGAGAGCGCGTCGACTCGATCTCGCAGGTCTCCACACCCTCGTCGTGATCGTCGTGGTTCGGATAATCCTTCTTGGTTTCGCCGCTCTCGACCGATTCCTCGGTGTCGGGCCAACAACAATCGGTTTCACCTTTGCTGCTGTTCGCGTCGTTCGCATCGCCGTTCGCCTCGTTGCTTCGCTCGTGGTGCTCCTCCTCGGCCTCCTCGTTCGCCTCGTTCTCGTTCGCCTCGGCGTCGCAAAGCGCGTCCACCTTCTTTATCACGCTCTCGATGTTGACCTCCTTGGCCGACCAATAGTCGCTGTCCTCCTTGCTGTCCATGGGATCGTCCTTGCTCGCAACGACGTCCAGCGCGAGGGGATCGGTCACAGGCTCGCGCAACGACTCCTCTATCGATTCTTCCTCGATTTCGAGATTCTCCCGCTCCCGGGGTACTTGCTCCTCCTCGCGCTTGATTTCCGGGCAGCACGGAGGCTCGGATTTCGGGGACGGTGCGAGCTCGTTTTTGGGCGTTGTCAAGGGCTCTTCGCTCGGTATTTCCGGGGCTTTTGGACTCGCAACCGGTTGTTGCGAGTCGAGCCGCTCGATCTTGCCAGGCTCGAGCAGCTTCTCGAGCTTTATCGTCGTCGTTTCGATCTTCTCGCAAGGCTGTTTTTGCGCGACGTTCAGTTTTTCCTCTGGCAAAGCCTTCTCCGGGCAAACGTTTTTCTCTTCCTGCTTTACGAGTTGCTCCTTCGTTTGAGGAACACTGCCCGCAACGCTTACCGGTTGGATGCTCGTCGGTTGTTGTTTATTTTCCGAGTCGTTATTCGCCTCCGGGAATCTTGGCTCCGCTCGCTCGTTCTGTTTGATAGCGATTGACGCCGCGGCGCTCGATGCGTCACTCGACAACGGTGACGCGACGGCGGCGGCAGCGGCGACGACGACGACCGGAGACGTCGGGACGCGACTCGCAATCGATTGGGCCGCCGTCGATGCCACGTGAGCTGGTTTCACGAGGAGAACACCCGGGCTTGTCTGTCTCGACGCGTTGACGACGGCTGGGGTGTGAAGGGCGGCGATCGACGGTGGAGCCTTCTCGAGGGAAACCGGTATCGGGGTGATGGGTGAAAACGGCTCAACGACCGATCCGACCGTCTTGACGAGACTCTGATTGACGTTCGTCACGAGGCTCAGCGGTGGTGGCACGAGAGTTGGATGTACGACGGGTTTGTGAACAATGTGAGGTTGTCCATGGGCGACGATAACGGGGCTCGGGGTCGACGCCCGCGGTGGTGGACCGTGCGTCGTCAGCAGATGAACATTCCCGTGCACTTCCTTCAACTTTGGCGAGAGAAGACAATTGTCCGGCTTCGTTATCGAAGCCTTCCGATTGCACGGTGACAATGCCGCCGCCGCCGCCGCCGTCGCCGCCGCCGCCGCGGTGGTGGTGGTCTCGACATTGCTGCCGGGTATTTTCGCGATCGTCGGTGGTCTCCCGAGCGCGCTTACGTCGATCTTGGCCGTTTCCGGTATGTAAGTCGGTGGCTGATTGGGCGAGGGTACTTTGGGCGAGGTGGACGCTTTGCTGGTCGAGTCGGGTACAACGGCCGGTGATATCTTGGGCTCGTCGTGTCTCTGGGGCGACCCATTGGGATTCACGGCTATGAGTGTCTCGATGACGGACTTGGTGCCGCCGAAAGAGACCGCGTCGCGCGGGCTCTTGGTCTGTATAGCGGTGACGAGGGGCGGCACGGGCATGTACGGCCTCGGTGGTATGTTGAGAGTGAGCGGAGGCAAACCGGAGCGCGGATAATTGGGCGCGAGGGCCCTCATACCCGGTGCGTGTTGTATGACCGGCTGTTGGCTAGCGGCGGTCGAGTATATGTGCTGGGACGCGGGCGTCTCGACGGGTCTGTGAGCGGAGATCGGTACGCTGACGGGAATCCTCGCCGGCTGGGCGGAGCTAGTAGTTTGTGGTTTGGCCGAGTGCTGACTCGTCACCAGGTGAGGCGTAACGATGGAACTTCTCGACCACTGGCCGTTGGGTGAGAGCGGTGACTGGGCTGGCGCCCTCGGCGCCAATTGATGACTCACCGTCGATGCTGGATTTCTCGTCTGTTGAACGAGGGACGGTACGACGATGCTCGTCGGGACATTCGCGATCGAGGTTGTCGTCGTGACGCAGGGCATCCTCGGGGACGACTGTCGCAGCGGCACCATCTGCGGCGACAGTGGAAGTCGCTGATAAAGGTTGGAAGCTTGCGTAGTGGCGATCGCCGGAGCCGGTGGAGGCCTCGGACTGACCGCTGTCAATCGCGGTGTCTCGTTGATGCTCTGGCAGGGCGCGAGTATAGGTTGTTTGTACTGCGACGAGGCTGGAGGCACGAGAGGACGATGTTGAGGAAGAACGACGGGCGGTGAGACCGAGTCGGGACAATTGATCGTTCTCTCCTGTCCAGCGTCGACTCCTCCGCCCCTCACGGCGCCGATCTCGGGCTCGTCCAATCGCTGCTGCTGCTGCTTCGTCGCGACTACCGCCGGCTCGCGTGTCGTTTTTTCGGTCACAACCCACGAGTGCGAAATGACGGAGCTCGGCGTCGGCGGCGGTGGCGGCGGCGGTGGCGGTAGCGGTGGCGGCGGCGGCGGTGGTGGCGGCGGCGGTGGTGATGACGGTGGTGGTGGCGGGGGCGGCGGAGGTGGTGGTGGTGGTGGTGGCGGTGGTGGCGGTAGTGGCGGCGGTGGCAGTGGCGGCGGTTGCGGCGGCGGGGTCGGAGGGCACGTCGTGGCGCTCGCGTTACAGTTCTCGGGATGCGGTTTTACCGGGGCGAGAGTGAGGGTGCGAGGTGGCACCGTTGCGGGTGCTTTGCTCGGTGACTTGTAGAAGGACGGTATATCGGGTGTTTTTGGTGGTTGGGTGAGATCGAAGCTCTCGTAATTCGGATCTTCCTCGGTGTCGGTGTCGATTTGTAGATCGTGCTCGCTCTGCGGCGTATCCGGCTTCAAATCGGCCTCGTTCTCGACCGTCGAGGCGTTCAGACTCTCGACCGCTTGTTGCATCTCCTCGACGTCCTCCTGGGGCGCGTCCGAGGGCGCTGCGCTCGCGTCCTCGGCCTCGGCTTCCTCCTCCTCGCCCTCGTACGAAAAGTCCTCGGTCGAGCCGCCAAAGGTTTCCTCGAGCAACGCGGCAACCGCGTCTTCGGTCTCCTCCTGTGATATTACGACGCGCGGCTTGTCCTCGGTCCTGGGCGGTGGTGTCACGGGCGCGGTCGGCTCCGCGTCCTCGCGGCTCGCGCAGCTCTTGCGCGCCACCGCGATCTCGCGCTCCTCCGGCTCCGATATGCTCTTCACCGCGGTCTCGTGTATCGTCTCGTCGATCTCCGTACCGAAGCCCGGTATAAACTTGTCGTTCTTCTTCTTCTCGATCTTATTCGCGACCGGACTTACCACAGCGGTGGCTACGACGATCGGCGGGGCGGGTGACGGCATAGCGGTGGGAATGATTTTTGGTATGGGACTGAGAAGAGCGTCCTGAGAAATCGGCGAGACGGTCATACGAGCGAGCGGCGTACTCGCCCGCGAGCTCACGTAATCGAGATAATCGAATTCCTCGCGATTCTCGTCGTGATGATGATGATGATGATGGTGGTGATGATGGTGTTCCTTGCGGGCGCGTTCCTCCTTGGACTTTTTCCGCTTCTTCTTCTTCTCCTTGACCTTCTCGGGTGCGGTGCTCGGTGTAGAGGGCTCGACGCTGTCGTTGTCGTCGGTGAAGCGAAAAACGTCGTGATCGTTCGCCTCGACGCCCGCTAGGCTGCTCGTCTCTTTCGGTGACATCGGCAATCCGAGAAGTTTAGCCTCGATCTCGCGGCCTGCCTCTACCAGATCGACGCTGTTCTCGTCTTCCGCCTGGTGGCGTCTCTTCTTCTCGGCTTTTCGCCTGATCCTGTCGAGATCGAGAATAGGACTTGGCCGGCCGTCGCTGTCCGACGCGTAAGCGTTGTTATCGGGCGCGATATTGCCAAGGCGATTGAAGAACGTGCTCGCGGGTGATTCGTCCACGTCGTCCGACAACGGGCCAAATATGTCCTCCATTTTCTGGGAATCTCTGGCCTCCTGTCGATTCAACCGCTTGCGCCTTGCCTTCATCTTTTCCTCGCCGTTTCTCTCGCGGCGTTTCTCCTTCTTGTTGCGCTGCTTCTTTTCCTGTCGCATGCGCTCCTCGGCGCACTCGAAAGTTCCTCCCCCCGTGACAAGGATGCTGTTGATGCTCGACGTCGAGGTCGTGATATTGCCGGTGTTGGTTGTGTTGGCGATATTGGTGGTGGTAGCGGAGGTGGCGATGGTGGTGGCGATCGACATCGTCGTTGTCGCCGCGGCCATTGTCGTCGTGGACATGGTCGTTGGGGCCATCGTCGTCGCAGAAATCGTTGTCGTCGTCGAAGCCATTGTCGTTGTCGTGCTCGCGACGCTCGTGGTGGTGGTCGTGGTGATGGTGGTGGTGGTGGTGGTGGTGGTTGCGGTGGTGGTGGTCATTGTCGCAGTCACGTCGTTGGTGTGATTCAAACGGCACTCGAGAGCGCTCGGGACGAGCGAGTTGCTGCGACTTTTGTACTCACCCAAATGTTCCGAGCCAGCCTCGATCTTCACGCTCTCCTCGCTCGATATCGATGTCTTTTGCCTCTTCTGCTTCTTTTTGTGTGACTTTTTCCGCGAGTCACGCTGATGATTGTTCACAACGACGATCGAGTCTTGATGACTCGACGTAAATTCGAGGGGTATTCCGGCGTCCTCGTCGTCCGAGGATCTTGGTTCTTTTTTAATGGCTCGTACGACCACGCTATTGGCAACGCTATTTACGACCGAGGACGACGAGTCCGCGGGATTCTGCTTCTCTTCCGTATCCGCGAAGCCAAGATCTACATCGCTCTCGTGGAATCTTTCGCTCTTTATCTTGTGTATCTTGTTGTTGAAGGATTCGTCGTCCTCGCTTGTGTCCGAGTGTATTCGCGATCGGGAGCCTTTGCGCGAGAGTGACTTTGCGCGTGTGGAATCGGACTCGGAGGTGGCCTCGTCCTCGGTGAGTGCTTTGCTACTGACCGAATCGCCGTCCCACGATGTACTCTGTTTCTTCTCCTCGCGTCTCGCTCGTCTCTGCTTCAATTGTGAAAATTTGTCCCTGAGTCTGACCTGGCGTTTCTCCTCCTCGAGCTTTTGCATGTTCTTGGTCGAGCGAGCTTTGACTTTGTCGTACATGCTGATGTATGCGGGCTCATCGTCGATTATGTCGAAAATTGAGTGTTTCTTGGGCTCGTCGCTGTCGGTGTCGGTGGTGTTGGACGGATGCCTCGTGACCGTTAACTCGTGATTTGACGAATTACCGTCTTCCTGATCGCTGTGTACGCTCATCGACGATTGTTCCCGATGATGATGGTGGTGATGGTGGTGGTGATGATGATGCTGCTGCTGCTGCTGCTGCTGCTGCTCGCGCTGGGAGGATTCCCGTTGCTGCTGCTGCTGCTGCTGCTGCTGCTGCTGCTGATGATGATGGTGGTGAGAATGATGATGAGGATGAACGCCCACGGTGTTCGGGGGACTCGAGTCGTTGCGTTTCGAGAGCTCGAGCCTCGCGAGAAACTCCTTGTCCAATTCGTGCGTGACGCGTGGGCTCCGTTCTCTCATTTCTTTTTCCGTGCGTTCCAAGCGATTGCGCTTGCTGCGCTGTTTCTCCTTGGCGTCGCGATTGTTCTCACGATTCTCACGATTCTCACGATTCTCACGATTCTCACGATTATCCCGACTTTCGCGTATGTCCCGTAAATTATCGCGAGCCTCTTTGCTCTCGCGATTCTCGCGGCAGTCCTTAGCGTCCCTCAAGGACTCCCGGCAATCTTTGACGACAACCTCGCGGCTTCCGTCCCTCGTCCCGTCGTTGCCGCGCGTCTGCGACGATTCGCAATTTTCACGATTCTCCTGGGCTTGCACCGAAGACGAGGAATCCTTGTTGCTCTCGCGACTCTCGCGACTGTCGCGATTCGTGCGATGAGAATCATTGTTTCGATGCTTGCGATCCTCGGATCGACGATTCTGTCGGGGCCGGTCCTTGCTGTCCCTGCGATGCTCCGAGCTGATTTTCATACGCTTCGCGTCGTCCTCGGGCGCCGGGGCATCCTGCGACGAGCAACGTCGTTTTATCGTTACGGGCGCCGCCGGTGAGGCTTGAGCTTGAGAAACGAGGTGAAGGTGATTTTCCGTTGTCGGCTGTAGCTGCGGTTGTTGTTGCTGCGGCGCTTGCTGCTGCTGCTGCTGCTGCTGCAGTTGCGGTTGAGGCTGTGATTGTTGTTGCTGTTGCTGCTGCTGCTGCTGTTGCTGCTGCTGCTGTAGCTGCTGCTGCTGCTGTTGTTGTTGTTGTTGTTGCAGTCTTCTCGATTCGTCGCGATCCTTCTTGTCCTTCTCCTTATCCTCGCGTTCCCTACGTTTCTCACGTTCCGCGGTTTTCTCCTTGTCCCGCTTCTCCTGCTCCTCGCGCTCCCGCCTCTTCTCCTTATCGTGTTTCTCACGCTCGAGTCTCTCCTTCTCCTCTTTATCGCGTTTCTCCTTCTCGGCGCGTTCCCGTTCCTCCTTCTCCTTTCGTCTCTCGCGCTCGAGCCGCTCGCGTTCCTCCCTCTCGCGTTTTCTCTCCCTCTCGATGCGCTCCTTCTCCTCCCTCCTCCTCTCGCGCTCGAAGCGTTCGCGCTCCTCTTTCTCGCGCCTCTCCTGCTCCTCGCGTTCCTTCCTCTGGCGCTCCTTCTCCTGTTTTTCCCGCTCGATTCTCGCGGCCTCCTTCCTCTCGCGTTCCTCCCTCTCGCGTTTCTCCTGTCGTTCCTTCTCCTCCCGTTCCTTGCGCTCCCTCTCGAGTCTCTCTTTCTCCCGTTTCTCCCGTTCGCGGGCCTCCGTCTCTTCTCTCTCCTTTCTCTCGCGTTCTCTCTCCTCCCGTTCGCGTCGCTCCTTCTCCTGTCTCTCCTTGTCGAGTCTCTCGCGTTCGCGTCTCTCCTCGTCTTTTTCTCGCCTCTCGCGCTCCTCGCGCTCCTTTCGCTCCTGACGCTCGCGTTCCTCCTTGTCTCTGCGCTCTTGGCGCTCGCGTTCCTCCCGCTCTCGCCTCTCGCGATCCTCCCGCTCTTTTCTCTCGTACTTGGCCTCTTTGGGATTATTCGTATGGGTGATCGGTTCGGGCTCGAGGAGGAGGCTGGTCTCGATGGAGGCGACGTTCGCCGCGATCGCGCTCGCAACCTCGTCGCGATCCTTTCGCGTCTTTTCGGTCTCCGGTGTCGACTCGTCCCTCCTCGATCGCCTCGGGCAGTCCTTGGAGCCTCTGGTGTGCCTCTCCCTCGTCTCTTTACCGTCCCGCGGTTCTCTCGTTTCTTTGTTTGTCACGGTGTTGTCCTTCTTGAGACGGGCTCTCGAGCTCGTCTCGGGGGCATTCGTCGAGGGTATCGAGGACGCGGAGGAGTTCGACGAGGAGGAAGACGACGAGGAGCTCGAGCTATGATGCGGCGGTGGCGGTGGCGGCGGCGGCGGCGGCAGCGGTGGCGGCGGTTGCTGATGATGATGAGGATGATGAGCGTTGACGGCGCTCGCGTTGCTCGCCGAAGTGATCGTGGTGATGGTCGGCGAGGCGGTCGTCACCATCGCGAGAGCAGCACTCACCGAGGTACACGTGGACGTTATCGAGGTTACGAGACTCGCCGGCGTGGAGCAACTCACCACGGACGTGCTCGGCAAGGAACTCTCCAAAGATAGCGATGATGATGATGATGATGATGATGATGATGACGATGACGAGGACGATGACGACGACGACGACGACAACGAGACAGGAGGTAAAGCGTTGCTCGTTCTCGCGACGGTGTTTTGTGCCGGTGAAAGGTTCGCGAGGTTGCTCGGTACACTCGCGAGGCTAACACCGGGGAAATTGTTGCTTGTCGCGGCAGTGGTTGAGGTACCGGCTGGGGGAACCGGTAACGAGACCGGAGGTAATTCGGGACTCGGAGTTTTGTTCGATTGTACCAGTGTGAGGGGTGTCGTCGGGGTCGTGGGATGTACGCAATTGTGAGTGAGCCCCGTACGAGGATCGGATTTTGAGGCGGGTGTCGCAACGACGATGGTAGTCGCGCACGTCGTTGTCGCGATCGTACCGAGGCTGGCCGCCGTGCTCGTCGAAGTGCTGACAACAACGACGAGGCTGGACGTGACGACCGAGGACGTTGCGCTACTACCGCTCGACTGCTGCGGCGGCTGCTGCGGCTGCTGCTGCTGCTGCTGCTGCTGTACCGGCGGATGACTAGGGAACGGATACTGAAGGCCAACTTTTCCACCGCAGCCTCCGGGAGTCGCGGTGGTGGTGGTGGTGGTGATGATGGTGGCGGGGGTGGTGCCACCGAGGATAGCATTACTGCTCGTCGTCGCGCTCATTGTCCCGACGACCCCCGTAACACCCGTGAACTCTCGGGGCTCGTACTTCTCGTTGAAGTTCTCCAACCTCTTGGAATCCTCGTCGAAAACGCTTCTCTTGGCGAGTACCGATTTCACTATATCCGACGGTTGTACCTCGTTCAAATCGAGATCGAGAAGTTTGTGACGAAACCTGAATCTCTCGGAGGCGGTGGCATCGAGTTTGGCGAGAGCGTCGCCACCCGCGGCGCTGAGAGCTCTCGAGCCCGACCACTTTTCGTATTTCTCGTCGAGCGAGCGTATCCGCTCCTCGAGGCTGGGCGACTGCGGGGCGGTCTCGCTGTCCGAGCTCGTCGGGCTCGGGCTCGGATGGCGCGGAGGGGGCGAGGCCGGTGGCTGGGGAGCCGCGCGCGGACTCGGCACCGACGGCAACGACGCGGCGCACGGCGGACTCGCCACCTTCGCCACACTCGCACCCCCACCGCCGCTCGGACGTGGACAACCGCCCGCGACCACCCCGCCACCAGCACCGTTGTTGTTGTTGCTGCTGCTCGTGTTGTTGTTGTTCATCATCTGCGCGGCGAAACGCGGTAGCGGCAACGACAACGGTCCCTCGTGGCTGCGCTCGCGAAACCTTCGGGGCTCGCTCGGCACGAGATTCTCCGGCCTCTCGTCCACCAGCGGTGTACCTGGTCGCGAACCGTCGTGATGCTCGTGGTGCCTGTCGACCCATCTTACACTTTACCGACCCGATACGTTACGACCGATCGCGGACAAAATCTCTCGTCCGTTCAAAGAAGAAAAAAAACGAACAGTAGAACGATAGGGAAGAATGTACGAGTGAGCTTGTGCATCGCTGGAATGCACCGTTATTTTTTCTTTATTTTTGACATTGTTTTTATCGTTCTCATTATCACAAGGCTTTTTGTTCCAAATCACGGTCGCAGATCTCTGATAAGAATACGTGGAAAGGTCGAAATGATTGTCATAGTCCGAATCGGCTAAGAAAAATGTTGAGTAACTAAAAAGAATTGACTTCCGTTGCATTCGAAAGATGCAAACTTCAACGTCGTACTTTGTTTGGGCAATATAACTTCCCCGTAGAATATTACTTTCTTTGTGTGGGAGAATATTTAAAAAAAATATGAAAAGATATTTAAAAAAACAGGAAAGAATAGGCAAGTACGTACGAGTGGGTTTGTTTGGAGGTTTTTTCTTTCAAGGAAGCAATTTTCTCAGAGTGCAAATCGTAAAGTGGCCAAAGTACAGGAATAATAATTTTCGTATTTTTGTGAAGTCTTATTCTCCTAGTTTTGCCCCTTTGAGATGAATGCTCCGAAAAATTGCCAAAAGGACAAAGAGACGAGAATAATTATTTTTGTGCAAAATTGTTCTCGTATTTGTGGCGTTTGGCAATTTGTACTTTGAAAAATGGCTCCTTTGAGAGAAAAAAAAACGAACCAAACTGATTCGTACGTTTTCGCCTATCCTCTGGAGTGGTTGTTTCATGTTCCAATAATTGGCCTAGACGAGGGAAAGCAAATGCTAGACTGACCTGCTGGTGGTGTCTCGTCTCCTTTTGCAGGGTCCGGGACCTCGTCCCTCGCAGCTGCCCCGCCTCGTCGTATGATGAACGAGTATCTTGCTGTCGCTGACGCGACGAACGTCCATGCCCTTCCTGCCGGAGTGTGAGGTGACGAGTAACGAGGCGATCTCGGGCTCGTCGTCCTCGCACAGTATCGCCGAGGGTACGTCGAGTTTCAGTCGTTTTTTCGGTGCAAAACCCTCGTCGCCGCTGCTGTGACATTCCTCGAGTTGTTCCAACAGATGAACTCGTTCCTTCTGCAAATGCCTGATATCCGGTGGTGGTAGAAGTAGAGGGGGTGGCGCCGTCGGCTCGACGCTCGTGACAACGCTCTGTACCGCGTGACGTCTCGGCGGTGGTGGTTGCAAATCGTCGTCGTTGTTGATCTTTGCGTCGCTTATGACGCTCGTCTCGTAATCGTCGTGGCTCGCGCCGCTGCCCTGGCTGAACTCGTCGTAACTTCGGAACCTTCGGAGATAAGAAAGCGTTTGAGCGAGAGAGTAAAAAAAAATCGTCGGGCAGGAGGAGTCGAAGGAGGAGGAGGAGGAGGAGAGGAAAGCGCTGGGTTACCTTCTGGGCGTTGGTTCGGTGTAGTCGCCCTCGTAGTACGGATCGGTTTGATAGGAGCGCCTGCTGCTTCGCGACATGGCCGTAGGATGGGCCGGACTTGCGCCCGGCGTGCTGCCACCCCCGGGAGTCCTCGAGTAGCTCGCCGTCCTCGCCCTCGGTGGCGTCTCGTAGCGGGTGAAGCGACTTCCGGCGTTCGGTACAGTCACCGCCGACTCGAAGCTTCGCTCCCTCCTGAGGATAAAAGCCAAAGACGCTCGTGTAAGCCCTCGTCCGAATATTCGTGGGGGCATTTCGAGAAGAGGAGATTGTACTGACGCGACGTCGAAGGTCGCAGCCGGCGAGGGTCTCGTGTCCCAGGGCTTCTCGCCCGTCACGCCTTGCCGCTCGAGATGCTCGTAAAACGTCTCCTGGCACTCTCTCGAGGCAAAGTCGACCTGCAACCGACGTCCCCTGAGCGCGGCACCCCGCATCTCTTTGACCGCCGCCTGGGCGCAGCTAATCTGTTCGAAGAAGACGAGCGCGTGACCTCGCTCCCGGTCAACCACCACTTGCGTGATCGGGCCGAACTGGTGAAACTGCATGTTTATGTACTTCTCCGACACGCAATCTGCGGGCGGTCAGAGAGAGAGAGAGAGGGGGAGAGAGAGAGAGAGAGGCATTTTTCAAAAACGAAAACGACAATATCGAGAGAAGAAACAGGCTCGAACGATCGGAATTGATCGCTCGTCGAGCCACGCCAGTCGCCGCCCTCAACGCCACGGAGGGAATCAACATTCAAATTCTGGACGTACCTCCGATACCGTCGACCCACACGCACGAGGTTGGCATCGACTTTCCGAATCCGAGTTTTATACGATTCGAGCCGAGGTGCTCCCCGTCCATCGACCTCATTGCCTTTACGACGCTACCGATGTCCGAATACTGACAGAAAGCGTAACTCGAGACGGCTCCCTGCTTCTTTATATCGATTTCCTGCGACGAACGTGACAAAGAGCAAGAAGAGAAGAATTAGAGATTACGGATCTTAATCGTACCGATTATTATTCGCGATTCTTCGCGATTCGACACCACAAAGTCTTCAACAATGCAGGTAGGATCGAAATCGATCGGGAGAAATACGGTAAATAAAGAATTGCTTCGTGTACGAAACGGTCCATTTTCCCAATACTTGGCAAGTTTTTATCAATTATTTCGCTTCCTTACATTTTCTATTGTCTCATTTTGGTTCGATTGTTGCTTTTTCGGGATTGTTCAATTACAGGAAAACTTTTCAAGCGTTACTTTCAATCTTTCTGCAAAACAGATATCAAAGATTCGCCCTTAAATTTTCGACAAGCAAAAACTTTTTTGAAAAAGGTTAAAAGGACACAAAAGTATTCTGAAAAAAAATCGCCGATTGTTCATTGATGAATCATTTGTTTAAGCTTTATGCGAAGAACTGTTTGTTATTATCATTTCGATTCGATTCGAATGTGGTTGGATTTTTTTGTCGTATTTTGTCGAATCGCCAAGGACCGGAGAATTTTTTGGTCACACGTTTGGCTAAGAGTGGCCCGTGACAAATTATTTAAAAAAAATACTTAAAAAGGAATAGACCAGTCTCAAGATATAAAATTGGTGAAACGCACGATTATTTCGCCGAAGGGTTCAAAGTGCTTCCTGAGCTCGGACGCGGTAACGTCCTTCTCGAGATTACCGATGAAGAGGGTTCTCGTTGCCTTGGGATGATACTCGTCGAGCTCGGCTTCGTAGGGCCTGAACTCGTTGTCCTCGACGTCGTAGCCCTGATAGGGCGCGACCTCGATTTTGCAACCGAAGAACAATTTGTCGTGCGAGACCTCGAGAGCTTTTTCCACGTCCTCGGGTTTCTTGAAGCAGACGAGGGCGTAACGATCGCCCGCTGCCCCGACGACCTTCACCCACGTGACTTTTCCGTGCTTCTTGTACTCGTGAAAGAGGCCATCCTTGAGTGAGGTGTCGCTGCTGCGGGCGGGCAAATTTCTCACGCATATTGCGAGGGGACGACGATCCTCGGAGACCGCGGCATTGGCCGATCTGTGGGGCGAGCTGCTTCCGGGTGAGCTGCTGCCGCCCGAGGTGCTCGCGCCCGAGGAACCGCTGCGGCTGCTGCGACTGCTGCTGCTACCGGAACGACTCGAGCCACTCGGCGAGCTGCTACCGCTCCGCGATTTTCTCCTCTGCTTTTTGTGCTGTCGAAGCGTACCGACGCCCCCGCTTCCGCTTCCGGTACCGCTGTTACCACCGCCGCCGCCGCCGCCGCCGCCACCGCCTCCACCACCACCACCACTGCTAACACTACCGACGCCTCCGGCTGCAAATGTTCAAATTCTTCGTTAGTTACTTTATTTATTGCGGTCCAATAACAGATCGGGAAGGAACAAGTTGAAATTGAAACGGCCGCCAATAAAATGAGGAAACATTAACGTGAGTCTTTTTTTCAACCGAAACAACCCGCAAGAACCCAAGCAAGCCCAATAAAGTGAGGAAACATTAAGGTCAGCCGTCTTTTCAAATGAAACAATCCGAACGAACCCAAACGTTGCGGATAATTAAGGGGAGGGTAGGGGTTTGCACTTTTGAAAAATCGATTTTTTTGTCTTTTCTTGTGGTCAAACAGTTCAAGAATATAATTCCAAAATTTCAAGTCAATCGGAGCAAAACTCTCGAAGTTATTGACTATTTAGTCAGGCTCCTCTAACACTGTAGCTCCGACTTCTCTAAATTTCAAACGCGTTTTTCTCGAAACCACTTTTTCAAAGTCCGTGTTCACTGCCATTTGAAAAATACATGACCGATTTATTTCAAACTTGGTACACACCTTCTACATATAAAATACCCCCCCTAATGATTAGTTTGAGTTTTTTTTTACATTGAGGGGGTTTTCCACCCCCAAAATGGCGGAATTTTTCGTGTAAAATAGCACTTTTCCCTTTACGTGAACGCCAAAAATTTTGAAATGAAAAAAAAAAACTTATCAACGACCGTTGGGGGGAGGATTTGATGATACTTTGACTAAATTTTAATGGTACTTGATTTCAGATAACTTCTAGCTGAGAAACAGTGAACACCGCAAATCGTGTTTTGCCAAAGGCGTTCTTGGAAAAGCTTTGTCACCGGCTTGTTTGTGGATATTTTCGCGTACAAATTTCACGGAATGTTCTTGAAATGACACTTAACAATGTACAAAAGGTTTCAATAAATTTACCCTATCCATGTAGATGAAAAAAAATCGCAAAAAAGTGTTTTTTTTTTCACGCTGAAACCCCTACCCTCTCCTCAAGGCGTCTTCTCACTAGACAATTAAAAAAAAAACGATTTTTTTAAATTACATTTTTCGAAAGTTTTATGAAGATCGGAGGAGTCTAACTGTATTTATGTGTGACCTTAACTTTACTACCTGAGCACGTTCATCTGCTCGTTAAAAAAGTTAAACGCGTTTTTCTCGAAACAACGTTTTTCGAGGGCTTGTTGATGAAATCTTCGAAACTACTGAACCGATCCTTATGAAATTCTAAACACATATTCTTTACAACTATAGCTATAGCGCATATCAAAGATTTTTTAAATTTTCATACTTACTTTTTTTTTGCCAGAAACGGTGAATGAAAACACGTTTGTTTTTTTCGAAAAAATGTCCGCCATTTTGTTATTTTTGCATATATCAAAAAATCGATATGCGCTATAGCCATTAACATATTGTATCTAAGACCGTTTGATTTTTTGTTTCAAATGATCCAACTCCGATATTTCATCAACAGCGCAGACCTCTAATTTTTTTAGGACATTTTTTTAACCACCATTTTCGTCTATAAATAGTGAGTTAGATAAATAATTTTTTTTAAATGTATTTCGAAAGTGTAATAACTTTTGTATCAATATCTATAATATAAACATATAAAAAATAAAAATCATGAATGTAGCCTTTTTAGCGTCTAAAGAGAGAAGTCGCCTTAAGGCGAGCAACTTTTTCCGACAAAAATAACCGAGACGAACGAAAAAAAACAAATCTAAAATTGGAAAAAAATTAACGCGAGGCTTCTTTGAACCGAAAGACCCGGGCAGAATCAAACAGAGAAAATTAAGGTTAACGATATTTTTTTACAAAAAAAAAAAAATTAAACATAACCTAGACGGACGAGAAAAAAAATCTTAAAATCCGGGAAAATTGAGTCGAGGGGTTTTTTAAATCTGAACCAACGCTGACAGAGCCATTGAAATTCGTGAAAATTAAGCCTTTTTGGGTGAAAAGGGCGCTTTTGTCACCGGTAGCAAAAAATCGCATAAAATAAGGGAGGGCCTTTTTCGTTTGTCCCGAAATATTTGTAATATCGTTAAAAAAACAAGTGAATCTTTAGTTGAACGAACCACCGGATTCCTCCTGATAGGCGTCCGTGTTCGCGGGCGAGGGTGGCGGTGGCACGGAGGCGTATCTCGACGAGGCTGGCTCGTACGTGGACCACGAGGAGGCGGTCATACTGGCACGATGACGCTCTAGATGCGGCGGGGGTGGCGGTCCCGTGGCGTACGGCCCCGTTCTCGGGTACAGCCGATCCCTCGCCCTCGTCGACGTCACGTGATAAGGGCCAACCGGTGTCGGCCTGCCGCGTGGTATGTAGCCACCTTGGTCGACCGTTGACGGATCCCCCGAGTGCTCGACCACGACAACACCGCCGCGATTGACGACTCGCTCCGCCCCGTAGAAGCCTCCGTGCGAGACCCTCGCCTCGAAGGACTCGGCGACTCCTCGATCGGCGACCCCGACGACCCCGACGACCCCGACGACTGTCCCAACCGCCCCGACCCCGACGACACCGCCGACGCCGACGACGGATCCTCCATGATCCTCCGAACTTCTGAAACACACGAAATTCAATTACACTTTCTTATCGCGAAACTCAAAGTAATCAGCGTAGTACAACAAGACGGAACGCGAGACCGCAAACGTGTCGACGATCGCATCCTCCACTTATTTCATGCTCTGCATAATAATAATGAATCATGTTTCTTTTTATTATTCGAAATTATTTATCATAAAAAAGTGTCAAAGAATAATAACGAGTGTTTTTTAAATAATTAAAACTGGCACAATTGCCAGTTTTAATTATTTAAAAAACACTCGTTATTATTCTTTGACACTTTTTTATGATAAATAATTTCATAAATATCATTTTTTGATATTTATAACAATTTATAAATATCAAAAAATGATGCTTAGAATAAGTTATTTTTTTTGCCAACATTCAAATTATTCGTCATCGAAATCCATTTTTTATATACCACAAACATGTTTTCCTCGCTTTTTCGTGCGTGTAAACAGCACCTAAATAGGTCTGTTAGGGCCTAAAAGGATGGATAAATAACATATATTTTTTCATCCCGAAATTATCTTTACAAATAGTACCGTCCAATATAATGATGCATTTTAAAAGTACTCTGATATAACGCAATTATATTTTCCTCGCCTTTTCTTGCGTGTGAACGGTGAACGCCTTGTTATAAATTATTAATAAGATTGTATATTACGATATGCCGATATATTTCAAAACTACGTTTACTTTCAACGAAGGGATCTCGATCGGCGTAAAAGTCCCACCGTCTCCTTGGTGCACAATGTACTATTAAACATAAAAAAATAATACTAAGAATAAATCTTTTTTTTCCAACATTCAAATTATTCCTCGTGGAAAAATATTTTTTCATATAAACATAATAATAATAGCGGTTCCTAGACTTTTCGAATTTTCGAATATTCCACAGCATTATCTTACGGAATAAACTCGAATCGCACAAATGCGGAATTATCCAAAGTAAACATACTACAAGTAGAATTTAGATCGCACGAATCCGGAATCTGTCCGTATGCGTAAACAAGAGCTATGAGCGCGTTCGCGTTTCTTGCCGAGCGCACAATAACAAGAATTACACGCTTGGCAACATTTCGCCGGTTTGGCAAGGGACGCCGAGGGGGATGAAGTTATACGTATTCTCTCTCTCTCTCTCTCTCTCTCTCTCTCTCTCTCTCTCTCTCTCTCCCTCCCTCTCTTTCGCTTCCACGCTCTCTGCGTGCCACCGGATATTGGGACTTGATTTCAAGGATTGCCGCGAATTGGTGAAAATGCACGGTGGCTTTTTCATAAATGGCCGTATATTCGACTCGACGAGAGACAAAGAGAGAGACGGGACGGGAGGTAGAGTGAGAACGACGTTGCCTTTCATGAAACACGTACCGTTTACTCGGACAACTAGTATTATTATTCTCATTATTATATTATACCATAATTAAATCATAATTATGATATTATCGTAGATGTAATAACAAGAATAATGTATCCATTCAAAGGAGGAAGTAATAACAATAGGAATAGGTATTCGTATTAATAGTATTGTATGTAATAATATTCATAAATATATTATTATTATTCTTAAGCAGCGAGAAGAGCATAGAGACAGGCAAATATTGGGACGCTTTACGTATATCAGGAGAAAGAACGTTGAGCGAGATTAAGATGTGGAAACGTGGGGGAATGAAGGAAATAAATACTGTTGGAGTTTGCATCGTTCGAGTGCAACGAAAATACTTAATTTTTTTATTTATTCATTATCACCGTATCAGCTACATTTTTTTTGCAGGTTATGAATCGCTAATAACAATTTTCAAAAATACTTCGGTCATTTCCGTAGCCTAAATGAGCAGAGACAAATTTGGTGATAGTTGAAGAAAAACAAATATTTTCGTTGCTTTCCAACGATGCAAACTTCGATACCATGGTAAAAAGGTATATAGCGATAACAAGTGGAGGGATTGCCAAAAAATAAGTAGAACACGTAGTGCCTATATGTACGTGCAAAAAAGCCGAGGAGAAAATGACGAAAGAAATAATAGAAAACAAGGAAAAATGGATAGGAGACAAACAAGGAGAACAAATCAAAAGGAAGATGCAGATGGTGATAAAAATAGAGCCTGTGACTAAACTGTGTATATTTATTGAGTACTGCGAGAAACTAATTGGAAAAATTGGGATTGAGGACACGAATGCGAGAGAAAACGAAAAGCAAAATGACAGTAGAGTATAAGTTTAGAAGTAAGAAGATATTGTGAAGGGAAACATATATGTAGGGGGGGGGGGGGATCTTCTGCGAAAACACCCTAAAGTGGTATTCCATTAAATAACAGAACGACTACTATTATTATTATTATTATTATTATGCTTGTATTGTTTTAACTCCCTCCTTATAACAACGATACGTTATTGTTGTTATTATTGTCTCTATTCATATTATTATATTTGCTACGACGATGATTAATATTGCCGTCATAAATATTTGACAATTACGATTATTGGGTTATGTATATTGTATACAATAGTGCACATATAATGTATTATTATAGGTAATAATAATAGCAGTACTAGTAGCAGTAAACATTAACAATGATGCTAATGCTAATAATAATGATTATTTTTGTATTTTATTATTCTGTGATGATGATGATAGTACGCCGACCTTGAGTAACGACAATAACGACGTAATACAATAATTACCATTGTTGTTAAGGATATCATTGCTATTGTCATTGCTCACGGGTATTATTATATCGCGCCGGAAATACTAATTAATCATATCTACGATAATGTGTATTCATTTCCGGTGTCTATTGCTACGTTAAATTAATAATAGTCAATAGTTATGTACACATAGGTACGCAGGCTTGCAAACGGAAATCGTCTAACAACAATTTCGCAAGCAGATACACACCCATGCATCAGATTTCTTTACTATTTTTTAGACATGGGGTACGTTTTATTACGACTTGTGGCTGTTGCATGGTTTTTTTAAAATCTTCAACAACGGCGGACGTCTGGCGCGGTCTTTTAAACTGCATTTTCGAAACCGATTCTGACTAAATTTGGTATAAATCTTTCTAACCTCATTGTCTAAAACACGACCCGTTAGGGCTTAACATTTTTTTCCATGAAGTGTTTTTTTATTGCAAAATGCAGCCATTTTTTCGGAAAATTCTATCTTTTTGTTTTACAGCGTACCATTGCATCGATTTTCCCCATTTCTCAATTTTTCTTGGTTCATATTGGGCGTTTGAGTGTTAATGATGCAAAAGTTTTCGTTGGTTTTTTCAGGTTATTCCCGCTGACACTACGTCTCACGCCGTCTGACAACATCCGCTAAAACCCGTTGGTAAGACGGTGCCGTACCTCCGCCGTTCTAAAGATGAATTTTGAAAGACACCATGTAACAGCCAAGAGTAGTAATAAAAAATACCCTAATTCTCAAAAATGATGGAGAAACCTTTCCGTTGAAAAAAAATCATGATTATCAGCCATTTTTTCTTTGCCTAAAGGCATCGCCCCCCGCCCCCTAATTCGATCGTGGTAACTGGGCTGTTGAAAACCCGCAAGCGCGACATATACATGTAAACAATTGGCCAAAGATCTCCGGGTTTCTAGTCCAGTAAAAGAGAGACTTTTTAGCGTAGAATATGAACTTTTGACTGAAGGTACATGGTTGCATACTGAAAGGAACCCCAAAAGTGTTGCCCCTCAACTCGCCCCAACCCTAAGAAATAGGGGTTGAAAACTTGAAAATCGCCGTATCTCGATAATTAATAGCCCGATCAAAAAATGTTTGAAACAAAGGTTGTTTGCAATAATGAAATACGTATAAAGTTATCCAACGTCCAATCCCCTATCTTTGAAAATAGCGGCATAAAAACACGAGAGCACCGCAGGCATCAAACCCGAATTTTCGAATCGTTTTTGCGCCGCTATTTTCAAAGATAGGAAGTTGGACGTCGGATAACTTTATACGAGTGTTATTATTCCAAACAACTTTTGTTTGAAATCTTTTTTCATCGGGCTATTAATTATCGAGATACGGCGATTTTCAAGTTTTCAACCTCTTTTTCTTGGAGTTGGGGGGAGTTAAGGGCCAACATTTCATTCGGGTTACTTTCTGAACTAAAAAGTGCTGGGTATTCGTCTCTTTTACTGGACTGCGAAGAAGCGCGAACGTTTCCATTTTTTGATTACTTTCATCGCCAGCCCTCCCGTCTCCTGGAGGGAGAAAAAAATAAAAAGGAAAAAACGACAAAAATACCAGTAGAGACGGAATACACGGTGGTTGGAATAACAAAAACGAACGAGACGAACGTCATCGAACGATACAACACACGTCATCGTCGAATAATCCCGACCGACGGGACCCACGAGAATGGGGGGGGGGGGGGGAGCACGATCGTGGATACGATTTCTCGGAAGTGCGTTTTGCATGTCCGGATGCAACCGAGACGTGGCGCATTTTTTTCTATCTTTTATTTCTCTCCTTCTCCCCTGCCCCTCGGCCACTCGCCTTCGTCCTCCACCCCAACGCGAGCCCAACCCTCGCACATAACGAGCCTCGCGAACGCGAGTACGAAAAAATAAATGCGAGACGAA
>OX101791.1:940829-1023329 GCA_944452715.1 Ophion slaviceki
GAGAGAGAGAGAGAGAGAGAGAGAGAGAGAGAGAGAGAGAGAGAGAGAGAGAGACGGGGAGGGGGGGGGGCGAACGGGGCAAGCGAGCGGCAGAGCAGCACCAGAGCAGGAGAAATGGGGTTGGGCAAGATGGGGCCGGGAGGTTGGAAGGGGGCGGGGAGGGGGAAGATGGCCTACCGTGGGGCGCGCGCGATCAATATACCAAAATACGCCGGCAACCCGTCACACAGACACGCACCTATACTCGGCGCATACACCTCTCTCTCTCTCTCTCTCTCTCTCTCTCTCTCTCTCTCTCTATCTCTCTCTCGCTCTCGCTCATCTTCTCGTGTGCTACATACTCGACGGAGAGAAGAAAGAGCAAAGAGCAAGAGAAACAGAGAAAGATGCCGAGAGAGAGAGAGAGAGAGAGAGAGAGAGAGAGAGAGAGAGAACTGTACAGGAGAGAAACGGGTTAGTGCGCGGGCGCGACACACGCGGACCTTAATATCGCACGCATACAGGAAGTATCGTCGAAACGCGAGACGCCCAAGTCGCATATACGTATTCCCTATTCCACCTCATACACACAGCCGCGCGCACATAAATACACGTACATGTCAACGGATCAAACAAAAAGTGTCACCTCAATGTAATAATAATAAATTCCTAGTCCAAATCGAGGAAGTGTTCTGTCCGGAGAAACAAAGTGCAATAACAATAAATTCCCAGTGCAAATTGAGAAAGTGTGTTGTCCTGAGCAATAAAATCTAATAATAATAATAATAATAATAATAATAATAATAATAATAATAACGTTTTCGAGGCTTCGTCGACGATCGGACGTGACCTGCGTGCGTTTGCAGCCAGATTCGCGTCACTTTATCTCGATGTTAAAGTTTGCATCGTTGCATTCTAACGGAAATTACGATTTTTTATGAGGCAATTTATTTTGCCAAATTTTACCTGCAAAAATCCCTTTAAAAATGTATCTGTTTGCTCATTTAAAAATATATATCCTAAATTTGCAAAGCAAAAAATTTAAATACGGAAAAAAATAAGAAAATTTCGTTGCATTCCAAAGTTGGAAACTTCAAGAGCATGCTTATGAGTGCCCTGATAGAAAAATTAGGTTGGCGGGAGTGCGAGAGAATCGCACTATGATAGAGGGGGGGGGGGGTACATTTGAACGTGTTTGTAGGTGCCTCTTTGTAGAATTGCCGATCGATGCAGATATCTCTCTCTCTCTCTCTCTCTCTCTCTCTCTCTTTCTCTCTCTCTCTCTCTCTCTCTTTCTCTGCACAAAGGCGGAACGACACGTAATTTCGCTATTCCCCAAAGAACGAACATTCGTATCGCAATAGACTCCGAAAATTCAGAATTTTCCAATGCCCACATTTAATACGTGTTTTTGCTTCTCCGCTCGATTTTTTTCGTCCCTAATGATGGACGAAACTCGGGCGCGAGTTTGTCGACACCCTGTACACGGGGAGGGGGCACAGAAGCGGCGGTAGCCAGCAATAGCAACGGGCAGCAAGTACACACGCGGGGTCACGGGCTTCGGTCCTCTGCTCTCCCCGCCATCTTGAGTCGCAACACATCCAACCCGCTTTCTCTCTCTCTCTCTCTCTCTCTCTCTCTCTCTCTCTCTCTCTCTCTCTCTCTCTCTCTCTCTCTCTCCCTCCCACGATTTTCCCATTCATATCGAGGCATATTTATGGACGGCCAAAGATTTTTATACAGACTGATTCCAATGGTTTCCTTTCAGGCGAAAACGCTCGAAAGTGTCCTTGTACTTGATTATTACAGTGTTTCTTGTAGTGAATACACACCTGACATAATAATAAGAGTTCAACATAATCATTATAAAAATTACCAACTAATAAGTTATTAAATCAAATAAACCAATAAATAATCATCAATAATGATTGGAATGAGATAATTATTACTATATAAATGATGATGAAAATGACATTATTAGTATTTGAATAATAATGAGAATAATAAATTTAAATTAAAAATATTGATTCTCGATCAAAAAAATAATAATATGTTGCTAACAGCGGAAGAGTGATGCCCGAAGCGATAACATTTGACAGCAACAGTAATATCAACAGGGGTAACAATGGTGATGATTATGATGATGAAATAACTTATCTACATCATCATCAATGTTATTATTATTATTATTTATATTTACATATGCACATACAAATACACCTACACACACACACACACACACACATATATATATATATATATATATATATATATATATATATATATATATATATATAAAGGTTCAAGTATAGTTCATTATTTTTAGTTTGTTTACATTGCGTACAATATATAAATATATACACGATAACAGATTAAACTTCATCTATTTTAACTATATCGATAAAATCTATCAACGATATATAATAATTATTATTATGACTATTATATATATTGAACAGGCGTTAATTTTGATGGTTGCCGAGGGAAGCTTTTCAACGCCGTTGTCCGTTAAGACGATCAAAAAATCGATTTCTTTTTTTGTTTCTCTTTGAACGATATATGTAGAATATTTTTCCAACGTTTCAAAGCGAAATTCGAAAAACTTCAAAACGTTACAGCCCGTCAACGGTGTGTCCCACCGCTGGGATTCGGAGCGGACGTGAACTTCAAACGCGTTTTTCTCAACACTGCATTATCGAAATTGGCATGCAGGATTACTCAAAAACTATTAAGCAGATTGAGTTGAAAGTTGGTAGAAATATCGATCATATTGGTACCTTCTAGTTGACGAGAATTGTTTTTGAAAAATTGGGGGGGGAAAAACTACTTTTTTAATCCCCATTTTACAGAAATGTTGCGTGAAATGTTGATATTTTTTTTAATGCGTGCCATTTTCTTGAATTTCCATTTTCTTCATTTTAATTACCGTCACATAGAAACTATACATGTTCAAACTGAAAAAATGTTTGAACTTTTTTGCAAATCAAAGTCTACGAGAAGCTAGACTGCACGCCGATTCGCAACTCCAGCGGCGACCTTGCTATAACCCCTGCCACAGCTCCGCCATTTTGATGATGAACCAATTAAAAAAAATTGTTTTGTATACTTAAATATACTATCAAAGTATACCTAAAGTTTGATAATTGAAGGATAATTATTTCTTAGTTTAAAAAATTCCTCAATATTGCTTATATTTTTCCTGTCTAAATGTGTATCTTAAATCTCGGGTCTTAAAATATTGCTTTGGTTGAGCGACGGTTTAACATACGCGTTGAGTTCAATGGAAAAGCGAGAATCCCCAGGTTGAGTGTCGCTGCATCGTGTCACCGTTAGAGCCCCCCCCCTCTCACACACACGCACACACACTCTTTATCCGAACCCCCTGCTCCCCGAGGCGATACACAGACGCGTTCGCTGGCACAGCGCCTGGCACCATCTCCACACACGGTCCTTCTTCTTCTCCTTCTTACTCGCGTCGCGCACACGGAGGCGAGCGGGCGCGCACCACAGCGTACCCGTTTCCCTTCGCGCACAAAACACGCGGCGAAGGAGAAAAAAAAATTCGTCTCTTTCGTGTCCGCCCGTCTCTCGCTTCCACGCCAATATTATAACGTCCCTCGGTTGTATGCCCACGTACGCGGTGTGGGTTCGCGCTCACGAATATCCTCCGCCAAGTCCGTTAGAACGAAAAAGAGAAACGGCGGGGAGGGGGGGGGGCGAGGAGGAGGAATAAGAACGCGACGGGGGCCGAAGACGCGGAGCGTAAAAGAAAGGGAGGAAAACACGATTTTTGTATTTGCGACGACGACGCGCGGAAAAATTCGAACGTCTCTCTCGACACTCGAAGGTAACGGGAGAAAAAAAAGAGAAGGAAGGAAAGGAAAATAACAATTTGAATATTTCCGAATTACGAGTACGAAGAATACAGGGAGAGAAGAGAATGAGAAAACGAATATTTTGCTCGTTCCTATCAATATTAATTATCTGAATTTCGAGTAAATTAATTTCAAGACAGCGATAACTATAGGGAGTGGAAAAAAATTATGGCGAACGTGCGAACATTAAAAACAACTGGAATATAGGGGGCTGTATTTTCAACGACTGGAGGACTTTGGAATAACTCGGCAATTAAGAAAATAACTAGAAAGTCAAAGTACGGGGGAAAAAATTACGGGAAATAGGGGAAAATATATTTTTTAGATGCCGAAAGAAATATTGTGGAACTCAAATACAGTTATAAATGCGGAGTATTTTTTTATACGAATTATTATAAGAAATTATAACAAAAATTTAAAAGTAACCACAATATGATCGGTAATGGAAATATGATTTACGAAAAATACGGGGCAGTAAAAAAAACAGAAAATACAGCATTTAAAATATTTTATAAAAAAATACAGTATTCAAAATATTTTTTAAATACCTAAAGAAGTATTGGAGAAGTAAAATACCGTAACTGTATTCCCTAATTTGAGCCCCCGAAAAGACAATAACCGTTTTTCCATTCTCCAATACATCTGTAGGAGACCACAAAATATTTTACTCTGTGTTTCCTAGTTTTTCGCGAGTGCCTTGTATTTTTTGGTCATTTGTTACTACCCTATATTTTTCATTATTCTTCCCTTGTCCTTCATAGTCCAATCACTTTTTAATTTTTTAAATAATTTCCCATTATTTCATTCCCTAATACTTCTTGATGTATTTGAAAAATATTTCACTCCGTATTTTTTAGTTCTTTTTTGAATACCCTGTATTTTCTGGTTATTTTTTCAATTGTCCGTTATAGTATAGTAACTTTAAAAAAAAGTAATTTCCAATCATCCGTAAGACGCGGAGAAATTTTTCCCATATTTGGCAATTATAGAAGAATTAAAAAATAACTATAATATGGTAATAAGTGGAAGCAATCAATACAAATTAAATCAATCAAATGACAAGGCAATTAAAAAAAACAACAAAAATAAGGCATTAAAAAAAAGCCAATAACACACGACATTAATAAATAACCAGGAAGTATATAGCTTTAAAACAGATACCCAAAAATGAGCCAGTAACATTAAAAGCGACACTATAAAAATGACGCATTTTAGAAAATCGACTAACAAAAATTGAATGATTAAAAAAACCGAGAAAGCCGAGCATTGATGGGTACGAATGCTTGGGGTTCGACGTTTCGCTACGCTACAGCAACAACACAAAATCGCCATTTCTATTTCCCCGAAAACGAAGCTTCCCCGTGATGAAGGAAGAGAAGAAAGAAGTAAACAACAACAAAACGAACGAAAGAAAATCTTGGGGAACGCGCGATTTCGCACGGTCGAGGAATTTCGAGGGATATCTTCTCCTCGTCGTTGTCGTCGTCAATACGATGATCCTCGAGTTGAGAGTCACCGAGCGGAACAATAAACTCGGCGTGTACGAGAGAGAGAGAGAGAGAGAGAGAGAGAGAGAGAGAGAGAGAGAGAGAGAGAGAGAGAGAGAGAGAGAGAGCCGGTAGGGCCTCCTCTGCTCTCTTCTCAAGATGGCGCTCGCTCGCCCGACGTCTATTATTACATCGCGGGGCACGAGCAGGGGGGGGGTCCACAAGTGCAAACGAGATTGGAGACTCGTGACATCTATGACGAATTTACCTCGCTCTCCTTGATCGATAAGACACCACCGATCCGACGAAAAAATCATCTATGTTCTGCGTCTAAAAACGAAAAAACCTCTTTCTCCACATTCGTGTTCTGCCTGTTACCTATCGTGTTCGAGCAAACGCTTGGGGAATTGCCGAAACGAGGACGAAAAGATCGTCGTTGCGTATGCGCCACAGACAAAGAGGCAGAGGCAGAGAGAGAAAGAGAGAGAGAGAGAGAGAGAGAAAGAGAGAGAGAGAAAGGACAAGCCAAGCGAGTGAAAAAGCAACTGATCCCCAAGTTGAGACGCACTGTCGAACAATAACTCCGTCCCGCGCCGTGAGCTCTCAAAATGGCTGTCCTCCGCCTATTATTACTTCGAAAGAAAAAAACAAACGTGGCCGAGTGGAGAGCGCGGGGAGGGCCGCAGAGGGCTTGGGTGAGGTGGAAGCGGGGGCTCCGAGCACAAGAGGGGAAAGAGATAGAAAAGGAGGGAGAGAGAGAGAGAGAGAGAGAGCGAGAAACCAACCGCCCCAAGGCCCCACTCTCCTTTGGTCTACGCACACTTGTGTATGTTGTGTGCCTTTAGCCCGGCGGATATATAGTTCTCTCTCGGATGCGTTCTCGTTCGAAAACATTTGTGGCACGCACACGGCTTGGATCCTCGCACCCACGTTTTCACCGGACTCTCCCGCACCCGCTAACAGACGCTGCTGTTCTCTTCCATCTTCCAACGAATAAATACAACGCGGTGTATCCCAATATATATATATATATATATATATATATATATATATATATATATATATATATATAAGACTGGCCCAAAAGAAATATTTTTTTCAATTATAATTTTCGTTGAAAATGTTGTTGAGAATGACAAAAAAAATTTGACCAAAATTTTGCCCTTTATACCAATATTTAGAGGTCCCTCATCGCGATTTACTATTTCCCATTTATTTAACATGGTAAAAGTTTCGTTCGCCGCTTCTCATGTCAGCTTTATAACTTGCCTACGGGTAAACACACGGAAATGCCCAAAATATTGTTTCATAGGATATTTAACGCTCTACATAAAAAGGTCCTTAGCCTTCATACGATAAATTCACTCGAATTTTATTCAACGTCAATTTTCGTTCGTATTTAATTTCATGATTTTGTGAGATTTTTGGACTTTTACAACGAAATTATTGTTTTTTTTTTCTGATTCATCTTGAAAAGTATTGTGTCCTTTTAAAATTATTCCCTAGATAGTTTCTAAAATTGCTAATGAATCAATTAAAATTTATTGTTATTTAAAAGTAGATTAGTAGTACGGTCGTGCTGTCGTTGAAAAACCCCGTAATTGGAAAAAATGAGAAGGCCAGTTTTTTGACAGGTGATTGTGTAGGTACCGCGGGTGCTAAATCCAAGTTTGCCTAAAAATCGGGATGCAGGGTTCTTTTTTTAGGGAACGAAGGGGGTTGGGGGTGGATTGATGCCAAACTACAACTTCTACGAGGTCGGCGTCGTGAGGCAAAATGTTCAGAAAAATACGGGCTTTAGTTTTGTCCACAGCGCCGAAGTCGTGGTAGTTCATTTTGAGGGTGAAAAAGTGGGATGAAATTTTGAAATATCAGTCTTAATTCAATAACTTCTTAGGATAAATTCGTACAATTTTTGTTCAAATGAGAATGTTGTAGCCCTTGAAAAAACGCGTCGATCGAGTATTTTATCATTACTCTCCGATAATGTCTTCAAACCTAAAAAAATTGTTGAAATACAAAAAAAAAAGTTGTGTATTGAATAACTCAAAAACAATCGATTTTTCGGGTATGGGTTAAATGTACGAAATGTAGAGAATAATTTTCTCTATATTTTCGTTCCTATGGACCACCCTTTAATTTTGCATTTTCCAACTCCTCACGGGGGTTGAAATTAAAAAATAAAATTCTGGGTAAACTATTGACCGCACGAATTCGCTGCCGTGGAACAATGTTTATCTTGAACCACAGCTACATTTTTATCCACAGCGCCAAACTCGTATCTCTTTATTTTTTGTCAATGTCAATGAATTTTCAACTCCTGAGAGGGGTTGGAAAGCAAAATTCAAGGGTGGTCTACAGGACCGAAAATATAGAGAAAATTATTTTCTACATTTCGTACATTGAAACTATCCCCGAAAAATCGATTGTTATTGAGTTATTCAATAAACAATTTTTTTTATATTCCAACAATTTTTTGGGGGGTGAAGATATTATCGGAGAGGGATGATCAAATACTCTATCGACGCGTTTATTCAAAGGCTACAATGTTCCCATTTTAACAAAAATTGTATGAATTTTTCCTAAAGAGTTATCGAATTAAAACTGATTTTTCAAAATTTCACCCCACCTTTTCAGCCCCAAAATGAACTTCCACGACTTCGGAGCTGTGGACAAAAATAAAGCCTGGATTTGTCTGAACATTTTGTCTCCGGGCGCCGACCTCGTAGGGGTTGTACTTTGGTATTAATCCACCCCCATCCCCCTTCATCTCGATAAAAAAAAAACCCTACACCCCGATTTTTAGGCAAACTTGGATTTAGCACCCGAGGCACCTACAAAATCACATGTCAAAAAACTAGCCTTCTTCTAATTTTTTTCGATTCCAATGTACAGCACGACTGTGCTATAGTACAAAAATCTATTCTTAAACCGAATTCAGTTCGCATAGCATGATAAATAAATATCTAGGAAATAATTTAAAAAGGATACAATACTTTTCAAGATGAATCACAAAAAAAATCAATAATTTTGTCACAAAAGTCCAAAAATCTCACAAAATCATCAAATTTATCATCAATTCAACTTTGATGTTGCATAAAATTTGAACAAGTGAATTTATCGTATGAAGGCTGAGAACCTTTTTTGTCGAGCGTTACATTTTCTGTAACCAATATTTTTGGGCGTTTCCGTGTGTTTACCCGTAGGCGAGTTACAAAGCTCGGAAGCGGCAAACAAAACTTTTACCATGTTAAATGAATGGGAAATGGAACATCGCGATGAGGGACCTCTAAATATTAATGTAAAGCGCTAAAATTTGGTCAGCACTCATTTATTGTCATTTTCAAAATTTTCAACAAAAATTTGAAAAAATAAAATTTCAATTTTTTTGGGCCAGTTATATATATATATATATATATATATATATATATATATATATATATATATATATATATATATATAACTGGCCCAAAAAATGTAAATTTTATTTTTTCAAATTTTTGTTGAAAATGTTGAAAATGACAAAAAATGAGTGCTGACCGAATTTTAGTCCTTTACATTAATATTTAGAGGTCCCTCATCGCTCATACACACACACACACACACACACACACACACACACACACACACACACACACACACACACACACACACACACACACACACACACACACACACACACACACACACACACACACACACACACACACACACCCACACACACACACACACACACACACACACACACACACACACACACACACACACACACACACACACACACACACACACACACACACACACACACACACACACACACACACACACACACACACACACACACACACACACACACACACACACACACACACACACACACACACACACACACACACACACACACACACACACACACACACACACACACACACACACACACACACACACACACACACACACACACACACACACACACACACACACACACACACACACACACACACACACACACACACACACACACACACACACACACACACACACACACGGCGCAGCAATTAGAGGATCAGAAAAAAATCTTGATGTTTTTAGGCGATTTTCAGAAGGCTATAACTCGGCAAAAATGGTAGTAGAGCAATAAAAAAAAGCAAATCTAAGCTGGAAGTCTCTAGTTTCGAGATCTGTAGGTCAAATATTTTTATCCATGAACGTTTCTGAGTTAACTCAAAGAGAACGCAAAAGAAAAAAATTTTAAATGTCTGCCTATTTTTGAAGATGTGCACGGGCTTGGATAATTTTTTTTCAGCAATGTAACTATGATGCTCGTTTAGTTGGATTCTCCCGCTTTAATTTGAGAGGTTTCTGAGCTTTGTACGATGATTTTTCTCATTGAGCTTTGATCATTCATTACTCGGGAGCTAATGATCGTACAAGAAATATACGGAGGGTTTTGAAAACTTCAAAGTATCCTCTAAAAGGTATGATTAGTGTTTTTAATAAACAAGTTGTTTTCTATATGAAAACCTTGAATAAAAAACAGGGAAAAAATCGCGTTTCCAGGGAGTTTCACTAAACTTGAGGTAACTCAAGAAATAACACAGAGACTGAGGATAGATTTGGTTTTTTTCTAACCTCGAAATATCCCAAAGAAGCCCTCAAGTGTTCAAACCGCTGCGATTTTTCTTTCGCTGTGATCCAAACGATTGAAATGTCCAATTTTGCGAAAAACGAATTAAAGGATACATTTTTCACCTTTGACTCATTTATTTAAATTAAAGTTTTTTTTCGCAAGAATCAATGTTCTTTTCATAAAAAAATATATGACATGAAAAAAAATCGGAAAAGAATTTTTTTACATGTTCTTTGATAACCGAATTGTTAAATTTCATCTGTACAATATTGACAAAGTACACAGTCATTAAAAAAATCGTTCGTTTTTTAAAGATGCTGTCATTTTTTTCACCACCGACATTAGCATTATCTGAAGCGTACCACGTGGAGGTTGTGCCGATGGATTTACTCTTCTTTGTGTATATGTGTGTGTGCGCGTGTGTTCTCTCGAAAAAATGACGCACACATACACACACAAAGAAGCGTAAATCCATCCGCACAACCTCCACGTGGTACGCTTTGGATAATGGTAATGTCGGTGGTAAAAAAAATTACAGCATCTTAAAAAAACAAACGATTTTTTTAATGACTGTCTACTTTGTCAATATTGTACAGATGAAATTTAATAATTTGGTTATTAAAAAACATTAAAAAAAAATGTTTTTCGATTTTTTTCTATATCACACATTTTTTGATAAAAAGAATATTGATTCGTGCGAAAAAAGAAAATCTTCAACTTAAAGAAATGAGTAAAAGGTGAAAAATGTATCCTTCAATTCGTTTTTCGCAAATTGATAATTTCAGTCGTTTGGATCACAGTAAAAGAAAAACCGCAGCGGTTTGAATACTTGAGGGCTTCTTTGGGATACTTTGAGGTTAGAAAAAAAACCAAATCTATCCTCAGTCTATTCGTTGTTGCTTGAGTTATCTCAAGATTAGTGAAACTCCGTAAAATCGCGATTGTTTACCTGTTTTTCATTAGTTTTCATATTGAAAAAAAAAATGGTTTATTAAAAAACACTAATCACACCTTTGAGAGGATACTTTGAAGTATTCAAAACCCTCCGTATATTTTTTGTACGATCATTAGTTCCCGAGTAATGAATGATCAAAGCCAAAAAGTTCTTTTTCGCTTCGAACGACGATAACTCAGCGAAAAATCATCGTAGAAAGCTCAAAAACCTCTCAAATTAAAGCGGAAGAATCCAACTAAACGAGCATAATAGTTACGTTGCTGAAAAATTTTTACCCAAGCCTGTGCACCTCTTCAAAAATGGGCAAACATTTTTTTAAAAAATTCTTCTGCGATCTCTTTGAGTTAACTCAAAAACATTCACGGACAAAAATATTTGACCTGCAAATCTCGAAACTAGAGACTTCCAGCTTCAATTTGCTTTTTTTTTTCATTACTCTACTACCATTTTTTGCCGAGTTATAGCCCTCTGAAAATCACCTAAAAACATCGAGATTTTTTCTGATCCTGTAATTGCTATGCCTAGTGTTTATATATATATATGACGGTAATAAGTGCGTCGTTCGGATCAATAAAATATACAGTAATAATAATCTATGAATCATGTACTATTTCATACCTCAACTGTATTTTTCTTTTACTATTATTATTATTATGACTTGTATGAAGGGTTGACAATAATAATAGTAATAGACCGACGCTGGTGGATAGGCGGTCGGGGTTCGGCTTCGGCGGTGCATCGAATTAAGCAGTGCTAACTCGATAATGCATGGCCAATAGTCGGGGCGGTGACCGGCTGGCGCATCAACCAGTCAGCGGAAGGCCAATACTTCTGAGACCTTGGTGTAGATGCGTTGAGTTAAACGACTGTGCACCGGTGAATCAGAAGAATATGGGGCCGTCTATACCGGTGCGGGTTTTCCACAGTTTCCCCGTACCCTCGGCAACTGCGGTATAGTGTATCTTAAGGAGTTACCCCCACTTGCGATTTTGAAAAAATCGATTTTTTTATTGCATTTTTTTGAAATATAAGTATCCGGGCCCCTACTTCTGTATGGGCCCGGAATAGATGACTCTATGTAAGTTTACAAAAAACAAAAAATATTTTCTTCGTGTAAACTGAAATTGAAACTTTAAACGCGTTTTTCTCAAAATGGCATTTCTGAAGTCGGTGACCAAGATTACTCGAACACTAATGAATCGATCTTCTTGAATTTTTGCAGGCTTATTTAATACATAAAAATGTAGTCTTTAATCGTTCGATTTTTTTCGTCAAAATCGAACCATTAACTTTGACTGTCCGCCATTTTGTGAAAAATGAATATTTTTTAAAATCCTTCGATTAAAGACTAGTTTATACTTATATTTGACTAAATCCATCCGCATTTTTTTTTCAGATGATCCACTTCGCCGCAATGTTGGTCACCGCAAACCGTGTATATAAAAACATTATTTCATTGACGGCCATTTGCCACTAAACAATGTAATATTTTTCAACAAAAAAATTACTGAAAGTTCTTCAACATGTGTTCTTTAAGATGGTATATTGATCGATTAAAAAAGTTTTGTAGTTTTCTTTAAAAAAATTCATGAAAAAGGCCTTTTTTGCGCTACAAGTGGGGGTAACGCCTTAAGGGGGAATATACGTTTGTAAATTTTTTTTTGCCTTTTTTCCCTACATATTCCAGAAAAGAAGAAGAGCAAGAAAATGTTGAATTAGAAGGACAATTGTATGGTCCAGGCATCGTCGATTGAAGGTAAACACCATGATTTTACAGTACTTAAAACTTTAATAAAGGCGTTTTTCTCGAAACTATGTTTTTGGACACGGGGGTATGCGTAGCGCCTCGAGTTTTCAATCGATTGACTTGAAATTTTAACTGTAGCTTCTTGACAACATTTTCTAGTCCAGTACGTACGATTTTTTCTATAAGTTGAAATGAAAAAATTTTATGATCGATATTCGACCGATTTTTTTTACCATTTTTTCCCCCCATATTAACGCCATTTTTTTATCAATATTTTGAAAAACCCCTACGTACTGGACTAGTTTTCATAGCTACTTTCAAAATATCTTGCGTTTTTCGTTCTAGCTTGAAAATTATGTCCTGTGCGAATATGCCCGTAGAGGACTATGAAAAAAAGGAGTTTTCTTTCATCGACTACTGCGCCGCCATTTTGTTTCAAAATAATTTTAAAAAAATGTTTCTTTTACTTTAGGACTTGTACTAACATGTATAAAAAAGCCGAATTTAAAAATATTGTTTCGTTTTTCTTGAATAAATTGTCAACAATGACCCTTGTTTTTGCCCTCACAAAGGTATATTCCCCCTTAAGACGGACGTGGACGCAACGGAACGTTAGATTAGGTTAGATTGACGAAGTGCGAGTAGGGAGTGATAGGAAGGGGTTCAATTGGAAAAAGTAATACGTAAAAATTGGCAAGGGTCTAACGTTGGAACTCAGAGAGAGAAAAATCGTAGAAATAATATCATTGAGGTATGCAGTATAACATTATTCGTAGATTATTATTGTTGTTGTTATTGACATCATTATCATCGTTATTATTTCTATTGTCATCATGATGATTTACTATTATATTTGAGGATAATAATAATAATAGTAATAGAAAAAATATAGTTGAGGCATGTAATATTACATTATTCATCAATTTAAACACGCCATGCAACAATATATTGTCGCAAAATATTACAAATATGAAAATCCAATTCTATATATATAATCGCACAGTATATTATACTGTAACGTATCCAAATATATGAATACTGCAACATACCAAATAAAACATAAATACAGTATTCAGTACGAGTAGTGTGCGGCCGTGTGACGAATACGTGTTGTTGAGGAATCGGCTTCGATTCAAATCGAAGCCGATTCCTCAACAACACGCAAATACAGTATACAATGTAGCATTGTTTTTCTATTTATGAACCCTTACTTGTCACACTTCTGTAGAATACACATCATCAATGTGTTTGCACATAAGAAAAAAGTGGTGGGGTTTTTTCGAACCCCAAGTAAGGGTTAAATCAAATATATTGTACATTGTATTTATATTTTACACGGTAAATTCCAGTGTTCGTATATCTATGTACAATGATGCTGAAGTTTGCATCGTTGGAACGGGATGATTTTTTTTTAGAACCCGAATATATTTTGCGGCGGATTTTGGGCTTCAAAATTCACTCAAACGTATTTCAGGATGCTTGGTAAAAATCTCCACTGTAAATTGGAGTAAAAACATTTTCGATAATAATGAAATTGACGAAATGAAGAAAAGACTTTTCGTTGTGGCCAAACGATGCGAATTTCAACACCTTTACCTACGTTGTAGAATAATACATTATGCCATACATACCAACGGATTAATTTAATTTGTTTTGTTGGACATAAACTAATTAAAATACAATATATAATTAATGTGTGTGTGTGTGTGGGTGTGTTTTTTGAATTAATATGAATAATAAATATGAATAATTCATGTATTGTATACTGTATTTAAATATTCATCCATTTTTTTAACATATTTCACAATAATATGTGTATAAATATATGAATACAGTATATATTTACAATACAATATATAAATCCACCATCTCGACACTATTTCAACTTATATACACTGGTGGAATTAATTCTGGACACTTTTCAGAGAAATTACCTTTTTTTTATACTTGCGCACAAAATGTATATTCCGCTACGCCGAAATCATACTGTAATGTTTTTATTTGAATATATTATGTATCCACATGATATTTGCCTTAAGGCCGGAGCCTGAATTAGAAGGTCGCAAAAATCGTTTTTTATTGCTTAAATCGATAGATCAACTATCAAAAAATATATTTACTAAGTTAGAGGCCAATTGTAAATATTTTCAAAGATCCAAGGCCAAAAGCTGAGAAGCGATTGATATTTCATATTTCCTCCTATCGGAAACTTTGGAGCGCGTTTTCTCCAGTTTTCATTTTCACGATTTTTCCAAATTGGCGGGCGTGATAGCGAAAAAACTAAACGACCTGTTGAATCAAACCGAAGTTTATTTCCTTCAATATGAAAATCTCTTCTAAGTGAATAAAAAAGTCGTTGTAAAAGTATTTTAAAATAATTTTTATACCACGTTAGTGTTTTTTTAAACAATTTTTTTTAACCCGAGAAAAGTTATAATTTCACGATTTTTTCAGCTTTTTCCTAATTCACCCACAGAGAATATATATGACAATTGAAGATTTTATTGGTTTTTTGTTTCAGTCAAGAATTACCAGGTGCATATTTCCCGCTGATTGGGGACCGCAGTGGCGAGATGCACGGAAATTTAATTTTATTTAATGGAATAGGCCGATAAATTTGCATATTTTTTTGCAAATTGGAGTCGTAAATTTCTGAGAAGAATACGTAGAAACGTTTGAGCGATTTTTAACAGTCTCAATTGGCCAATACAAAATTGAGTAATTAGAGATCATTAATTTTTGTTACATTCCAACGATGCAAACTTCAACTTCATGACTCACTGCCTCTATCATGTGTGTGTGCGTGTCTGGTCACCCCCATTATAATGCGGTTTTTCTATACTTTTAGTTTTTAAAATTGAGATAAACAAAATTCTTTTTCGATCGAAAATATACTCCGCTATATTTTCTACAATGCTCTTCCATCTTTCTGGTACTTTCAGGCCATTCTTCCGAAATTCACTTGACCATGACGGGAAAGGCAATTGAAAAAAACCGGATTATTTATGGCACGACCGATATGACGAATATATATGCGTTTTGTTTTTTGCACAATCGCTACGATCCTGTATACCAATTTGTTTTCGTGCTGCTCGCGAGTTCACATTTTTCGCGTTGAATAATCATGCCCACCCGCTTGCAATTTTCTCGACCAATATCGATCGCACATTTCATCATTCCCCTAATCTGCTTTGACAATCGTCAACGTATCATTGTTACGTGTATATCTGTACGGGTGATCAGCATTGCCCAAGAACACAAATCCGTAGAAAAACAAGCTTCGATCACGCTCCCGATCATTGCCCCCACCCCGAGTCATTTTTTTTACGAATCGTGGTGATAAAAAAAGATTTTTTTTCTCCTTGCATTATTCTTCCACCGGAGGCAACGGAACGTTCCGTCATAGAAGTGGAATTTACAGTGGATGGTTTTAAGAAAAAAAAAACGCATGTCAAAAGAAGCCGAAAATAGAAAATACCCTAGCCTTTTTTTTTTCGACAAGCAACAAATTAAGGAAAAATAAAACGCTGCGACTGTGAGCCAGTCTCTAGAAGAAAGGAGAATAATAATAATGAAGTTGAAGGGACCGGGCAAATTACTTCTTGCGCTGAAAAAAATGGGGGAAACTTAAAAACCCGCATAACACGGGAATTAAAGTAACTAGAAAATCTGGGGTATTAAAGCACGAGCAGGAATGCGGGAATAAAAACAACTGAAGAATTCAGGTATCGTTTGCCAAAAGCCTTGGGGGATTGAAGTAGACGCTCAATGCAGGGGGAAAAATAACTAGACAATTACGAAAAACATTCACAAAATAACCGGGAGATATGGGGATATACCGAAAGAAAAATAACTAGGTTTAAGAAATTACGTATTGGTGGCGGGGGTATTCGTAAATCTAGGGGAATGGCGAATAGCCGGAAATCTAGGGAAATGACGAAGACTCTGAGATCCAGGGAAATGCCGAATAGTCTGAAATCTACGGAAATTGCGAATCCCCTTGAATCTAGGGAAATGATGAAATCTGGGGAGGGGGTGTCGAATAGTCTGAAATCTAGGGAAATTGTGAATCCCTTGGATCCAGGGAAATGATGACATCTGGGGAATGTCGAATAGTCTGAAATCTAGGGAAATTGCTAGTCCCTTGAATCTAGGGAAATTATGAAATCTGGGGGAATGTCGAATATGCGGAAATCTAGGGAAATTGCGAATATCCTGGTATCTAGGGGAATATCGAATAACCGGAAATGTAGGGGTGTTGCAAACCTACGGGTCTCTATGGAGACTTGCTAGGTCAGAGAATCTAGGGAAAAGCGGATTAAAAAACTAGGAAAAATAGGGAATCGTGACAGACTGAAAAAAAAGCAGAATACGCGACTATTCAAAGGTCTAAAAAGACCCGGTGATTTTTCTTTAAAAAGCTGATCGCCTGGTACAATTCGCGAAGAAAAAAGTTAATATAAAACTACGGCGTTAAAGAAAATGCATTTTTCATGTAGAGTTCAGAGTGGGAAGGAAGAACGAAGAAAAAAGAGCACTCACCGTTTGAAATGCTCTCTGATGCGATCCTCGCGGATGTTTTCCGGCAGATTTCCAACCCACAGGTGACGTGTCTCTCTAACCATTTTGCTCCGAACTCTTCATTTGGGATCGGATGTTGTGTTATCGTTTTGCGGGGCACTTTACACAACACGACACACAACACTCGCGAGGGGCCGGGGGGTAGCGGCGACGTGGGCGGTTTCGCCAACGGATCGTTGTTCGGCAACAACAACAACACCAACAACAACAATTACGATTCGGCAATGACCCCCGAGCGGGGGGAAGGCGAACTTTCCGTGCGTTCGATCGATTTTTTTCCCTTCATCCGAAATTATTACGACCGAGCCATAACACCACGCTGGGGATATTGGAAAGCACTGCCACATTCACAAAACACCCGAAAATTCACGATTTTGCCGCCTTTTTTTTCGTTTTGTAACGATTTTTTTTCTTTCTCTCTCTCTATTTTTTTTCGCTTTTTTTATCCTCCTTGAGCCGCGGCGACACCAGAGAGAGAGAGCACAATTTATATCGTGCACACAAACACACACACACACACGCGCGCGCGGGCACGGAGAGAGAGAGAATGTACACGCGCACAAAATGGTGAAGAAACCACTGTATATAACGCGGCAACGGTAGTGGTGGTAGAGCAGCAAGCAGCAGCAGAGGTGCGCTTTCTCTCTCGCTCCTCTCACACACGCTCCGTCTCGCTCTTACTCGCGGGCGGTTACGGCGCCCCGGCCTCCTCTCTCTCTCTCTCTCTCGCTCTTGCCCCCTTCGTAAGCGCGCGCGCGCGCGCAACAGCACACACGCCCCTCACTGTCGATCTATCCCCCCTCTCGCCGTATTCCGCGCACGCACGCACGCACACTACTTTTTCATCGCTCGATCTCTCTCTCCCTCTCGCTCGCTCGACTGCGAGATCGCGGCTGCCGAGGGAGTAACGAAATTTACGATAAACAATTCCGCCGTTTTTTTTACTCGGGGATACACGCACACCCACATATATGTACGTAGGCGTGTATATGTGTGTGTGTTTCGGGTGTACGCACGACAAGCAAAAACTTTTATATCCAGCACTGTGTGTGTACGCGCCTCAGCCGACTCTCCTTTTTTTATCCTCCTCCCTTTCGTCACTCTCCTTTATTCTCCTCGCACACGAAAATTCGATCACCGGGGAGAACTCAACGGGCGCCCGCGCGCGAGAGAGAGAGAGGGAGAGAGAGGGCAAAACACTTCCGACGGTCGGCGCGTAGTAGGAGGGGAGGGGGTGGCTTCGCGAATGCGAAAAAGGAGTGGGGAACACACTTTTTTTTCTCGGAACACTGTTAACGAGCGGAGCTTCGCACTGCTCTAACGAAGCTCGAGACGCTGCGAAATATAGCCGGTGCGAAGAGTACGCGCGGCAGCCGCCTAGGTACGCGAAAAGCCTCGCGACGACCACGGAAGAACAACGCACCGTGGTAGGATGACGACGAGGCAGCAGCGGCGTCGTGCACACGCTTCACGTAGCTTCTCTTCCTCAACAATCTGCCGCTAGACGATACGATACGATCTTTTATTGTTGCCGAACGCCACATGGTACGAAGCGAGAATAATAAGCGAGAAACAAAAACGGAACGAGCCGAAATGTAAACTTTTGAGAAACGGGCTGAAAAAAAGCACTCTGTGATTTTTATTTTCCCCTTTATTTACGTGGGTTCTGGCGCAACACAGCACAGCACTGCCGAGCACGGAACGACGACGAGCGGTCCCATTCCATTGCCAACTTCGTAACCCGAAACACACGCGCGCGCGCACCGCGAATTCTCGGGGAACGAAAAAAAGTGGTTATAGAAGAAAAAAATCAACTGCTGCCACCTATTGTACGGCTCTCACTCTTCGCGGAGACACTCGCGATCCCTCGATTTTTACTTTTCCTTCTCTCGAATTAACCGTTGATCCTGGCACGATAACCAACTTTCTTCAAAAACGAAAACTCAATTTTTCCTGCATTTTTGAGGTTTTTTTCGCCGATTTACACTCGCGGATAGAGCGCGTAGCACGCACAATAAACCGTGGGTCGTGTAGTCCGTGAAAGAGAGAGAGAGCGCGCGAGAAGAGAGGAAGTGGTGGGGGAAGGGTGCCGCGACAGGGAGTAGAGGGGAGGGGATTGACCAGAGAGCAGGATCGAGGCGCCTAGATGGCGGGCAACGTTTCGTACAACGCTCTCTGTCTCACTCGCGCACGCTTGTTATCTCTAGCTCGCTCGCTCCGTTACTCACTCGAGAGCCTCGAGGATGGTTACGACTCCTCCAGAAGCTACACGACTACACCCGACGTTTATTCCACGCGTCAATTATCCGTAGACGCGAGACTCGCGCGACGTTATACCCACTCTCGTTTCGACCGAACGGAAGCCCACTATTCTCGGGACTCAATCGACAACGACAACGGCGGGTTGTTCGCGCACTGCGGCTCTATCTTGTTATCTGTCTCGAGCAGCTCTCTTGGCGGTTTTTCTCACTTTTTCATCGACTGTGTGCACGCGAGCGTGTGTATATATGTACACGTATAAAATGCAATTGCGCGTCACACCGGGAGGGCCTTTGACCCACACACTTATTCTTTGCGAGAAGGACTCTCGCGTTTCACACTGTCGGAAATTTGTACGCGCTTTTGTTCCCGCACGTACGGATCGACGGGCCACGGCGAGGCCCACAGTTTCCCGAAAAAGGAATGAAAAAAAAAACGTAGATCTCGTTCGACACTTTCGGGGATACGTACACCGGACGGAGCAGGCTTCGCTCCTTCTCACTGCACTACACTACTCGAAGTGACGTCACCGTGGCGGGAGCGTAGCGCGGCTCGCTGGCGAGACGCGGCGCCAGCGTGGTGGGGATACGGAGGGGAACGAAGCGAGACGGCTGCCGCGCCAACCTTTTGCCTCTCTCTCTCTCGCTCGTCCACGGTCGTACGATCGGTGTTTACAGTGGTAGGAATCGCCGTGGCGGAGTGGGGGTAATAGACGCGCACGGAGCAACGGTTCGCCTTGACTAACGCGCGCATGCGTCGATACCCTCGATTCTCGCATGCCTCGTTGTAAGGGCGTATCTCGCGCTACGTCACAGCCAAAGCGCGCCACGTTCGCTCGCCGTGTTGCGTTACAAGAGATACCGCCGTCTACACACGTAATACCTGCTACGATCGAAAGGCCTCTGCTCGGCCGAACTTTACGAGCTGAAACTCGCCAAGTTAAGCCTCTACGTATGTCAACGAGGATCGTACGCGAATATACATATACGTGGTGCATACACGCGAAACTCGCGGGGATTCTCCCCTCTCGTGCTTTGCGATTGAAAGGATGGCCAGGTGGGGGTCGCGGGGTATTCCGGGGGGAGAAGGGATAACGGGTCGAACGAGCTAACCCGAACCCCCGAGGCAAAGATATCCCCGTCCCGCGCGATCCCGTCGCGTACTTTCAGCCGCGGGGATATCTCTCTCGCACTCGCCAGCTTCTACGGCCCCTGTACGAAACATTATCTCCGTCTTCGTTCTACCTTTCATCCGAACGAACGTTTCCCGCCTCCGTACCTCTACTCGTCTCACTCCAAGCGACGATTATATCGCGCTCGTTCTCCAGCCTTCACCCTCCCGCCGCCCGGCAATCTCGCTCCTTCTCTTTCTTATTCTATCTCGCGCTTTTGATCCTTCCAACCTCTTCTTTGGTAAGCCCTCGTTGGGGGGACGGGGGGGGGCGCGTTTTGTGCTTTAGATCTCGTCGGCATCGAGCGGGATCGACGCAGCCGCGCGCGCGATGCAAGCTGGGTCGGAGCCTCGTTCGAGCCACACTATACTACGATCTATCGAGAGAGTTTCATCGTTCGTTTGGTTTTCTTCGTTATACCACGTATACATGTTTTTTGTTCCCATTTTTTTTGCGTGAGCTCGTTTCTTTTCCTCTCGTTTTTTTCCGCATCCCCGCGCGTATACGGCTGTGCGAAGTCGCGTACACGTCAACCGCATGCATTCTCAAATACGGAAAAATACGCTGATCCGGACGACGACAATTTTCCTCCTAAAAGAGACCCCGTGGTCTCGTCGTTTATCTCGATCGCAAAATGGCTATGTTGTCAGCGGACGTAGAGAAATAGGGATTTAAAAAAAAAACGAACGTAACGATGACTCGCCATCTACGCAGCAATCATGACGCCATTTTACTTTCTGCGCGTCTTCGACGAAACTGTACCCCCTCGTCCTCCTCCCCAGTCCATCCCGCAATCAGTCGTGCCACGATAAAAAACAAACAAAATTAATCGTCTTCTAGGAGAATCGTTGGGTGCGATCGTACTTTCCGAGGCTATTTCCGCCGAAGTCTACGGAGATGGACGTGTTGGGTTGGTGGCGCCATCTCGCGGCCGCGGACCCTGATGCTGAAAAATCGAGGAATATGGCCGACATGGCAATGGCCCTGTCACGTGCTGCCATCGTTGCCGGGCCTCACCGGAAACGACGATTATCGTGCCATTCAAATTCAAACGCTCGATCGTGACTGACCCGAATTTCCGCGTCGTTAAAGTCGAATCAGCACTGTACAAACTGCGGTAGTTGGAATTGAATGTAACGACTTGATACGTACGTTAGTTTGGTGGAATTTGAGGGAATTGTAAAGGCGCCGCAATTGACAAAAATGCAGGTTAGGTTGCCACAAGGCTGTCCCACGGACTTCTTCGCACCGCGATATCATTCGTGACAATAAAGACGAGGATAAAAACGCTACGAATAGTTGTCAGAAAAATGTACACGATGAGAACTGCCTTTTTCCTCTACCTGCCGCTTTCGTTGATTTCCGCTGCAACCCGTTGCCCACGGCGACCCGTGGACGGATTTTTTTGTTTGGAACGAAACAACCTCCGAGATTCGCGTGGTTGCCGATCATCGTTGCGCTGTAGCGATAATCGAGGATGGAAATCGAGAAATTCGACACGCCGGACGAACCGTCCGTCAACTCGAGCGATCCTGCGGAACGGAAATTGGCACGGAGGCTCAGAATTCAAAGACGACTCGAAGTTCTCAAAAAGTAAGCGCTCTTCTCGTACTTTCGGCCATATCATAATACTGGCATTTTAGTTCGAATAATTGAACGGGATATTCTTTCTTGAAAGTGCAAGGGTTTGCTCGTTGCCGGTTTACTATCGTTAGCGGCAAATTTACGTCCTGACGTTTCAAAATATTAGTTACGTTAAAAAATGTTCAAATTACAATTCGAAACCGAATTTCGTCACGTGCAATTAATTCGTAATTCAATTTTGAATTTTCAAATTTTTGCTTACCGATTGCTCCAAATCCCCCATACTCGCTTTCCATTTCACAAGCGCACAGCAAAATGTGTTTTCCTCCAGGCAGGAAGGAGCCGACGATGCAGGGCCTAGCGTCGAGAAGACGCAGACAGAGAAGCAAATCGAGACGAGTGCCGAAGTTCTGGAAAAGTTAATCGCCGAGGGTAACGAAGTGGTTCGCAATGTCAAAGTCGCCAACGAAGCACGAGCGCAGGACAGGCGCGCTGAGGACCTCGCGGTGCGTAAAAGCCTGTTGAAGAAGCTTCGCGACGAAGCTGACGAGTGCTCCGAAGAGTATCGAAGCGTCAGCGCCGAGTGGCCTGTGTTTCTGGCCTCCAAGGATCCTTTGGACATCCACGCGGGTATCGCGTTCCAGAGCGCCAGGTGCTCAAAGATACTGGAGCGCAAGGATGCCCTCATCGACGAGCTGAAGGAAGAGTTGGACCGTGCTGATGAGAAGTTCATAGAGGATCGGAAGAAGCAAAGCGAAGATGTCAATTTGTTGATCGAAAGGATCGAGAACCAGGCAGGTTTGCCATTCTCAAAAGTTACCTCGATCCGAAAACACCCGACTATTAAATTCTTCGTGTCTCTTCCAAGCGCAGGTCAATAGCGTAGCCAAGGCTTATCGCAAGGAGCTCAACCTGATCGAGGAAGCTCTCGGCGTGGAGAGGACAAGTCTGCTGGAGAGTGTGACGCAGAGATGGGACGTTCTGTACAGAAAGCGTCACGAGGAGGAGATGCGTGGCGTTGAGTCGCGGAAGGCAACGATGCTGGAGTACGAGGCCGAGATGAGACGCGTCATGATGGAGCATCAGGAGAAATACCGGTCGCGGAAGATCGAGCTTGAGACCGAGTGTCAAAACCTCGAGCTCGAGGTTCAACGCGTCAAAGCCATTTGCGCCATCAACATTGAGAAGCTGGATTATGGCTACGCTGTGCTGAAGCTTCGAGAGGACGAAAACACCATCGTGAAGAATCAACAGAGACGCAGAATAAACAAGTTTGGCTCGACAGTCCGAAAAAAAATGAAAAGATAAAAATACAAAAAGGAACCGACCTTGCCAGTGATAATAACCGAGACGATCTTGCAGGCTTCAAGACGTGATGAACGGCCTGAAAAAGGATTACCACGATCTGGAGGTGACGACCAGATCGGAGATTGAAAAATTGAGCGAACAGGTGAGGAGGGCCCGCACGAGCATCGTCGAGCTGGAGGCAAAGTCACGACACTTTGAGCGGATCAACGAGAAACAGTACTTCGATATTTGGGACATGAACTCGAGCAGGGCGAGCGAACTCGTGGAAAAAGTACGGAAGAATTTGCACTACCTTTGAGGTACCTTTAGGCGAGGACAACATTACGGATTTTCATGACTTTTTTTAAGGGGATAGATTTCTTTACCATTTTTATGAATTCGGGTATATTTGATTACTACTTTCAGCTGTTACATGGTATTAAATTTTATCAATCTTCAAAAATGGTGGTGATATGGCACGGTCGTCTAAACGGGTTGCGTAGGGTCGGAGGCATTAATCTGGAAAAAAAAAACCAACGAAGATTTTTCCTTCATCAACACTCATACGCAGAATATCAACCAAGAAAAAGTGAAAAATGTTGAAAATCGATGAAATGGTACGCTTTGAAACAAAACGATTACATTTTCCAAAAAATTGCTACATTTTGCATTTAAAAAGAAGCGTTTTCTTTTATTTTAAAACACATTGAGGGTCATGTTCTAGACAATAAGGTTACAAAGATTTATACGAAATTTCATCAGATTCGATCGATGAGTCTTTTAGCTATACGGTACGCCAGTTTCGAAATTGCAGTTAAGAAGCCCGTGCCGTGTCTCCGCCATTTCTTAAAATGAATTCAATAAAATACCATTTAACAACCATAAGTAGTAATAAAACATACCCTAAGTCTAAAACACGGTGAAGAAATCTTTCCTTAAAAAAGAATAATGAAAATCAGTAAAAAAAAGTGTTCCTCGCCTAAAGGTGTCTCCTCCCTTGAACCGCCAATTAAATTCCGGTGGATTCGCTTTCAGATTTTGTCAGCGGACCGAATAATCCACGAGCAAACGTTGGGCCTCGATTGGAGCCCGCCTGTGTTGCCATCGTTCAAGCGGCAGGATCTTCCGTCGTATCGCGCGGCCCTCAAACAAGTGGAACAAAGTACTGCGCTGCCTATACGTTTCTTTGAAATCGTCTGCTACTTCTGTACGAGGACGCGCAATCTAACTGCGAATTTCGCCCCCCGTCAGGAAGAGCCGATACCACGGAGACCACCAAGCGGTTGGACGTTGGCAAGCAGAGATCGAGGAACCCGGAGACTTTGAACTTGGAGCGACGTCTCTTGAATCACATACTTGGACAAATCGCCGACCATACCGGCTTTCTCATCGAGGATAAACTGCGAGAACTCCTCGCACCTCATACTTACGAGGAGAACGTTATCATTCGACTCGACAATGTTTTTCAAGTAATCATCATTATTATCATTGTTACTTTCAATATAAATATATATGGCGAATCGGGCGGTTTAATGGTATGACGGAACTTCCGCTTCTCCATCTTTGGGTATTTTAATCCGTGCGGTGCGAAATGATGTTGACGGAAATAACAAGAATCGTAATATTATATAATGTATTATATTATTATTGTTATCATCTTAGCTATAATATTATCATTATTAGTATCGTTTTTTAATTTTGTTGATAATATAAGAAGAATCGTGATGGATTTGGAGTATGGGGGTCATTTCCGTGGTGATGATGATAATAATAATAATGCTTATTTATTATTACTATTACTATTATAATAAATATTTTTTTATATATCATATTATTGAGATTATTGTTATCAGTATTATATGAATACTATTATCTTTAATAATATAATAATGACGATGATGATATAATATTTTATGTATTTATATTACCGATGACATTAATAAAGTTATTGGTATTATATGAAGATGATTATTTTTTATAAGCAAATAATAATAATAATAGGGCAATTACAGACTGGGGATCATTTCCGTGATGATGACAATAATAACCCGAATTGCAGGCATTGGGGATCGAATCCGTGGAACAGATCGATCTGCTACTCGACTTCTTCTTGCCCTACGCGTACTGCGTGAGCTGCGCGAACGAAAGTGACCATGTCTCGATCCCGACTGGATCCGGGAGAGAAGAATCGTCGAGCGAGACGACCCCGGCGAGGTACTCACCTTCTGTACAGCTGGCAAATTTGGCAATCAATGATATAATATTAATTCATTATATATATATATATTATATTCATTTACATTAATATTTTATTTTTATAATTAACCAGCTAATTAATATTAATTATGACGAAGTTTGCATCGTCGAATTGCAACGGAATGTAATTTTTTCTTCAATTGCTCGCATTCTTTGGCTGATTTAGGCTACGAAAATTACTCAAACGTTTTTTTCGTATCCTTATCCTCAATCTTAAATCTCAATTTACCAAAAAAAATTGAATAAAAATAGATAAATACGAATTGGTTGCATTCCAACGATGCAAACTTCAACGCCATCAATATTATATTATTATCAATAGTCAATTAAATGTACATTGAATTTCCTTTCTTTTTGTAATATTTTCCTTCGCACGACTTTGCGGGCTTGAGCGATTCCATTTGTTTCCACCCTTCAAGAGGAAGCTCGATCGGTCGACTGTTTCTGGTTATAGTCGGTGTAGCTGACGCGATTACGTTCCTACAGGAACACGGAGGAGGAGGAGGAGGAGGAGGAGGAGCCGACAAATTTGCACGACCGCGACGAAGAGCCGGACGGACGCGAAGAGACCGGAAGTGACGATCGTACGAGCGATCGCAGCATTTCGGAAGTCGAAAAAATCGAGAGCGTTGGTACGGAGGTGGACGGATCGTCCGAGAGCGTTGTCTCGACCAGGAACTTGACCTGCCCGAGGGGACATCTCCTGGAAATTCGCTCGGCCCACGTAACCAAAGCGCTGCGACAGTTCGCGGAGAACAGCCGCCGGATCAACGAGACCGTACCGACTGCCAAGGAGAAATTTCGGCCGAGTCTGTCGCGCAAACTGACCAACGAAGATGTCAGGAACTTTTGGAACGGTTGGCGAAACATTTTCCCGGCGGAGAGGGAGAGACTGTGGGACGCTCTCCTCGTTGGGCTTGAGAAGTATCACGACGTACTGCGAGAACGGCACAGCCTGAACGAGCAGACACAGTCCCTCAGACGACAAAATTACGAGTTGAAGAAACTGCTGGAAACTTACGCGATCAAGGTGAGAAAAATTGTCACGGAAATTGATTAAAATTACAAGAATCGTTTTTTTTTTGGTCCAACAGCCGGCGAACGACAGCGCAACGTCACTCGGGCCAAGAATTTCGAAATCGACACCCTAACGACATTCGCTTTATTCAAATCTCAAACTCCAGCGTTGTACATTCGAGTGAGAACAAAGCTTTGTTTTTTTATTTTTTTTATTCGGAATGCTCCGGCTCTGTCTAATCGATCAAACCTGCTCGTTACACCGTGTTCGTGCGCACGAAAGAAAAACCGAGGAAGAACCTGAAAATTCAGACGTACACTGGTGTCCATAAAGATGGCGACGAGCGCGAGTTCGCTCAAACATCGTCTCTCTTTCCTCGAAGATATATCGATAATAGTATTATTACTTATTATTACTTATTATATATTATTAGGTCCCTAAGTGCTGTATCCGCCGGAAACAAAGTTGTTCGCCAGGGACGGTATCGGTATCTGGGAATCGTCGCATTCCTGAACTTTCGATTTCTTCCAGTATGGGAAGAAGCGCTTCTTCCTGAGATTCTTCGCGGCGCCACCGTTCAATTTGTCCGAGTGCTTCTTAGAGCCGATGTGCTGTGAAGGCGAAAGAGAGAAAATGGCTAAAACGGCACGGCGAGCGTTTCTTTTGGTTTTTTTTTTAAGATTCCGACACTTTACCACGTCGTACTGGGCCTTGGAGTTGAAGAATTTGTTGCAAACGTCGCACGAGAAGGAGACGCCCTTGTTGGGATTCGGGGGCTTGGCGGTGTTGGGCGGATTTTTAGCCACGGTCAATTTGGGCACCGGTGCGCTCGTTGCGGCGGCGGCGGACGCGAGCTGCGAGCCCTGCGTCACCTCGTTGCCGCTCCATCCACCTAAGCATCAATGTGCAATCAACACTATCTATCTATCACAGCCGCGTACGCGAGTCTCTTGCGCGGCCATTGTGATAATAAATCAGCTTGAGCACTACACATTCATGCTACACGAGGAAAAAGAGAATGTCCGCTTCGATGAGTGGGGAGGCCAGTGCTGTGCCACCGCGCGCGATAGGCGTGCCATGTTTTTTTAACTCCCCCCGCGTTCAATTCCGGGACTGCAATTTTCGGCCGTATCGTCGCAACGTTTGTCCTTTAGGGTCTATGGACACCGGGCCGCGACATTGACGACCCGGTGGGCACACGGCCCTCGTCTATTTCACAGACTTTTTTTTCAATCCAAATCAGTATTTCTTCCCTTTTTGCTTTCCTGTTTTTCGGCTTCTCGACTATTGAGGTATTCCTTTCACGGAGGGCCGTATTTTTCGGGTGCATGAGTAGGGCGTTTTTGAAGCATTAGTGAATTGCAGTGGCGCTTAATAAAAGTAAGTTACAATAAATTATTATACCCGAAGATAAACAAGAATTAAACATTTCGCATTCACTTTGTACATTTTCTCTGCTAAGACGCGGTTAGATTTGTCATCAATATTTTCTTTAAACATTCGGTTGAGCCCTTGTTTTTATCGTCGTTACGAAAAATTTTGAAATTTTTCCACACGCAGAGTAGTTAATATCAGACATCTAGAGTTATCTGGTACATAAATTATTAGGCAGAAATATGGCGAGTGTGTCATCTCCATAAAGTGCCGTCTAAATCAGACGATTTGAAAAATGCATGATTTTTAGGTGAAAGTTCGATAAATTGTCTCGAAATTTCGTTATACAGGGATGTATTTTTCCTTCATTGTGCACTAAAATCGGTTACTCGTTAAGTATCTGTATTCGTGAACGGAATACCTTAATGTAGAATTTTATAGCCAAGCTCTTGCAAAATTTTCGGTTTTAGCTAATTCTCGTAGGAATTTCTCTTAATTTTCGTAGGAATTGCTCTTAAACCTCTCAGCTTTATTGACTCGTGGCCAAAACACCGACAATCCTGATTTTTTTCCCCTCACTGATGAATGCGTTTTTCCCTCTCGTTAAGAAGGAACGCCGGGTGCGGCGTCGCAAGATCCAAAGGCGGCCAAGAGTGCAAGCGAGGAGGTGCGCCAGAGGGCCAGGAAGAGCATGCGAAAGGACAGAAGCGAGAAAAGAGTTTATGCCGAAGGATCTTTATTAGACGGCAAAGCGGAAGGAAAAAGTAATTATCGACACAAGCAAAAAAATAAATAAACGACGAACCAGCGTACGCAAAATTTGAGAATAAATAACAATAACAATTAAAGAAGAAAAGAAGAAGAGGAAGCGAGAGAGTCGAGCGAGGAGCTACGGCGGAGGAAAAAAAAAGTGGACTTTTCCAGCGCGTCGTATCCTCTGGGTCTTTGGTTTGGCGTAGCTCGTCACAGAACGTAAAGATGAAAGACAAAAGTGAGCAGCAGCGTTAGGCATGCAAATGCGAAGAGTATCAAACAGAAGACCAGTACCATGGCGTTCTTCTGGACGCACTTGTCCAGATAGACGCCTCTTCTACATCTAAGCGCGTAAGGTACGCTATTCTTTACGTTTGGCTTATTACCTTTCATGGCTTTCTTCTTGTGACGATTGCCTGCGGAACAAACAATGCAATGAGGAAAACCAAGAGTTGGAGAAATTCACTTACGGCCGCACCAGTCGTTGCAGGTGGGCTAAAAATGTTGTACCGTTGAGATGCGTCTGTAGCTGTTGTATGGAATTGAGGCAAACGTTGCAGACGTTGCACTTGAGGCCATTGGCCTCCTGATCCTTGCTGAACGCCACTTTCGTTTCCTCCAGCGACGCCATTATGGTCTTTGATCTGATCTGCAATTCGTCCGATTATAATAACCGATGAAAATTACGTCAATATTTATGCGACGCTAAGACAAAAAGAGAGAGAGAGAGAGAGAGAGAGAGAGAGAGAGAGAGAGAGAGAGAGAGAGAGAGAGAGGGTGATACCTGTTTGGCGTGACGGGATCCCTGAAGATGACACTCGAGGACCGTTTGGCTGGTGAAGCAGAGATCGCACTCGACGCAACGTACCGGCGGCTTCTTGGTTGGCAAATTTCCCATAATGTTGTCAACGACGGCCTTGGTGACCGGATCGTTCACGGGAGCGTCCATGACTCTCGCGTTGTTGGCCATTTGTCTTTCTAGCGGGGAGGACGCGCACAAAATCCCGACTCTCGCTATTCCGGATCCTCGACGCGTTGACTTTACGCTCGAATTAATTTGACGCGCGTTCCTATCGACAAATCAACGTACCCTCTTCTTTCCTTCCTATATCTATATATCTATAATATATATACGTATGTTTGTACGTGTAGATATTGCATCCGAGTTTTGTGATTTTAATTCACGTACATACTACTCATTCATGCCCCGTACAGCACTGGCCGAGGGTAAAATAATTCTTGCGAATATATCGAAAAAGGGAGAGAGAGAAGGAGAGAGCCCTCTCGCGTTTGCCGCCGTTTTTATAGTGCCCTTGACTCGCCCCCACTCGCTCTCTCTCTTTCTCCATTGGCGGACATGGTCCCCGACGTGTTTGTTATTAGGGTTCTAGCACGAAGCGCGCGCGGCATAGTCGGCGCGGGTGCCGAGAGAGCGCGCGCGGTGCGACCGCGGCGTCCTCTCGACGAGTGGGGAAAAAAAGAAGCTTGCCGCTCCCCACCACCACGCGGAGTGATAAGCGTTCCATATATAGCCGTAAGCGGCAGTACACAGTGGCGCGTCGTCGCGAGTCGTCTCGGAGACATGCGGTCCCGCGATCATCCGGACACACAGTTTTCGTGATCAGACAGACAGAGAGAGAGAAAGATACAAGGAAGAAAGCTTGCGAGGAGCGTCTCTCGCGATTGGTGACGCTAGAAGAAAAAGTGAGAGGGGGGAAGAGCCGGGTGGCCACGTTTCTCACAAGTCGTCGCGATTAGCAGCGCGTACGCGAGCGTCGCATTCGCGCGATACGAATCGGCATGGTCGCGATTAGATAAGCGATCGGGATATATACGGGGCGGGGGGTGGGGGGCGCAACGTTCGCGAAGAGAGAAAGAGAAAAAAAGAGCAAGGAAGGGAACGCAGAAAACGCCTCGTCGCGACGCTCGCGCTACAAACGCCGTCTTCGTATGTGCACCGTATAATCCCGGTTCGTTTTTTTCTTCTTCTCTCCCCCCTCTCTCTTGCGTTTGCTCGCTGGTGCGCGCCGCGGCGAAAAATTAGTTCGACCAATAGTGACCGCGCGTTTGGCGTCGCTCCGTTGCGAGAGGGGCCTTTAGGCCGCCCAAGCTCGCTCGGCCAATTACGAGCGTTCGTCCATATCGTCAATCAGTAAGCGCCCCGCTTTATACCTATGTATATGCGTGGGGCTGCTTTCGTGAAATATAGTAGCAGCCATCTTATATTTTGTGTTGAAGAAAAACATTGTTTAAACAAATGTGTCCTACTGTTCCGTGACAATAACGTAACGACGCTCGTGTGCTCGATGAGGCGTAACTTTTTCAACACTAGACTGGACCACTACATTAGCAAAGGTTAGTAATGGTAACGGAGACGTTGATACGGCGTTACGAGCACCCTCCGAAAAGCCTCCTGCCCCTCCCCCTCGCTCCCGCCGTCTCGTCCCCCGCCGCGAGTTTTACATTTTATACCCGACGAAGCCCGCTACGCTGCGATCCGCGAGAGAGAGACGGAGCGAGGTCGCTACGGAGTTGGCGAAATAAAAAAGTGCGTGCGACGGAGACATCGCGACAGTGCGACTCCCCCCCCTCTCTCCTCTACGCCCCCGCGGCGCACCAACACGGGACAATCCGGTTTTTCGCGTCAAATCGCGTTCATCCCTTCATATCGCAATTTTCGCGAATTTCACCCACCCCCTGCACGCCCCTGGGGCCATTAACGCGGCGTTTTTTTTTGTTCGAGCGCGTAAAAAAAAGGCGCGCGCGACGCGTTCGATCTCTCGGCGGGGGGAAAGGAAACGCGAGAGAGAGAGAGAGAGAGAGAGAGAGAGAGAGAGAGAGGTGCAACTGCCTTGGCCATCGTCGAGAATATAGGCGCGCGCGCGCTCTCGTTCTGCCGCTTCTAAAAAAAACGTTATGCAATCAGCTGATCGTGTGTATTTGCGCTCGTGTCACTTGTCAAAAATGAATGTCAATGCGTGTCGTTTCCATCGTCGTCGCGGAGGGAAGAAGATTACGCGAGGGTCGCGTGTCTCGGTTGTTCGCGCCTATCTCTGACCGCGGTCGTGCCAGGGGAAGGGGGGGGGGGGAGCTTTGAAACCGCGGGAACGTTGTCGCTAGCCGGAGTGGTGGGCGGGGGGGGGGGGGGTGTTAAGGACGCGGGTTTAGCTTGTAAGGGTTACCGAGAGTGTAGGACGTATAAAAACGAAAGGTATTTTTGTTGTATGTGTGACGCAGGTGGATTGGTACGCAGGATATGAGCAGTTTGTCAAGCGCAACCTGACTCTGCTCCCACCACCCCATCAGCAAGCGGCTGCGGCGGCGGTATCGCACCAGCATCATCAGCAGCTGGCGGCGCCGCATCCTCGTCAGGTGGACATTATGACATCTATGTTTGAACAACAAATCAAAAGTGAGCCGATGGGATTCTACTCGATTGCTTCTAGTCGATCTGACGGTACGAACTCTATGGTGAATCTGTCGGACGCGCGAGAGGGTCTTACGCGGGAAGGTCGGATGCAGCAGTCCCAGCAACGAACGATGCAGGCGCATCAGCAGCAGCAGCCCCAGCAGCAGCAGCAGCAGCAGCAGAATGTCCAGCAGAACGTCCAACAGCAGCAGCAGCAGCAGCAGCAGCAGCAGCAACAGCAAGCGCAACAGCAGCAGCAGCAGCAGGTTACGGCGCCGGCGCGTCAGTCGACGGGTCAACAGACGGTAAAGGAGGGGACGCGCTCCAAGCCGCAGCCTTGCAAAGTTTGCGGTAAGGTTTTGTCGTCTGCCTCGTCGTACTACGTCCACATGAAGCTACACTCGGGCAACAAGCCCTATCATTGCACCGTGTGCGAGGCGAGCTTCTGTCGCAAGCCTTATCTCGAGGTGCACATGAGAACGCACACGGGCGAGAGGCCCTTCCAGTGCGAGCTATGCCTGAAACGTTTCACCCAAAAGAGCAGCCTGAATACGCACAAACGCGTTCACACGGGCGAACGACCCTACGCCTGCGACATATGCCAAAAGCGTTTCGCCGTAAAGTCTTACGTAACGGCGCATCGCTGGAGCCACGTTGCCGAAAAACCGCTCGTATGCGACCGTTGCTCGCTAACGTTCACGTCAAAGAGCCAATTCGCAATACACATTCGTACACACACGGCGAGTACGACCTACGAGTGCAACATATGCGGTCGTACATTCGTACGCGACAGCTATCTGATAAGACACCAGAATCGCGTACATCGCGACATGAGCAACAATCAGAGCACCGGCAATCACAATCCACCGACGCCCCAGAGCACCGGCGGTGGCACCACTTCCGGCGGCTTCGAATCACCCGTTTGCGATTTACGCTACAACGACGGGCCGTCCTCCCTCGAATCGTTGGGCGGTAGCAAAGGCGGCATCGCCGCCGAAATAGCCAGTTTAGCGAAGCAAAACAATCTTCAGCTTCCACTACCGTTGCTACATCCGCAGACGACCAACTAGTGCTTGGATCGCAGTAGCAGCACCAGCAGCAGCAGCATCAGCAACAACACAAACACCAACGATAGCAACACCACCGCCGTCGCCGCCGCCGCCGCCGCCGCCGCCGACGCCGCGTCCGATAATAATACGTTGCCATCTACAGCCGAGCAACGGCAATCGGTCTGCACATCCGACAACGCCTCGGGACAATCCTCCGCGCCCTACACGACAAACTCTACCGATAACAACACCTCGACGACGACAACCAAAACGACCGGTGCCTATCGTAACAATTCGAGCCTCGATCCGACCGAAGAAAATTCACAGCTCTATCATTCGCTCTCGAACGTTAATGACCCAGATCGCAACGACTCGTCGTCTCATCATCATCATCATCATCATCAACAACTTCATCATCAGCAACAACAACAACAACACTCTAATCATCAACTTCACCATCATCTTCATCATCATCAACAACAACCACAGCAACAACATCACCATCAGCATCATCTTCATGGACATCTGCATCATCATCATCGCGTTTTACCCTCGGCGCATCCGATCCCAGCACCCCCGACGGCCTCTCTGCCGCCGCCACCGCCTGGCTTACATCCGGCCATCTTTCTATGCGCCCAATACGCCCCCGCTAATCCACCCATCATTTATCCAGAATACATACAGCGTAACAATTGATACGCGGGCGACATACCAAGAGGAAACCAAACTACGACCGTGCCACGAACAAAAACACACACACACACACATGTATATCTATATATCGTGTTGTATGTGCTTGGCGTCGTATACGAGCGCGCGCGACGTAGACTTGCCGGACGCCTCCTCCCCGCCCTCCCCCCAAAAAAGCCCCAAACTTTTTTTTTTAGCAAAGCTTCGACGAATCTTACTTTTTTCACTCTCTCTCTCTCTCTCACTCTGCAAAAGAAAAAATTATACTCGCTGACGCATCGGGCGTACGCGAAGACATTTTCATTTTTTAAACTTTTTATCCCAAACGAGAATACGTGTATGTATGTGTTATGAAAATAACGTGAAAAAAAAAATAACGAACGAGAATCGGTCAAATGGCACGCTCTCCTCGAGGCGATATTTCGCAGACGCGATAATACATTCGGCGCTTTTTTCATTTATAAAGACACACACACACACACATACAGGATTTAATTTGCGTACGATGATCCTCGAGGAGGTGTTGTTACGAAGGACCCTCGCGAAACTACACGCTGCTGGCACTAAAGCGTTGAACGATCCACCGCCTGAGATACTCGAAAGAGACGATAAAACGAGAAAAACAAAAACAAAAAAAGAGTCAAAGTAGCGGACGATTTACACGTAAAAAGAAAAAGGTAGAAAGATAGGAAGAAAGTGAGAAACGGAAGAAATAGAAAATTAAATAAATACAAATCTCTACACGTTTCCATTGTATCGGCACTCTTTGGTTTATTTACTGCTATTGTCATTATTATTATTGCTTTTGCTAAATTCTTTTTTTTTTTCTTTGCGAGCATCAAACGTATGCGAGCAGATGTGTGATTGCGCGATCGCCACAAGCATTACATATTTATATTATATATGTACATATGTATGTATATGCATACGTATATGTGTATATGTATACATATATTGAAGGAGTTTAGTCACTTGGGTCTGTGATATAGATAGTAATTATTGACAGCAAGGGGAGCGTTTTCTTTTCTTTTTTTTTTCTTCTAATATCGGACTTGGCATTTCGCGAGACTGCTATCGGACTTGGTGAGAAAGAACGACAGAGATAGAGAGTGAGAGAGAGAGAGAGACACACACACACAAAGAAAAAAAAACGAATCCGAGGGGAAAGGGACGCGAACAAACCGGAAATAAAAGCAAAGAGAATTTTTGAAGAAAGAGAAAAATGAAATGCGCAATGTCACGACGCAGAGCTGGTATTTCGACGAGCAAACGAAAATCGAACAATTTTTCGTCTCTGGATTTGGTTTCGTTTGTGCCTTTTTTTCGACACGGAAACGTTGAAGAAAGATCGCAGGCGACAGTGCGACAAAAAGAGAAGGAAACAAGCGAAAAGCACCGATACTGATATTTTTATCGCAAAATTACATAAAATTCCATCATTGTTGCAAAAAAAAAAGAACAAGCCACAACGAGAACAACCGAGAGAACAAAAGTCTATGCGGAAAAAAAAGAGGAACAAGGATAGGAAAAGAAAGGAAAAAAAAAGCGATAACAACAAAACTAACAACTCCCACGATCATCGTTATCGACATCTCGAGCATTATTAGTCCTATATGCTACCTTGTAACTTACTACCTACTACTACTACTGCTATCGCTAGTTACTAATACAGCTAACTACTACTACTCCCACCGCAATTCACTAATATTCTATTACTAGAGGGAGGAAACAAGGAGAAAAATAAGATAGAAGAAAGGAAACTAAGTACTATCGCTTACTGCTCTAATGTTATTGTACACACGCGTGTATAAACGACAAACACACAGACACACATTTTTTTTATTTTGATGGACGCGTTTTATCCGTTTGTGTATATCGTTAAAGCCCAATTATTATTATCAACCTAGGATTCGTGATTTCTCGAGAGCTTGTAAAAACTTTTTCCCATATACACATAGATATGGATATGTATATACTAGACTGAACGAAATAAAGTACGCACCTTGTCGTTTATTCTACACTGTTCCGTGCGTACTTGATTTTTTCCAGTACCGTATGTATGTACATATGTTACAGTTTAAACCCACTTTCAGTTTAAACGCGTTTTACCTAGTAAAAACGAGTTCCGACTTGACGCCTTCGTTAGAACTAGTCTTTCCCAGTTCAGACGAGATGGATTCGCTTTTTTAGATGACGAGTTGCAATTAACATTCAAACTTATTTATCAGTAAATCCTAGCTTTCACCCGAAAAATCTAGTGACTAAGTCATTTAGTGAAAAGTAGTTTTTCCTAGTGAAAACTAAAATTTGTGCTTATAAAACCAAACAAACCCAAACTTTGATCTGATGCGGCTCGTTTGAACTAGTTTTTCCTATCGAAGACTTCTTTAATTGGGTTTGTTGGTTAGCCCATGAGTTTTAACTAACACTCAAATTTATTTATCAGCCAATTTTAGTTTTCACTACGAAAAACTAGTTGTAACGAAGACGTCCAGTAACAACTATATAGTTTGTACTACGGAAACCGCTATAACACACACACACATATTTGAGTTCCTTATTCTGGACATCCAGCGTTCTGAATTTTTTTCGTTCTATTTGGTTTTCTGTCTTTTTTCTTTTTCTCTCTCCCTCTCGTTCTCGGATTCTTTCTTTCTTATGCATGCGTACAAATTTACTTCAGATCGCCGGACGATAGGGATATTGGGATCGAAGTTTCTTTGTGCTTTATATATATATATATATATATACACACATATATATACATACATACATACATATATATATATATATATATATATATATATATATATATGTATGTATGTATGTATGTATGTATGTATATATGTATATATATATATATATATATATATATATATATATATATATATATATATATATATATATATATATATATATATAAACATGCACACGTATATATCTGTATATACCTATATCGCATATATGTATATACAACGTGATACACGTATATACATATATTTGCTTTGGTTTTCAGCCCAAACAAATAACCCAACACATATACACGCGCACGTGTACATTCTTGTGTGTGTGTGTGTGTCTGTCTGTCTGTCTGTCTGGCTGTCTATATGTATGTATGTATGTATCCACTATATAGCTGTACTTTGTTTTCTCGTCTTCTTTTTATCCCCTCTTATTTCTATTTTTCATTTCCGCTTGACACAACCGAGATTCGATACAACGCGGAACGCGATGAGTGAGAGCGAGCTCGATCGAAGAAAGCGAGCGTGAGATAAATTTGTAAATATCGATCGAGAGAATGAGTACAAATGTGCAAAAAAAAACACACTGACGAAGCAAAAGCAAGAAAAGAAGAAACGACATGACGGACAGATGCCATCGCGCGGATGTAAAAAGATAATGAAAAAAAAAAAAAAAACGTGGAAAGGGCGCGAGAGCGGGGCCGCTTCGCGAAACACACACACACACACACAGACACATATATAACATAGGATTTATATAGTTTCTAAAATTTAGCGCGACAAGCTCAGACTCTCCGGGGAACGGTGCACCGAGCCGGAGGGGGTAGGGGGACTGTCGAAAGAATTTTAGAATGAAATTGTTCAACAAGAAAGAAGAAAAATAATAATGATCGGAAATAAAAAGTGAGGAGGTGCGCGTCACGTGGCGCATGAAAGAAGCGGTGAAGTCCTGACCACCGCAATATATATAGAAGCCCATATATCATATCTACATACATTACCTATGTACATGCTTTTTTTAGCACCGCCGCGGTTAAACCGGCTCGTTAGTCGAGAGTGCACCATATGCCCCCCTGCCCCTGACCCACACACCCCCTTACTATTTGTACGATTTGAATTATTGGTTTCTTTTTATCGCTGTTTTTTTGACTGTACGAGACGAAATCGTAGGAGAAGTAAAGGATAAAACATGATTTCTAGAAAACAAAAATACGGTTTTGTCATTAAAGTTGAAATGAAACGTCTCGTCATAATAGTTATATCAAATTTGTGCTTATTATTATTATTATTATTATTATATATATATATATATATATATATATATATATATATATATATATAATGATTATAATAATTATTATATGTATATAATTAATTATGATAATTATATATATGCGGTATTTTTGTTTCGAGTGTACGCGCGGTATATTTATTTGGAAGAAAAATTGGAAAAGAAAATGCGCGCGTAGTAGTATGCCCGGGGCTTTCGAATATTATATGACGATAGGCGTGTACCGGGTTCCACATCCGGTAAGACTGATTATCCTATAAAGAGGGAGTTCGGAGGAGGAAGGGGCTGAAGGGAGACCGAAACAATCGCGGCAAGGTGGCGGAGAATCGAAAATTGTTTTTGCTCGTCCAAAAGGGAGAACGCGTGACGGGAAAGACTCAAAAGAAAGAAATAACAATAATGATAATAAAGGGCGAAAAGAGAAGAAGAAAAGAAAGATCTTCGATATCGGCTAGTCATTGTGTGCAGCTCTACGAGATATGTCGCGTGTAGTTATTACTGTTATAAGCTGTGATTATAATGTGCGCTAATCCTGCGAGCATACGCCTGCGCGCACAGCTCTTCCAACACCAATTTTCTTTTTCTCCGAAAAGTGTCTATGATCTTCGGGGAAAAAAATCGTGCGTAGCTGCTTTCCTAGGAGAGTGGGGAAAATGGATAGTTCAGGTTCAGATCGTTTTCCTATCATTACCATCCATCTGGATTTGTCTTTTTTTCCGTTTACTTTCGTTTCGTACTGAATTTTCGCGCGCTTCCAGTTTTTCGTACCTTTGTGGGTCGCATAACGCGCATCCTTAGGTCTACACACACCTAAACACACACATGGATGCGTTGATAAGGCTTCTAGGAATTATTTTGTCCATTTATCGATTTTATATATATATATATATATATATATATATATATATATATATAAAGGGATAAGGGTATATCGGAAGAAATCCAACTCTCTCTCTTTCGAACAGTAGTATTCGAAAAAATGCTTCTGTTGCTGCCGAAAAAAAAAACTTTTTTTTAAATAGCTCCTATTTCCGTAAAAATAATATCAAACAGCAAAAAAAACGGAAATTTTTAAAACTGCCATCTTTCCCAATTTATTTACTTATTAACTACAATTTATGGTTTAAACGCATCAAAATTCATTTATTTATTAATTACAATTTACAGTAAATTTATTCACAAAGCTCGTCCTTTTATCGATTCATTTGTACGGAAAATTCGCTGTTTACGTGTAAATAAATTGTGGCAAAAAATGATAGAGCCCTACCACTTGAGGTAGGGAGCTCACATTTGGCGTGTATTTTTTTATATCGAGTACCAATGTTCGAAGGACTAAGGTTTGGTTTTTTTTACATAGCCCTTGTACATAAGTACATGTCGCATTAAATTTTAGCGAAAATAAAAAAAAACATCCCCCCTCGATTGAAGGTAGATTAGTATTGCAATCAAGGACTTTTTTTTCTTTCCTTCTGATTATTTTTTCGTTTATTGTTTTCAATCAGGTATAAGGTTTCCTCGGCGCCGAGAACGTATTTAATTTTAGGCCGAATTTTTCATTCCGCCATTTATTCTGACGTAGCTTCAATTTTGGAATTGAATCTGGAGCAGTTTGAATTCTGGAATTGATACTGAAATGAATCGTCGAAAAAGTGCGTTTTTTTTCACCATCGTGTATTTTTCCTTTTGAATTCTTTGTATTTTTTGTTTTTGCAAACTTCCGTTTCCGTCCCCTTTAAAACGGATCGATGTGCGAGCGCCTCGCTAGAAGAGGACGGAGCGTCATCTCCTCCCCTGCTCCCCCGCCCCGCCACTCGCCGCGTGTGAGTCTCTCGCTTCTCGTCGTCGACCATGTGCGCGCGCGCGCGCGCTCGGAGGCCAATTGTGCAATTGAAAGAGGCACAGACTCGTCGCGCGGGTAACGAAATAATTATCGCAATAAGAAAAAGAAATAAAGAAACAGCAACAACAAGATCTTCGTACATTGTGCTCGTCGGGAGTTTTCCGAGGAGGATCCATCCAAAAAACGCAGGAAAGCGCGTCGTGAAAAGAGCAAGAAAAAAAAACAAATTTCGAAGGTGAAACAAACGCGAAAATAGTGACGGGAAGCGCGAGAGAGAAAGGAGAGAAGGAAAAAAGAAACCTAAAATAATGACAATGTCCGCGGCTCGCTCGACATTGCGCCTGTACCATTTTGCTTCTTTAGCAGAGTACGCGATGCCATTTATTTTTGTAATACGTTTTACGTAGGAATAGTTCTTATTTTTATATAGAGGTTTATCGTGCTACCGTAAACAAAAACGAGACAACAAAAAAAATTAGATATATCGGCGTGAAAAAAAATGTCGTAAAAAAAAGGCTTTTTAGAGGTCTGCCGTAGTTGGGTAGTGATTTTTAGAGGAACCGAATACGAAGCGCGCCTTGGCAGTGTTCGAGAAACAAAATTTAACGAATTGACGGAAACAAACGAGAACAAAAGTCGATAAAACGGAACGAGAGGAAAAGAACACACTTTATAATAATAATAATATAACAATGAAGTGACGGAAGAAAGTGGAGAGTCGAGAGAACGATGAAGTTTGAGACGGATCGTGTATGTGTGTGTATGTGTGTGTGAGGAGAGAAACTCGATCGCTTCCGCAGCGTCCTTGCGTATATGCACATGTATAATTTTCTCATCGAACATTATATCGGTCGAGTCACAAGAAATTACACTCGGAGATTCTTTTTGAAAAATTCGGGCTGTAAGCCGGCTGGTGTCTCTACTGCGCAAAAAAATATCGCTATCGAAATATAGGTTTTGAGAAAATGTTGAATTTTTCTTCCTGGCTTTTTTTTTGTCTAAAATCAATATTGATAAGTTTTTTCGAGTGCAATTTCTGACAACTCGACCGATATATATATATATATATTTATATATCTTATCATTTGATTGCCGTATATATACGCTGCCATTTCCGAATTTTTGTACTCTCGTCCGAGAAGTTTTCGTTTGCCTCTTGTTCTCCCCGTTTCTTTGGTCTTTTCTCGACTCTATTCCCAGCGCACTGTATACTTGGGTCTAGTCTGTGTACGTTAAAATTATCGTCTTATCGAACGAAATGGTAGCGAGAGAATTGTCGGCGGAAAAAACCGGAAGAAGAAAATGTGATGAGTTTGTTCTTTGTCGTCGTTATGGTTGTTGTTGTTGGTGATGGTGTTTCCTCGTCGGAGGAACACGTCGATGGATAGCTGTACCTCGGTGCGCTGCGGAATGCGGGTTTGGACATATATATATATATATATATATATATATATATATATATATATATATATATATATATATATATATCATCTCAAGCGATGTACGGCGGAATTATTATACGAACACGACACCACGTCATTCACGTTGACGAAAAAGAGCGCGGATTTTTTACGACGATGGACAGTTTTGCCATTAGGGTTGTAAACGAAACAAACAAAAAAAAAATTGAATGAAAATGAAAAAGCTTAAAATAATACGAACGAATGAAAAAAAAAGAAAACAGAACAAAGAGGGGCGAGGAAAAAGTGAGAAACGAGCGGGACGCGTGCCTCTCCGCGTCGAGGGCGACGAAGCGCTCGGATTTTATAGCCGGACGAGCGAGTATACATATATACATAACTATATATTTAACGGGCCGAGAGAATGAAATTAGCGAGAAATATACGAATAAAAAAAATAATAATAAAAAATAATAAACGAAAATAAAGTGGATAGAAAAGAAACGAAGTAAGAGAGTCGAACGAAGATATGCGATATTGTGGATTTTCGTGTCGCGCAGAGTATCGCACTATACACAAAACAAAACAAAAATATACTTAAACGATTTGTAAACATTAACGAGGAAATAATGACGAGAAAAACGTAAGGAAAACGAAACGGATGCTTATTGATGTAGCACATGGATAAAATATTCGAGAGAAAATGAAAGAAGAATCCACACGACTAGACGCTTTACCACGAAGGTATATTTTCGTTTCTATATACAGAAACGAAAATATGAAAAAGACAGAGAGGAAAAGAGAACACGTGATACGGTCGACGAGACAGGAAGTAACAAACAAATAATAAATTAATTAATGAAGGAAAAACAAAATACCACGTAGATAGGCATATTTAGGTTCAGATGTACGCGCGATTAAGAAACAAAACGGGAGAGAAGAAAAGCAAAAATGAAAAAAAAGAACTAGAGAAAATGAATTCAGGAGCGCGATCGAACGCGAATATATATATATATATATATATATATATATATATATATATATATATATATATATATATATATATATATATATATATACACATACACACACACACACTTTTCTAATAGACAGTTTGGACATACAATTTTTGAAGCAAGATACAAAAACGGAAAACGAGGAACAATTTCGCAAGATCGAGAGAAAAAAGGAGAAGATAAATATTGCGATTCAAAATGGAAAACTAGAGAAATCGTAAAGCTTTTGACTTTATATATATATATATATATATATATATATATATATATATATATATATATATATATATATAGTTCTCACCGACATATCCTGGCTAATAACACAAACATCCTCTTACGTATACATACCGCATACCTATAGTGTTAATATTACGTGTTATACATAGGCTATTTTATGTGTAAACGATAATTATTAAAGAACAAGAAGACAAAAAGCAACATCAAGTATATACATATAGGAGATAATAGAATCGTACTATATATATAGATGAACCAATGGCACAGCTAAAGGCAAGTATGTACTGTACATATAAATATCACTTATTCCTATACGCCCAATAATACAAACGGTACACACACACACACACACACACATAACACGAGAAAAACAACCCGCCATCCTAGCCCCTTGTATTACGAGACACTGTTGTAATAATAACGAAGGATTAGTTATTATCATTGGTATTATTATTGTTGTCGACGTCGTGAATTGCTACGAATTACCGTCGAGGCGAGCGAGGAAAAGAAAGTGGCAACAACGCCAACAACCGGAATAAGAAAAACAACAGTACACGAATGATTTTAATTGTCGCCCAACCTCATCGTTATACCGTGAGCTAAATTTTTACTGAAAATGTATCAATTTCGATCTCAAAATTAAAGATCTCATTTGAAGAGTTAATGTCGCTTTCTTTAAATTGGAAAATCTTCTATTTTTATCAAATCAAGGAAATGTTTAATTTTTCGGGAAAAATATCAATATTTTCAAGGTAAAAGCAAAAGAATGGAAAAAAGGCACAGAAGAGAACTGAAGGGAATTGGTTTCTAGCTCAAGCTCGCCGTTGAAGAACTGCGAAGCGGATTGAATGGCAAAAATAAAACGAAGACGGTGTGAGGGGGTGGACATATTCAGAATTCGGAGTATTTAGAATTTTCACGGCGACGAGAGGGAGGGATATTCTGAATTCACCCCAGCAGTGACATTGGCCCCGCTCCGAAACGAGAAAAAAAGAAAAGAAGAAGGAGAGAGAGAGAGAGAGAGAGAGAGAGAGAGAGAGAGAGAGAGAAGCTAATCTGTCAATTAAGAGAACAATAAGAGAAAAATCTTTTAGAAATGAAAAAAAAGTAACTTTCGTTGCCGATTTTTTTCTCGATTTAGTGTTAGGTTTGTAATTTTTTTTCTCGTGCGGCTAGCACATTGCAACACGTACCAAGGGGAAAGCATCCGCACGGAGAGAATCCAGGGGGTCTTGCACTATTTTTGGAACGTGCTGCCGCACACGCCTATAACCCCCGCCCCCGGATCTCCCTCCCTCTCTCTCTCTCTCTCTCTCTCTCTCTCTCTCTCTCTCTCTCTCTCTCTCTCTCTCTTCTGCGTTATACACGAACAGAAACGTGTACCCCCTTGGAGTCTCGAGCAATCGTTCTCTCCGTGCGACTTCGTGAAACGGCAAGACTAATTTTTGCCACTTTTATACTTTCGCCTCGCCCCGAGGACGCAGAGAGAGAGAGAGAGAGAGAGAGAGAGAGAGAGAGAGAGAGAGAGAACAAAATTGCAAACGCTAGGGGAATTGCACTTTCGCCACGAATCTCATCTTCCTTTTTGTTCCTTTCTGCTCCGTGTCTCTTCTTCCTTCCCTTTTTTCTGGCGTATCGGAGCGGCAACTCGAATTGGCTTTCTCGTCGATGCGCAGAGAAAAACATAAAGTAAGAAAAGACTGGCCAAACAGCCGCGTTTACTTTTCATCTCCAGTCTTAACTATTCCTCAACAATGATATACCAAAACGTTCGAAAGAAATTCGACTAAGGTGGAGAATAACGAGGGCTCGAATCTCCCAGGATTCCAGACGGAAATACGTTGCCAGGTTCAATTTTCAGGATTAAATGCTCGAAACGAATTGCGCGTATTTTCTCTCGTTATTATTTTTCAAGCAGCGCCAGTGAGATTTATTGTCAATTTTGGCACGTGACATTTCGACGAAAAAGAAAGAAAGACAAAAAAAACAAACAAAGAAAAGCTCCTCCCTTACAATTCGTCGATTTTCTCACTCGATTTCAACATCGACGATCGCGTCTTCGAGGACAATTTGCTCCGAGGCAACGGGTATTTGCAGTATCGGCGGGGGATCGGGCGATCTCGCGTAGCAATTGCTCGCCGTGTGTTCTTTCAGGTACTCACCCCCGTATTCCTCGTAATCCCGCCTCGTTACCAAATAATCGGCCAAATTACCGCTCAGTCCGAAATCCCGTGCCCCGTACCAAGCGTCGAGATTCGCATTTTTCGCTCTCGTCACACGATAAGTGCTATCGAACGGTCGTATCTCGCGCAATTCGCGCCTCAAACGCTCGAGGAGGCCCGGCAACGAGGCACCGCCACCGGTGAGAAAAACATTGTCGACCAGGCGCGTTTGCAACTCGGCGGGATAAAGTTTCAGTACGAAGTCGATGGTCTCGGCGATACCGGCCTCCATCGAGCCTATCATCGAGGGCTGAAAAAGCAATTCGGGGGTTCTGAGACGCTCGACGCCCACGTGCAATTGATGGGTCTCGCCCGGTATGACCGGCAACGTCGCCGCAACCGGATCGAATTCCGGGTCGTGGTGGCGCAACACGTCCTCGAGCTCGGACAATCTCTCTTGCTCCAAATCCGAATCCGAATCGCCACCCTCGCGATTTATCACTTTGTATACGTCCCAATCCTCGTCACGCATACCAAAGTCGTCGTCCCGTTTCTCCTTTCGAGCCAATTGACTTATTATACGCATACGCTCTTGGGCTGCAGCTGTTCGACGCTTCGCCATGTCCTGACGACGTTGACGCTTCGCCGTACGCTTGTCCAGTATGTCTTGACTTTTTTTTTTAAACCAATTGCGAAAAAAGACAGATTAATATATTGTATACGCTACAGGCGAAAAACTCGACACACTGCACGGTTCCCAAGCATTTGTGTAAAATATTTTTTCTTCCAAAACTTTAATCTGTTTTATTTATTCTCATACAAATTTTTGTCCACCCACGATATTCTATCTCATGCATCATAGTTCTTCGATTACTCTTTTTCGTGGCACTTTTTTTTTACTGAATTTTTGTCTCGCTGGGAAATTTGATAAGTCTATTCATACTTTTCGCAAATATGTATATATTGCATTCATTAGAGAGGCGTGTGTGAGAGATAGAGAGAGAATGGCGTTACATTGCACATAGCTTGAAACCTTATCCAGAATTTAAAGATATTTAAATCCTTCTCCTGAATTTAAAACTTGAATCTTCATAAATACAAATTTCTTATAAATAAAAAATTGGAACAGTTGGAATGCAACGAACATGAATTCTTTTGAATTGCTCAAGTTTTTTTGTCGGCGTTTCAGGCTGTGAACATGAGCGAAACGTTTCGGGGTATGCTTATTGGAGATTTATGACCTCAATTCGCAACAAAAAGGCTTTGGATAATGATAGAAATAAAGAGAAAAAAAAAGTCGTTGCATTCCACCGATGTTCAACGTTGCGAGAGCAAAAGATATCAGCTTGTTTATTCACCGTTTCTTTCTAACACTCGCGATCCACTCGTCCGTGTCCTGTTGATCCTTCGGTTGCAGACTCGCTTTGATCTTCGGCTTTTGTTCCTCGATCACGATATTATCCTCCTGGGAATTGGCAGCGACGATTTTCTGCCTCGTGCGCTCGACTTTGGCCTGAAGATTGTTTACCATCTTGGCGAGATCGGTCTCGTTCGCGAGGGAATAGGATTTGAGTGCCTGCTCGAATTCTTCGGGCTCGCCCTCCTCGAGGAGGTCCTGCACGGCCATCAACTGATTCAACTGTTCCTCGTCCTCGGCGAGCTGTCCGAGAGAAGAAGATAAAATAAGAAAATTTCTAGAGCGTCGGCAAATGCAGAAATAAACGATTGCTATTATTCTGTACGATTTCTCACTCGCTCTTCACGCTTGCGCGCGTTGATCTCCATCAGTCGCCGCGCCAATTCGCGTTTGCGCTCTTTCTGCTGCTCAACGGTCAGTCCAGGCGTGCTCGCGGGCGCCACGTATGGCAATTGTACCCTGAGCACGTTCGCGTCGTAGTGGTCCGCCTCGGACCACTTCTTCACCTCGTTCTGGTAGTCGTTAGCGACGAACGAGTGCTCGTGTATGAGCTCCTGTGAAGACAAATCATTTCGTTGATACTTTGTTTTTCTTATTCACTAGTTCGTTAACTTTTTCATTCTCGAATAGTCAATAAACTTTGTTGCAAGTATATAATTGTGGTAAACAAAGTGGTTGTTCAAGTCGCGGCGCACTACCGAACACTGATTGTTTTTTCCTCAAGATATGCGCAGCGGAATTTTTTCAATTTTTGACACTACTTGGAACGAAGTACTGAAACGTTTGACAGTCAACATGCAAAACAGGGAGAAAAAGTATCAAAAATATTTGCTACATATTGCAGTTGTTTTGCAATTAGCAATTTTCCGACGAATTCAAGTGGAAATCTTTGAGTCAACTTAATATTTTTTGTTAACATTGATTTGGAGATAGTGAAGAACATTGTTACCCGGAGAAGAATAAACATTTTTTAAGTCGATCTCCAAGAATTAACAAATTCAATCATAAATTTTAAATCTTCACGAATAAAATCACCTTATAGAAAAAAGATGCATGTAAATAAAATTTTGATCCCTCTCCAGATTTTCAAATCCTGATGGAAGGATTTAAAATTCTTTGAACCCATCCCGAGTGTTTTGCATCCACACAATGAAACATTTCAGCACTTTACTCAAGATGCGACTCCAAAACGAGATCTTCGTGTTGAGAAAAAACATTGACAAATCTTCTGTCCTCTGTTTCGCATCTACTCAAGAGCCGCGAATCGTGATTTTCCAGCGAAATTGGTTAAATTCGATGTGTCGATATTCAGCATCACAGGATGACTGAGCAATTCACCTCGGCCCTGCTGGGCGTGACGGCATTAACATGGACCGGATACTTGAGTTGCAAGAGTCGATGCATGTAAGAGACGACGTGGTAACCACCGACGTTTATTCTCCTGGCATTGCAGGGTTCTGCTCTGCCGTCCAGCACAGGCACTATGTGTGTCGCGTGGTAGCCGACGCTGACGATCAGGCCGTCCGGAGGGCAGTTATTGTGCTGATAGGAGAGCAAGAAGTCAACGCCGTACGCCATCGCCGGAATATTGTAACATTCGAACAGCAGCTCTGCCATTACTGCAAAAAAAAAACTGATGTTACATAGTTACGGACAACACGATCGCTCCGCCGTCAGCTGCCTCTCTTACAATTTCTCGAGTAATTTGGATTCAGGAAGGCCTCCGTCAGTATTACAGGATGATTGACAGAGTCCTCTGTGTCGATACCCATGTGCGCAAACGTATAATCAAATATCTGCTCCTGTGCCTCAAAGTGCGTCACCACGTTCCTGTCGAACTGCGTCTTCAGCTGAAAGCGCACCGCCTCGATGTTCGCTATGTCGTTGCCCACTTGCAACTCGCCGTCCTTCTTGCCTCTCTCTTTCCTAGGCTTGGCTATCAGGTTCTTGAATATCAGCTGGGGCTCTTTGTCCGTTGCCCAGCCTACGCGACATTTGTAAGAGCCTGCGCAATATTGTTCCATTGAGACAAAACGAGCGCCATCTCCTAGTACAGCTTAAAACGCATACAAGTTTACGCATAACATTTTTACAGTATATTAAAAAACATAACTCTATGGAGATATTTTTTTATTTAAATGCATAAAAATGCAATTTACATATTTTTAATCTTGAAGAAAAAAATGATAAAAGTAGGTTTCCGTGGCAAATGTTGAAGCTCTATCGCGAGCTCGTATCGATTTTTATTATATATATGTGTGAATGTGTATGGCTAACGTTAAATGGGATAATTTATCGTGGAGGTTAAACACGCATACCGTTGTCAATAACGAGCGGGATTGCTTCGTTTCTCACACGCTCGGGATACACGTGAACGATATCCGGCACGGCTCTTACGTCCTTCAATTCCAAAATCTCCATTGCGCGAAGCTGCAGGATAATAACGCGAGGAAAAAAGCACCTACGCTGAACCGTATCGCAGCGGTACGTGTTTCATTTATATATATTAATGATTTATGAAACATATATGGCTGCAAATATATATGTGTATATATGACGGCCCGTTGTATCGTATATATTATACATTTTTTTTCGTCACGAAGATACGCGTTCAAGTTCCGCTTGCGACACGCCAGGGTCGCCAGTGTCGTGTGTACATATTCGTGGTGAGGAGAGAGTTGTCATCGTAGTTGCAAATTGCGCGGCTTGACAGGCTTGAGGAAAATTCTCTCGAACGGATGAGAGTGCATTCCGCGGGAAATCCGAGAAATAATCAGCACAGTTCGATAGTATTGGGAAATGACGGCGGTGAGTATATCGAACGGGAGTGCTTTCGCGAAGAACGAGAAAGTGAGGTTATGTTTGTATCGCTTTTGCAGGAACTGAAGAAATTTCTGTATCAACTTCTCAATAGCGTCGAAGGCCTGAACAGCATCTTAATAACGGATCGCGACGGTGTGCCGGTTGTCTCGGTCACCAATGACAAGGTGCCCGAATTGGCGACCAGAGCGAGTTTCCTCTCGACGTTCGCAATGGCCACCGATCAGGGCAGCAAACTCGGCCTCGGCAAGAATAAGACAATCATATGCATGTACAGCAGTTACCAGGTGCGTTGCTTGCTACCTCACATTCTCAAGGTCGAGCGACCGAAGCGTCTAATCGTTCTGGCTTTCCCTCGTCGCAGGTGGTGCAGATGAACAAATTGCCTCTGGTGGTAAGTTTCATTGCTTCGCACTCGTGCAACACCGGCCACGTACTCTCTCTCGAGAATAGGATCGATCCCATACTCGGCAACTTGAGAAACGCTGTCCAAGAAGCCTGATGGTGGCCGGTCGTTCACTACGGCTGACGAAAGACTCTAGCAGAGCAAACGAAACAAGCGGAAGAAAATACAGACAGCTGTGCTCGCCTGGTGTATATGGGCATGATGTTTTTACGACCGCAAACTGTGAATTTTCTGCCCTTGCGCGTGTGGGCCTCCGAAACGACGGGTAGTCGTGTACGAGAGCCTTTTTTGTACCAAAAGAGTGACGGACGGAGCGACTGAATATATTAAACGACTAATGCCGATCCAACAAGAGCCACACACATGCTGAGATATACTGCTATATATATATCTATATATGCAAATATGCAAGTTTACCAAATTATTCACACTGATACACTAAACACATCCGAATATATATGTACATACACACATATTGTAAATGCAAATACTATTACGAATTTTACAAAATGCATCGATGTATAAAAGATTTTTTCCAGATTTAACGTACAGTATATGAATAAATAAACTGTGCGTATGCGTATACTGATTGAGTACTCGTATTCAAATTGTTGCGCTAGTGTCGTGTCAGTTTGTCCGAGGGAGAGAGCGCCTCATCAGAGCGGATAAATCATGGGTTCACCGTCCAGGGCACGAATAATGTTGAGCGCCGCAACTCTCGACATCTCGTTCCGAGTTTTCACCGTCGCGCTGCCGATGTGTGGCACCACCACTGAGAAAAAAAAGAAGAGAGACATTTTTACGACGGATTTTTAAGGGTGTCCGGGGCCCAAACGAAAATGAACTGATTTAGCGAAAATCTGATGGCAAAAAGGACGCGAACAATTTGGTTATTTGGGTTTGAGCTTTTTGGTCAGATTATTCACAATCCAAACAGACCCAAACGAGTGATGTGGATTTGCTTGAAGTTGTCTACAAAGCCTAAAGGAGAAGTTTATTTTTCTTCTGATCTTTCGCGACGCTTCACAAATAAACCTAAACAATTTCTCGGCTTGTGCTCGAAGAAGATAAAGTGTAAAACATTCGTTTGGTTTTGGAGATCATCACTTGTCAATTCTCGGAAAAACTATATTCTCGAAAAATTTCAAGTCGATCCGTTCAAACATGAGGGCGTTATGGGCGTTTACAAGTAGGATCTGCAAACCGACGAACTTTGAACGCGTTTTGCTCAGACTTCCAAAATTGATGACCACGCGTCTCAAAAATGACCGCCCCCCGATCAGCTTCACATTTCACAATCTTAGGCATATCAAAATGCAGTGCTTGAACGAAGGCATTCTTTTTCGATGCATTGTTTTTCTTATGAACGAAAATGGAGTGTTATCTTTTCACCAAAAATCGATACTTGCAACTTTGGAATGTAGTCATTTTTTCAAAAATTAATATTTTATTAAATCCTTCGATGCAACTACTGGATCATTTCGTGCAAAAACTAAATGCATTTGGTTCTTTTTCGGATGATTTATTGCTTCCGAACAGCAGTGGTCATCGCGAAGTACGTTCTCCAAACAGCGCCCTGCACGCAGCATTGTATTGACCACATTTATAAATATCTTTTTATACAAAAATTGTAAAAGATATTTAAAACTATACTTTTTAATGTGAAAAAAATGGTAAATCTGCGCCCGTTTTCCCAAAAAAGTCTAGACTAATTTTGCTCCTCCGAAAGTATTGAAAACGCCAGGCATTTAAAAGGCAAACATGCCCAGAAAGATTTTTTTCTCTTCTGCTTCGTATTTTGTTTGTATCGTTAGATTCTGTAGGCCCGTAATGAAATATCAGCTCAGCCGACGAAGAAGATAAATATTGGCGCGCGAGGACGAAAGGACGACGCGTTGTGTGGGGACTCACCGGCATTCGGCAGTTTCAAGAGCTCGTGATCGACGGGCAAAGGCTCGGGATCGGTGACGTCGAGGCCGGCGGCAAAGATGGTACCCTCCCGAAGGGCCTTGACGAGATGGTCGGTCTTGACGACCGCGCCGCGGCCAATGTTGACGAATATCGCGTTCTTCTTCATCCGGGCGAAACGCGACTCGTCGAAGAGTCCACGGGTCTCGTTGTTGAGCGGCACCGCGACAACGACGAAGTCACTCCGCGCCAATAGCTCGTCGAGGGAGGCGACGAACGTCGCGCCCAATTCTTCCTTCTTGCGGGAATGTCCGGTGTAGAGGAAACTCTTCACCTCGAAGCCGCAGAGTCTCTTCACTATGCCGTGGCCGATGTTGCCGAAGCCGACTATACCGACCACAGAGTCGCGCAGCTCGTGGCCCAAAAGCCACTGGGGCCGACGCTCCGTCTTGCCGCTGATAAACAAACATACAACGAGCACGTTTGGGTCTCGAGGCTACCCGCCGAAAATACTCAAAATTGTCAAAATGGTCATTTACGCTTCGAGTTTACGTCGTGCCTCGTGTGCGCGTTTCGCCGCGTCGAGCATGAGCATCACCGCGACTTCGGCCACCGCGGCGTTCAGTACGTTCGGTGTGTTGCCAACTTTGATTCCTCGTCGCTTGATTTCCGGCACGTCCAGGTGATCGTATCCGGCCGACATAGTCGACACCACCTTCAGACTTGGCCCTGCGTGACAACAACAGAGCGAGCGCGTGAAAGTCGAGCGAACAAGACAAAATTACGCACGATATCCTTGTCGTCGCACACGTCGCGAGATTACGCACCAGCGCGGTCGAGGAGTTCTGTATTTATGTCGAAGTGTACCGATATGAAGATCGCATCGTGGCCGGGAATCGCTCCAAGTATTTCCTCACGCGTTGGTATAGCCGTCGGCATAATTGTCAACTCGCATCTGCAATTCGAATGAGCGCGTTTGCCGCTTACAAATAGTTGTCATTTTTTTGGCTTTAACACAGGTAAAGCAAACACTTTCTTTTAAATAACAGCGATTATCTGAGTCTGTACTTTTCGCGAAGAAGATCCAAGCCGGATTGCGGAGTGTCGCTGCTCGTCACTAAAACCTTTGGCTTTCCCATTTCCCCTGTGGATTTTTACTTCTTTCCTTGCTGTGAAAACTCCGTACCTAGATCGTACACACACACACACACACACATATTAATATCAGGAAATTTCCGTGTATCAATGTTTAATATTTTTTGGATTCAATATGTGTGTGTGTGCGTGCGTGTGTGTGCTGTATGTTTCTACTGTGAGGTGCTACGTACGAGACCGTGTGGATGTAGCGCTTGGAATCTTGTTCGCAACTGTCCCAATGACAGCGATTGTGATTCTTATATGAGGGCAACAGATAAACTCGTGTAAATCACGCCTCGCGACATATCCTGCAGACGGCTTGACACACACACACATATATATATATATATATATATATTCCATACCGCATAAAAAATGAATCACGACTATATTATATAATAAACATAACACTAGTGTGTTTGTCCTCTTGTAACTGATAGTATGCCGCAGTATCCGCAGATAATCGGCGTGTTCTGAGCGACTTTTTCCCATTGCAGACTTTAATCGATCATCGACGACAAATAAAAAAAACATGTACTTCGTTATATATATATATATGGGTGTGTGCGTGTTTCTTTTTTCCCTTTCTTTATTAATTTTTATTTTGTTTTTTTCTTACTTTCATTTGTTTATTTTCCCAAATGAAGGAATGAAATTCCTTATATACAAAAAATGTCCTTGTTTTGAATATGTCGCCACTAATCGATGCTCTGCAACCGAAAAGAAAGAATTGGACGAGAATTGTGTAGCGCGAAATAACAAAGAATATCTCGTACGAGATATGCCGCGATAAATGTTGACAATGTACACACTCGTTGATAAGAGCGAATCACGAGATACTTAATTGCGAAAGAGGTATTAATAGACAGGAGACATTGAGCGCGGCGGAAGGGACGGCGGAGCGGCTGGCGGTGAGGTTGGAGAAGACCTGCCGCAAGACCTCCTGGCTCGTTGTGGTCTCCTGTCACCCATAGACGTTACTTTTCTCCGAGTGACGGACAAGTTCATGTCCATTTGACCCATTCGCACACCGTGTGTGGCTCTCCATCGCTGATATGGCCCCTTATCGTTGAACATTCTACCTGCAAATCTAACGCTATCACAATGTGTATTCCGTTGATGGAACGTAGAAAAGATTTTTTTTCGTTGACGAAATAGACACGGGACTTTGCAATGAAAAGAAGGGGTAGCAAACGCATTTTTTTCTGTAGACTCTTGAGAATGAATTTCTAATCGAATGTTACGAAAAGAAACTTCACATCGGCTACCCTACTGTCTAATTATAAACGTTTCCTGAATCGAAATTGACGACATTCTCCGTTCCGCTGATCAGGAGCCCATGCGCCGCGAGGCGTCAACGAGGACTTTGCGAGTTTATCGTTCTTTTTTCATTCTTTTTTGTTTTCGGGCGAAGCTTTTACGTGTTACCACCTCCTCGCGGACGTACATCCACGATACTCGCGGACTTTTTTTTCGGTATCGATAATGACGACCGATCGTTCGTGCGTACATTCTCTATTCTCGCAGTTAACGAGATTAATGTGTGTGTTATATATTTATATATGTGTTTATGTGCTTTTGCTATGCGTCTGCGAATATTGTAACGCTCCAGAGACGTTCGTCGACGTCGAAGCTCAGGCTAGCAGGCGTCGTTAAGAGCATAGACCGAAGCTCTCCGTAGCAAGGCGATTATTAACGCAGGGCCTATACACGGCAAGGAAAACTCACGGCGCAGGTACAAAGTGAGGACGTCGCGATTTTTTTCATCAGGAGATTAGAACGAGGCAGCAACGAGGGCGAGAGGCATATAGCGTAATGCGAAAAGCATAAGTAGGGCGCAAGCGAAAAAACTGATCTTGTTGTGTGCGACGCGTCTGTGTGTATGTGTGTGTTTGCACACGTATAATGGGACTGTACTTTTTTTATTCTCGCAATATTACTGTACATATTGTAGTTTATAGTCGCTTTAGGGCAGAAAAATCGTTTTTAAACAATACGATAAAATTGTCTGTACGCTTGTTCATTAATTCGAGCACCGCGGAATTCATCTCGATGAGCTTTTTTAACGAAAAAACCGCTCGCTTTGGATCAGAATTTAGACAGCATTACGCTCTGTAGTTGATTGTGTTTACAATGAGCAAGCGGACAAACGAATAAAGATCATATTTAAAGCACGAACAGCAGCGGGACGGTAGCCCAAAGTGATAAACAATTTAATTAAATAAACAACAATTCACTAATTTTCAGAAGTTCTGTAGAATTTTCAAAAAATTGTCTCTGTAAAATATTATTATTCATGTCAACAAGTGAAATACATGATAAATAAACGAAATTCAAACAAATACGATAAAATCTCGCTATTTGTTCCGGCTTCGACATATTTTCGAAGAAACATAACCATCACCTTATTTTTAATCAAGCCGTACACAAGCCACACTGCGATCCAAGAAAAATTTGAGTTTGCATCACGATGACAGCTGTATCAGCCTGATACAGCCTCCCCGATGCCATCAGGGAGGTCGCGACACCGAAGGAATACCTCCTCGAGTTTCGTGTTCTCCTGATACGTCGAGCGGAGCGCTGGCGCGGCCCTCGTGGCGGCAGCGCTCAAGCCAGCCATATTACGGCCGAGAAAAATATCAGTTTGCATCAAGAGAGCAGAAGTACCGAGGAGGAGGTGGTGGGGGTAAACCTGAGACACCTCCTCGCTTGTCGTGTCCCCCTGATGCGAACCGAGTTTTCATGACGAAATTCCCAAACTCGTGCAAAAGGCCTTAGTTAGGCCACATTACGGTTGAGGAAATATCAGGATGTATCAGTATCACAGAGGTGCAAGGAGGCAGCGGCGACGTTCGCGCGCCTACTGACCGACCGTGTTGTAAGACACCATGGAGAGCCGCTTGATGGCGTTGGCTTCCGCGCCCGTGTGGCGGCTAGGCATATCGCCCAATGCAATCGGGCGGGGGGATCCGGCCCGGCGCTACGGCTACGTACGTGTGGAGGGGGGCGGGGGGGACAAGGGTTTCGTTGCGATGCTCTTTCGTGCAACTTCCTTCGTTCTCGTGTGTTCCTGATACAACTCGCTCCTGGCGGACGCGGTCACCATAGGAAGACGCTAGATAGCGTTAGTTTGCGGTTCCCCACAGTCGTTTGTGCTACCTCCTTTGTTCTCATGTTGTCCCTATACTTACCGAGTTCCTGATGCCCAAATCCACGACGCGAACGAAAGATATCGCTGTGTTTTTTCAATGTTAAGATGGGCTTTTTTTGTTGGATATATAGTTGAAATGATAAAACAGTGAAATGTGCTTTTAGGAATTGATCATTTACTGAATTTCATTACAGATGGTTTATAATGAGTAGTGCAAGTAATAATCGTATTGAAATAAATTATACGTTTGTTTGTTCGACAAGTCGATAACTATCAAACATTAAGCTCTGCAAGGACTATTAAGTTAAGAACCAAAAATTAATGAGGCATATTAAACATTACACTACCTACTTGAGGTACTTCACCATAAACGAGTGCAAACAAATGAATAGATGAATAAATAAACGAATAATATCTCACATTTTCTGACATTGTCTTTACAGATTGGCATAGTACGGAATGTAATGTTTCAAGCGCAAACAATTAAAGAGATGAATGAATAAACGAATAAACAAACAATCTTGTTTTGCATTTTCCGATATTGTCTTTACAGATCGAAATATTAAAGATAGTACAAAATGTGAAGTAGAGACTGAAAAGTCTTCACATTATGAAGGGAGATGAAAGAGAGGCAGAGAGCGGAGCAGAGAGAGGACTTGGTTTGTTTAATCTGTGCTCTGGAGTTTCAGAGCTAAGAGCAACGTGCAGAAAAATCAATATAAAGGATAGGAATAGTACATTTACATGCAATATAAACTTTATCTCAAGACTATAACGAGTTATAAAATATCCACAGTAATATAACAAATACAAAAATGATATACAAAGAGTGTTCGCTCTCTCGTGCTATCGCGCACACCTCGCTCACTCCTGTCTCTCGATACTCCGCGCCCCATCGCTCGCTCGAAACATCTTTGACTCACACGTGCTCTTACGCTATACGCAATTGCATTCTACACACTCACCCACACATTGAAAAGAGGACACAGAAAATAAAAAAATCGATGTTAGGTTTTAGTTTGTTTAAAAAAGGGCAATTCTAAACAACGTCCTCGAAATTTGAATGATTTTTGTTATGGTTCAATTCAAAAGAGGGATTTAATTGAACCATTCTATCAATCATTCATTGAATAAAATGCCGTCGCAACGAGAGATCTTGAGTAGTAACCGTGCAGCAAGGTGTCGTTATGAGGAAGGCGCCGCGTCTCGATGATCAGTTGTCTCGCGGGCAGAGGCCCCTCAGTCAGGTAGTGCCCGACCTTTCAGCAGCGTCTTACGTCAGATGTATCGCAATGCCGCTGAACAATAAGATAAATTTCGAATCCGGAACTAGATTTGTTATCGATATATGTCGCGCGTTGCTCACATACGCAAAAAGCCATGGGCTTTTGGAACGGAGAGAATGTGTAGGCACAATGGTTCAGATGGTATCAGGAAATTATGACGCGACATTTATGTCTAGACTATGATGCCTGGGCCGCCGCGGGCTGTCTCGTTATTTCGAAAAAAAAAAACAGATAAACACAGGCCATGCTCAAACTCCAATAATAATACATACAGAACGACTTTGATTTCATTTACACCAAAGTTTTTTTTTATCGTCAAACCGCAAATCTACGCTCTCCGGATCTTCCTTTTGTTTGCCGAGCCGCAACGCGTCCTGTTTTCGTGTGGATATAGTCTTAAAAAAAAGATAAAATGTTTTGGTCGTCCCCGGAATGTTTTGTAGGATTGCTAAGCTTTTGTTAAACCGGAAACGCAGGCCGGTGGAACGACTGTTGAGTCTTCGAATTACGAGTGTGACGAAGAAAAAAAATGCCTGCATAATTGTTTAAACGTCAATTAAAACATTGAAGGGTCGCTCGCGTCATCGTCTATACTCGGTTGTTGCGTCACACAACTGTCACATGCCGGTTGTGTAATATAACTATTGCGATATCGATATAAATAGATGTATATATATACATATACTTTTTAAACATTCCAACATTGTGGAGAACGAGGTCAGTTCTGAACCAAGTGAATATTTCGCATGACTATCCAAAATTTTCGCAAGACCGTCTGCAATTTGTTTTGCGATGAATTCGCGGCCTCGAGGCGCCGGCGATTAATTTTGTTCGGATTACGCGGAAACCCGGCCAGCGCTGCGAGATTTGAAAGCGCGACGAGGGAAGTGTGAATGCGAACGCACCTATAGAACGCGTACGATCTTAAATCTCTCCGCGGTGTGTACGTTATATCATTCGAGCCAAAATATCACGTCGGGAGAAACAACGATTCGGGAAGCGAGTCTGAAGGTTTCACGCGATAAGCATTTATATCTGTCGACAGTGCGCGACAATGGAAATTTGACCTCAGACGTATTTTGAGGTTAGGGAAAGAAAAATAAGCCCGTAAACAAAGCGACCGCACGCGTTTTGAACTCTCATTCCAAGGATTGTTTGTTCCTACGTTATTTCGGACGCGAGTAAAAGGTCGTAAAGATTGGGAATTCGCGTTTTACAGAAAGGGACGAAATTATGAGATGGACAGCGCGGCAGCTTATGCTGCCAGTCATCATTGGAATATCTCTAACAGGTGTCGGCCTCGGAATTATTTATTTACTCGTCGAAAGGGTAATGTCCAACAAGACGTTTTTGTAAATTTCTTTTCTAACCGTTCCATAATTACGCGTTAGGATGCTTTCGGTCGTAAGCACCTAGCTGTCGATTCTGAGCCTCCGAGACTGGACAGACTGTTCCATCCACTGGAATCTCCATTGCCGAATCATTGTCCATAGACACTTACTTTTTTTCGTTGGCTGACAAGAGCTTAAGGATGAGGCATAACGCGCTAGTGCGGCGATACAAGTGCACTCATTATTGCTGTGTCCATCCTGAGCCTGCATGCGAGACTTGGCAACAACTGGCCAGCCCGCTGAAGAATCATAATACTTTTAATTCGTAGTAGTATCACAAGCGTTCGCAGGCGATGTTGTTTTGCTCTCGCATGGAAAAAAGCATTGTGAAAAAGTAGCTTGGAATGTTTTAAATTTTTCGTGCCGCTAATTTATATAGAAAAGCGTATTTTTACAAAATTTCACAATTGGCGGCACAATTGTAGCGTAACATGACGTACTGAAATGCTGCATGTCTTCTTAGTGTGCCCTCCCATAAACTATTACAGAACTGTACGTGGCTGTGAAAAGCGAGCAGCTTGAAAATTGCGGCTGTTGCGTGCAGCGGCGTGGCTCTAGAGACTTTTGCCCTGACAAAATAAAAAATTAACAATGACAGACGTCGTCCTCACACAATGCCACTTACGACTGACTTAACTCCAGGACGTGCATAGGAGAACTAGAAATGTTTGCCACTTCAGGGCTGAATGTCGCATCCGTCTTTAAATTTGTCCTTGTGCGTGTTTTAGGACAAGGAAAAGAACAAGAGGGACAGAGGAGCGCGGGGTACGCGTCCCACCGGATTCCTCCATCTGGAAATCCCAGTGCCCCGGGAATTTGTTCCTGTCCTGATAGGCAGAGGAGGCTGCACAATAAAGAGCATAGAGAACACAACCGGTACTCGTATAAAGTTCGACGACGACAATCCAGACGCGACGGACCGAATATGTCATGTCAGAGGAAACTCCGAGGGTCTGAGGATGGCCGAGGCGATGATAAAGAACGTACTGATTAGTCAGCCGCTCATAGAGACGTACGAGACGCTCGTGCCGCAGAGAGTTTGCCCCGTGATCATCGGCAGAGTTGGCGAGACTATTAATCGGATACAGTCGTCCAGCGGAGCCAAGGTCATCATCGAAAAGTCTTGGTCTCGCGATCCAAGTACGTGTTTGGATGGACGCTGGATGATATATTATTTTTTTTTGTTCGCTTAATTAAATTCGCCTTCCGTTAGTTAAAGTCTCGACCGCGGACTTTTCTCGCTTCTCAATGCTCCATCCCTCAACATTGCAGACTCCAAGAGGCGAGTGATAATCAAAGGAACCGCCGAACAGATAGCCACCGCGTTGTCGCAGATCGAGGACAAGGTTCACGAGTACACGGAGACTCTGGATAAGTTGGTGGCCAGCGAATCGTCACGCTCATCTCGTGGCAAAGTCTCGCCGCGGATCGCGGCTGTCAATCCGCCCGCTAATATTCCCCTGTTGACGCAGCCTCTCGACGATCAAACTCTAAGTGGTAAATTTTCGCAAATAATAATGGTATAAACGTAAGGAGGATAGGAAGCACAGAGTGTAAAACTCGGTCGTTTCTACAGACGGCACGATGGAGGTGTACGTGAGCGCTGTCGAGAATCCGAGCCAATTTTGGGTCCAAGTCGCCGGTTCGGGGACTCTGTGCCTCGATCAATTGGTGGCCGAGATGACGGCTTACTACGAGAACCCGGAGAATCGCGAGCTACACGCTCTCAAAAGTGTAATAATACTAATAATAATAACAATAATAGAATCGAACCAAGGCCTGAAGAACCCAAGGCCTGAAGATTTATCCAAAGTGTACAGAAAGTGAGACTCTCTCTTTCTCTGTTGATCGCAGGTGACCGTCGGACAGACGGTGGCGGCAAAATTTCTCTTCGACGGCAAGTGGTATCGCGCCGAGGTCACTTCGCCCCTCCGGGAGGGCGAGTGCGAGGTCTACTTCCTCGATTACGGTGATCACGAGGACGTCTCGATCGAGTACGTGCTTGAATTGCGCACCGATTTTCTCAGTCTTCGTCTTCAGGCGATCGAGTGTGCGCTCGCCAATGTGAAGCCCCGGTAAGCCGAGATTTCGATGATTTTGGCAAAGTGCCATCGCAGAAAGGGATTTTCCTTTTAATAATCGAACGTCAGTTGCTCAATTCGCCCTCGTCGATGTTGCTCGAGCGCGAGCCCGTGCCGCCCTCGCACGCCTCGTTGAACAATTCCGGATTCACTTGTTCCATAATTTTCCAGGCAAAGCTTTTGCTTATACTGGTCGCGTGTTCCTCGCAGTAAACGAGACTCGCGCGTTTCAGCGAATCGCAACGGAATTCCTCGGACATCATCAGCAACGAGGCAACGTTGTCCGGTGTTATAGTCTCGATGAGATTTCTCTCGCACGCTTCCTTCAGTCCTGCGGCAATGCGGGCAAAAGATCATTTCTCCTTCTATTCCCCAGCCCTCCGATACTTGATAGTCCGGCCATCGAGAACGCGGGGAAAAAACGCAGACTATTTTACCTTGCACGTTGAATCGCTCGGCTAGCGCCAGGAGCTGATTGGCAAGGGCGTCTAGATTCGCGACGTGATCGCTGTACACGTAACGCAACAACTCTTGGGCAACCTCGATCGGAATTTCTTTCAGCTCGAGTGCGTACTCGTAACTTATCTGGGCGAGAAGGAGGGTAACAGAAATCGTCGCGTTAATGGAGGCGACGAATCTGAGGGAGAAATTCGTGCCGGAAGATACTCACCCGAGCAAATCTGAACGAGTCAATACAATAGTGACGGGAAATAGGCCGCGTTTCACAAAAAATATCGTATATATTGTACTCGTTACAAAAAAAACAAGCGGTAAGCTAGAATCAAGAATGTGTGGGAGATACAATTGCAGGTAAAGATACTCGGAATTCTCGAATGTCCAATTGTAAGTGACAGGCTTGGTAAAAACGAAGCATTAATTATTTCAAATGTTATCGCGTCAGCTTGTCCGCGGGACTCCCATGCATCCTCGAATCAGCGAGGGTGCTTTTTGGAATGTTCATTTTTCGCATTTCTCCGCACTCGATTGATTAGAGCAGGCTACAAAGTCATCAGCGGGTATTAGTCGATCGTGTGTCATTGGTCGTCGAGCCGGCCCCGCCTCGCTTCAAACGTACGTCCGAGATTCCGTTCTCCCTCTTGTCATCCTCCTTCGAGCTCCTCGCCCCAGCCTCGATCTGAACTCTCGTTGGTCTCCGTTCCCCGTCTCTTTGCGCCAGGGGCACTATCATGTCGGCCAGTACGTTACTTCGGGCGGCAATTACGCCTGCGTGAACGGGAATTTCCGTGCCGCCGCACAACAATTTTGTGTCCGCGGCCTTCGGGTGCTTCAGGAGTCTGGCCATGTCCTGGAAAGCAAAAGTACCCGGCATAGTAATGCAGCTCGCGAAAGAAAATATTTTCAGATCCCATGGTTTTCGTGATATATCAGGACCAAATATTTTTCCCGTACCTGAGCCAGACTGTGCTTCTCGCTTTCGCATTGAATTATCTGAATCTTCACCATCACCGCAACTTCGCCGTTCTTTTTCTTGAAGTGACGGTCAACGATCGACAAGTCTCTGTATCCGAGCGAGACAATGTCGTCGCTCGACTTCAAGTCGATTATCGTACGGCTGACTTGGCAATATTCCCAGTGATCGAGTTCGGTGTTGTAGATGGCGAATTGAAACCGTATGGTCGCTTGCTCGATCTCCTCGACCGTGCAGCTGAGCATATTGAGGCACAGGACCACAGGATTCGTTATTCTCTTACCTGGTGTCAATTGTCATTTTTGTTATTCCGACGAGGAAGCAAATTCATATGCAGGCTTGCTCACCTTCGGGTCCCTTCCAAAATCGTATCGACAAGTTCCACGAGCTGTGGATCCCATTGACGTTGACGTGAAAGGCCGAACTGTCGATGAGGCTGTTCTTGGCAATCGTCTTCTTGTAATTCTCGATGGGCCACGTGTACTTGAAAACGATGTCAGAGACGGTCGGCACCAAGAGTTCCATCGCGGAGTTTTGTACGGTGTTGTGTTCTTTTTTGCATTCGCAGCATCCGCTTTTCCCAGGCTCGTCCGCGGTCCTAGAAGTTCACTGACGCTTGTGGAGAGACCTTGGGTACGAGAATTTCTCGACCGTCGTTCAAGATTCGGCCAATGGACACTGGCCCATTTGTGCGTGCCACGGTAGCTAAATATAAAATTAAGCTGCCCGCGGCGCGTCCCAATTTTCTCGTTTGCCGCAGCCGAACAATTATGTAGAGGCGCACGGGGGACAATAATGAAATTGTTTTGGTCGAGAACGCGCGCGCGGCTGTTGACTCGTGTTCGCCTTTAATTGCCGTCTGTTTCTGGGGGAGTCAAAAGATCCAATTGATTCTAACGAGGTCTTCACGGGATCATGTAAAATTTTAGTGCGATCGTTTAACCTACAAACGAAATCCAGAGTTTCCTTCTGCTCACGGTAGACTTTTGGATGACGTTTTCGAGCGTTTTAAATTCAGGTAAAATTCACCACGAGAAACGAGACACGACTGACGTGTTGGAGGCGTTCGGGACACGCTGGCAAATACCTCTCTCTCTCTCTCTCTCTCTCTCTCTCTCTCTCTCTCTCTCTCTCTCTCTCTCTCTCTCTCTCTCTCTCTCTCTCTCTCTCTCTCTCTCTCTCTCTCTCTCTCTCTCTCTCTCTCTCTCTCTCTCCCCCTCTTTCTTGCTACGTTAAGGCGGAAAAACCTTGCAACGTTCGTGCGGAATTTATAAATGGAACTGCAGCCTCGAAACCACGTCGTCCTTCTCTCGCGAGACAATGAAATTATACGAGCGCATTCTCGTAACTCATTGATCGCGAACTTCCAATTAGGAAAATGCAATTACGAGAGTCATTCCATTTCGTTGGAGACTTCTCGTCTATGAGGATATTTTTCTACGCTGGGAGAAATTGTTGTGTTGCTCGGTTTATTTGGGTCAATTAACCCAAACAAAAGCGTATTTGTTCGACGTTTCATATTTATTAGCGCCCAGAAAGATTATATTGTTGCGCTTGTTTGGTTTTGATTCCAAGGAATAAAAAAAAAGTTACATTTCTGTAACGATTCGATTAAACGCCAGTACGTTGCATCTGACGTTTCAGCGACGGTGAATGGAGTCCCGAGGCGATCGAGAGATTCAGTGACCTCACTTGGGTCGCACAGTGGAAAGTGCTGATCGCCAAGGTCCGTGGTTACAACGAGCGCGCACTCGGCCACGGGAGTTCGCGGCGCGAAGGTTCGCCCATTCCCTGTGTCGATCTCTACGACAAGAATGACAATCAGGTATGGGACCCTTGCATTCATTCGCAACGGTGATAACGTTGACCCGGTGGTTCGGGCGACACCAACGAAAAACATTAGAAAGGTTTACATTTATAAAATCCATTAACAATACCGCTCTCACCACTGTGCCGGAAAAGGATATAAATATAGGAAAGCAGATGGTCGCGGAGAATTTCGCCGAGGCCGAGGAGGGCGCCTGGTCCGCGGCGAGCTCGACGCTTTCTCTGTCGCGGCGCAGCAACGCGACAAGTCCCACGCCCGTGAGATCGCCACTACCGCCTGCCTCGTCGTTGAGCCCGAAAAAACCGGTAACGCCTCCGGCAATCCGAAAAACGACGCAGAGTCCCGCAGTGGTCGAGGAAATTGATTTAACGACGCCACGGGTAAATTGTTTTCTCGATTGATATATTATTGAACCCAACACGCCCACAAACTAACCTATTTGTCTTCGTCTCGCTCCGTGTGCGCAGAAAACGACCGGAGCGATCGTCGAGGAGGTCGACCTTGTTACGCCCGTGAAACAAACGACGCGGCGCTTCATCGAGAACGAGAAATCCGAATGTCCGGAGAACGGCGGCGGTGACATGGCCGTCGCCAGGGAGAACGGACATTCCGTTAAACGCGCATCCACGACCTCCGACGGTTACGAGAGCGACGAATCTCACGAATCAAACGACTACACGCTGGCCTAATGCGGGGATCGCGATCCGCCGTATCTTACGAATCGAACATAATCAAAAAGAAAGCGAGACATAAGGAGGCGTATATATATTTATAGGGACAATCCAAGATTCGTCCTGATTTTTCGAGTTCTTCCGAATGTTTGCTGGACAAACAGTTTTTCTTGCAATCGCGGCGCGAGAAGTGCCTCTTCGCGGTTTCCTCGACAACTGCACTCGTGCGCTCACTCACATTGTTAATCGTCATTGAGCTATAAATGGCTGTACGATTTTTTGCACGGTTCGTCGTTCGTTCGTGCTCGTCGAAAATTATGTTGAAATTATATCTATACATAAGTATACGCGAAACTCGATGACAAAAGAGAGATGAGATGTCACGTTTCTCGAGCACGATCGAGCGACAAAAAGAAATAAGCAGAGCCATGTCGCGTAGCCACTAATGACGCAGGAACCACGGCCTTTTGCGACGACAATCTCAGCGATGGTAGTTACGCAAAAGTGCGCTTCCGCATGAACGAGACCTCACGCCTCTTCCCCCTCCTTCGAGGGAATCATCCCATTTTCATTTCTATTTCGTTTTGTTACTTTTTTTTTTCATTTTGCGGATACAGGGGAAGACGAAGAGAAAAGCGAAGCTAAGGTTTTTGCGGTTTGTCGAGAAAGTGTACGATCGTTACGCTACGCTTAGTTTGTAAGGCGCCGGGAGTTAGTCTTTTGGACCTGGATTCGTGTTGGAGTCTACGTATGAGAAAACTTGAACGCTTCGATTGCATTATACATATATACTCGTGTAGATTATATTTCTCTGAGACTGTTTCTATTTTGCTTCGAGTTTTCTCATCGTACACGGCTCAATTGTAAGTTACAAATCTTCGAGTACAACGATTATATTTCACGTTTTGATGTAACATTTATCAATGACGCAAAATATAAAAAATAGGCGCACACATACGCTCCGTATGACGGGGAAAAACTATTGCGCTCATTTGTAAAAAAAAGCTGACTCGTGTGGGTGTCACGTTGTAAAGAGAGAATGTCGTTCGTTAGTGGCCCTCGGGACATTTGGCTCCTCCGGATGTAACGACGTGAACGAAAGTACAACGGGCGGTGGGTAACCGACCTGTGATACGTTGTAATTATTTTTTTAAAAAGAAACTCCACGAGTATATATATATACACACACAAGCTGCTGTAAACATTGTGAGAAAAGCGAGAGAAGATAAACGCGAGGTAATATCTCGAAACTTCTTTCTGCGTTCGCCGGCGAACCCGGAAATAACGTCGTAATTTTTGTTTTGCAAGAAAAGAGTGCGATCCGCAAATAACGGATCTCGTCCATTATTGGTCTTTTTACGTTTCAACGTTTTCTTTTTGTTTTCACTTTTTTTCTCGCCTCCACTCTGCGGTTGCAAAGCGGATATCATCGCGCCTATTATTGTCGCGCTCCGCGCGAGCCTTTTTTCGCGTATATACGCCAAGAAGGAAAATTGATCATTCAGCTGCCGCGATCGATCTTTTGACGATGTGAAAGCTGCGGTCTCGCCAAGCGATGAAACGTATAAAATCTCGTTGCTTCACCCACCACGACGTCAGTTCACTCCGACGCTTGTCACTCTGATGGATCGCAACGGCGTCATGAAACTTACGGTAATTGATCTGAGCGCGAGAAAAAGAGGGAGAAAGCGTCCGTTTTTTTTTCCTCGAGATATCGGTCGTCCGCCCATACACAATGTAGACCCATATTTTTTCATTGTATTTTAGTATTAAAAGAAATGTACTTTGCTTGACAACTGTCGTGCTTTTTTCCCTACTTGCATTTTTTTACGTTTCGTCAAAATGTTGAAAACGTATTCGCGGTTGAGATCAGTACTCGAAGAAACAAATATCAGTGCCCGTTAGGCATATACACATCTACAATCTCTCGTTTTATATATATACATATATTTCGCGAATAATTGATTTTATGTGTATAGAAAATAAATACTAAGAGAAACGATAACAAATAAATATGAACTCAATATATCAGATATAAATTTAAAAAATTAATGAAATTTATATGAATAATTATATAAACAAACAAAATGCTGAGAATTTCAAAACTGTAACACTATCTGGTAAAAAGATGTCTCTGTTGAACAATTAATATAATAAATTAACCGACACTGGTGGATGGGTAGTCGGGGTTCGGCTCTGGCGGTACGCTTAGCCGTGCACCGGCTGGCGCATCAACCAGCGAGCGGGAGGCCAATACTCCTGATTCCTTGGTGTAGAAACCTGAGTTAAAGTCTGTATACCAGAGAATCCGAAGAATATACGGCCATCCATACCGGTACGGGGTTTCCACAGTTTTCCCGTACTCTCGGCAAATGCGGTATAGTGCAGCTTAAGACTGCTTTGGACGCAACGGAACGTTAGACTAGCGAAGAGTGGGTAGGGAGTGATAGAAAAGGGTTCAATTGGGAAGGGTTATACGTAAAAACCCGCAAGGGTATACGTTAGACCTCAGGAACTAATTGAGACCTCAAAAAATCACAACTATATATAAAAACCCGAGGTTCGCCTGACAAGAAACATCACTTATTTCACACCGCCTTCGATTTTGTTGAAATTCATATATGTGATAAAGCATTGGAAACGGCTTTACGGGAGAAAAGCACCCCTCAAAGAAACGCGTATCGAGGGGTGATTTTGCAGTCTCACCCACAAGCAGTCCACCAATCTGAATGAAACAAAAACAAAGGTCTTCTAATGTGAAGCGATGAAAAATCCACCATAGAAGTATTGAAACAAAAAAATTGAATTCGACACACCTTTCTTTGAGGGGTGGTTTCCCCCCTTGAAACCGTTTGTCCACTGGTAAAAAAAAACGTGTGTAATAGTTTTCAATGCTTCATCACATATGTGAGTTTCAAAAAATTGAAAGCGGACACTTCAGTGAACAAGAAAAAAAGTATTCGCGTAAAAATGATTTGCTCTATTACTAAAACGATTTTGAAAACGATCATCAAAATATATTGACTCGGCGATATGTGCTCATGATACTCGAATTTTCTTGCAGAATCTCATTACAGCTCTGATATTCCTGGGAGCGTCGCTGGTGGTAGGAGCCTCCCGATACATCGCCATACCGTTCGACGAGATAGACTTGATCGAGGTGAACCCAATGGTGCCACAAATCGCCCCGAGATATCCGAGGCAAGTGGAGAACTACGTTCCCGCTCTGGTCTCGGGGCTACGTCAGGATGACTCGCGGGATCATCAATCTCGTGGGGGAATCGCGCGGTCGGATTCCCAAATATTGGACTACGTGGACTTTGGGGCTCACAGCGGCGACCACGGCGCTTACAGCTGGTACGCTGATTTTCCGGCTCGTCGCCATTGACCCCGTCAACGACGCGCGTTTGGTCCAAATGTTCCTTCCGTACGGCCCTCCCGGACCACGACGAATCGCTCCTTTTAGCCAACGTTTCTTCCCACTTCGCGCCGCCCAGAGGGACCACACACCCCCGGGGAGTGTGGTGCCCACAGCCGTTTTTTTTCTTAACCCTTCACCGGCTATGTTTTCACCGAGTTTCCGGTCGACATCTCGAAAGCTCGGCAAAACTGGTGGGTCAGCTCGGTACTCGCCGAGCACTCGGTTCGGCGCCGCTCGAAAAGATCTCCGAAGAATCCTCACTACCTGACTAAAAACAACATTGTCCATTGCCATGGTTTTTAAATTAATGTGCGTTACGATCGAAAAACACGGCGGTAGAGAGTATTTTTTGCTTCTTTTACAGTATTAATAGTTTATTTCTCCGGTACACATTGTCTGGTCGTACCCACCCGATATTAGAGATACAATAAATAGCGGCGCACCGAACCTGTGTCTGTCTTGTCGGCGATTAGCCTATATAGTCTACTATTAATATAATTATATATATATATATTCAAACACCGGTAGCGTTTTATCTTTCATCTCTCTCTCGCTCCCCATCTTTCTCCGTTAAATTGTTTTCTCCCTTTCTACGGCGACGAGCCGACAAAATTTTATTTTTTCTAGCTACGTGACACATAGAAACACTTAGAACTCCGAAATATTCGAATCCATAGAGTATGTAGCATACAATGCGAAATCAACGCACACATCGAATCCACTTTCCCCAATCCATGCCCGCATATACAGCACCGGTGGAAAGTTTTCGAACACTTTGGATGATTGCAAAATTATATTAGAATAATATAATTCATTTTATTTCTTATTTTACGAAGATACTACATATTTCGATCAAATGAATTATATTATCCAGAGTGATCGCAAACTTTTGACCGGTACTGTACATGGATGTATATATACAACACGGGTGTCCTATGTACATGTATACGTATACGTTAGGGTGAATGCAAAAAAGATCCGTTCTTACCTTGTCAAACAACAGTGTAAAGCAAAAAAAAACATGCCAAATTTGAGCTCACCAAGTTGAGTCAATTTTCTAATATTCTTAGTGCTGAGCTTTATGGCTTTAAAAAGATTGTTGGAAAATCACACTATCATCAAATAGCTATTTGAAAAAATAGCCCGTGATCCTCATTGAAAATAAATGTGGAAAGAGTTGAATTTTCTTTTGCGACACACCCACACAATACGCACATGGAGCTTGTCCAATACGACGCGTGATCCTCTCGCGCTTATTTTTTACAATATAATATATGTGTACACACACACACACACACACACACACACACACACACACGCACGCACGCACGCACGCACGCACGCACGCACGCACGCACGCACGCACGCACGCACGCACGCACACACACACACACACACACACACACACAGATTTTGTCCTAAATATTTAATCGCACTCGATTTCCGGCATATTTTAATGTCCCTCAATCAATCCGCCAAACCAACGTCCCGCATTCTCTTTTTTTCTTCCGTCATATTTTTTCTTTCCGCCCGGTTGACACGCACGGACCCTCGTCTTTCTCAGTAAGTACAGTAAAAATATAAATATGCGACACGCGGGACCCAAGTTGCGTTATTGGGCCTAATTTGGTACGGGCAGGTGTCCTCGCGGATAACCAAATCGTCGGCGGTCTCCGATCCACGGCGACGTGATACAGGTACACATACACGTTTACATATATATATATATATATATATATATATATATATATATGTAAATTAATATTTTTGGAGTTGCGATAGAACGGAGAATTTTTTTCGCTTTCCTATTTTTTGAAGCTGGCTTACATTGAATAATATTGATAATAATAATAATAATAATAATAATAATAACAATAATGATGATGATAGACTATAATTACATCGTCCCACGACACTCCATCTTTCTTTCTCTCTCTATCTTTTCCTCAGTAAAAAATCGACAAAAGATTTCGTGTCGATCGAAACGCAAAAAGAATTTTTTTTTCTTAAAGTGGGCAAGAAAGATTCAAGAGAAGAATAACTATTTTGCGCTACTTCGAACGTGAATATGTGACGACCTGGGGATATTATTTGGCAATCATTGCAAGTCTTTGAAAAAAGCCTCTTCGCATATTACTTTTGAATTTTAAGATAACAATACTTAAGCTATTCCTTTCACGAATCCGAATATTTAACAACTCATTTCAAGCCAAGTTACCGAACTTTGAACAAAAATCTACGACTTTAAAAATCGTCGAATTTGTACGGCACTTTATGGCAATAGCACGCTGGCCACATTTTTATTTAACAATTTATATCCTAAATAATTCTAGATATTCGATATTAAAGGCTCTACGCATGTAAAGAATTATAAAGGTTCCGCAACGACAATAAAAACACGGAGACACCAATGTTTAAAGAAAATAATAATAATAAAACTTTGAAAAATGTGACTAGTAGAAGAATTTTCGTAAGCGCGGCTTTTCAGAGGAAATGTAAGAATTCCTAAATCTACTAAATTTATTTAAAAAAAACTTTTCATTCTAGTTTATCGTTGGGTACGATAATCGATTGGAACTCATTTTTATTAAGCGCCACTATAATTTACTAATGATTCAAAAGGGTCATGGGTCTATAAAATACGGCCCTCCGCGAAAGGAATACCTTAAATAACAATAGTATTTTCAACGACGTCACTGTACACTGGACACAATCACAAACGAAATTCTTGTACTTGAATAGAAACTGAAATGTTGGCCGACTGTAATTGCCAAGTGGTGCTAATATCGGAGGTATTTTATTTTGTTCTTGTACTGAACTTGCGTGTAACGAACCCCGCCATCATCATCGTTGTCGATTTCTATACGCGTCTTGATGCGCGTCGATCCGAGTATGTCGTTTCAGCGCATATATAAATATTAATATAATAATTATTATATATTATAACTATATATTGAATATGTAATTATATGTGTATACGTTTGATATAATATTATATAATATCCACATAACATACAATTCTAATATATCATTATTATTATATTAATGTCTATAATAATGCCATATATATTTCTTTGATCTAAATAAAATAAGTTTCTTACGTAACAAAGTTACTCACACTTTGAGTTCAGAAACTGAGAAGTCGGCGAAAAACCGCATTACTTTTGTTTTGCCCCAATTTTTTCGTTGTCCCGATGCTTTTTTTCTCCTTAAATCATATAATTTGGGAAGAGAGGAAGAGAAAGAAAGACAGGAAGAGAGATTTTTTGCGCAAAGACGTGCAGCGATAATCTAGGCGCGAGGCGAATACAGAGACCGCGAAAATCGATCGCTCTTGCGCCCGAGTTCTTTGTTTTTTTCTTCCTTCCTTGCGTCACTCTCACAGCCAGTCAACCTCCGTTCTAGCCTCGCGCGAGTCTTCATAGCTATTTTTCCCCCCTCTTTTCAGCCTTGCCTACCTTATTTGTAATTATTTGCGTATATAGACGAGCCTCTCGCGACGAACAATATCGCGTCTTATTGGCGACAAAGTAGCACGCGCGGGTTTCTTGTTTTTTGCGCACAGTATACTTTTTTGATTATCATCGACAGTCGACAGGTATCGTTCTCGCTCCACGTGTGTGCGTGCGCGCGAGAAACGATCGAAAATCCTGTGAGACGAGGGAAAAAATTGACCGCGAATAATTCGCGTGTGGCACACGCGAAATTTCTTTTTTCTACATTTTTGTTCTTCTTCCTCTACGCAATTTCCTAAATTGAGTTGTACAGTTTTTAGTGTAATATACACGTACATACGTAGCTCCGTAGAATATGTATTTGTGCTGAAATTTGCATCGTCGCGATACAATTAAAATTATGTTGCAATTGTTTTTTTCGCAATCTCTATTTTTATCATAGAAAATATTTGGGTTGCAGAAGTTTAACAAGAATCTTAAAAACAGTTCGAGTAATTTTTGTAGCCTGAAACGAGTGAAAAAAATGGGCAATTGACAAAAATGATGTTTTTATCGCGTTTCTACGATGCAAACTCCAGTATATATCAACAACCTAGGTAGCGATCAACTTACATCGTATACTGGGACAACAATATTCTCGGTGTTGAGCACGCTGAAGTCGAGACGTCCGTACCGATGGTCGGGGGCTCGGGTCAGGTGGTGCACCAGGCGAGCACGACTTTTTTGAACGGCACGAATATCGCACGTTCCGGCTCGCTTAACGATGACACATCGAAATGATAATGTTAATGAGAATTATTGTGACGATGATAATAATAATGATTTTCAATTATTATAATTAATAATGTTAATAATAATAACATAATTACACACAATAATTCAAGCGAAGTCGAAGAAGAGATTAAGTAATTAATCAATCGTTTTAATTGTGCGTTGAATGAGAGCACGAAGCAAGAGAAGTAACATTACGCACAATTTGTCAATAGTAACGGATTGGCTGAAAAATCCTAAAGCTCACCAGTCGAAGAATTTTCGTCCGTGAAAAGTTCCGTCGGAACATCCGCTATCCGTGGGAAGTTCAACGCCAACGTGAACCTCCTCCCGGCCGGGTACAGGACCCACGTACCTCACGCGACCCTGAAGCACCCTTCCCTCCGGCGATATCACTTTCACGAGATGATCGAGTTTGAGATCGCGTGGTATCTGGAAAAAGGTTGGCGCGAACGATGTTGAAAGCGCTCTAATGGCCAAATAACAAATAGAAGTGTCCAAATGTACGTTTGGACAGTTCGAATGGACCACCCTGCGCGCGCGCACATGTATATACATATCGTACTGAACCTTTGGCAAGTAGGGTCTGGCGTCCTGGGGCGGATTCCATTCGCGAAAGAGATCGGGCTCGGAGTGCCGCCTCGTGCGTCGACGCCTCGCCGTTGTTTGTCGGCTCCAGTAATCCGTGCTCGAGATCGTAAGCATCGAGTCTATGCTGCGACGGAGATAATCCTCGGCCTCGTCGATCAGAGATTCCGTCGAGTCGCCGCTGTTCTCACCGGTCACGGGGTCCGAGCGTAAGTTCGGCAAACTTCCGCGTGTCATCGGACATTCTGCCACGGGCGTGAATGGAATAAAAAAAAATATTACTACGCACTACCGGTAAAAATTCAACGAGTTTTCCTCAAAAACTCAAAATCTGAAGAAAAGTCCACGAGAAAGGGAAAAAAAGGATTAACATACAATAAAAAACACAGCCCCGATAATTGCACACCTTGAAAAGTGACTTTGGACCGTGTTCTCTTGGGCGGATTTTTCGAGTTTCTCGAGGTCGTCGACGATGCCGTGGACGAGGGTGGATTGACGTGGGTGGGCGAGGACGGCATCGAGGACCAAGTTGGCCTCGAGGGTGTCGAGCTCGCGTTCGGCACTCGCCAAGTGTCGAACGAAGCGGCATTGGCGCGCCAAGAGTGGCGCCTCGATGGTCCACCGACTACCTCGAGATTCGGCGAGGTTATCGAGCTCAGCGAGCCCCGGTATCTCGACGAGTAGAGATCCGTGGAGAGGCGGCACTCGCAAGGGCTCGGCAAGCCAGTGCCCGCCGCTGGATTGCAACGATTGTTCGGCCAGTGACCACCGGCCGGTGAGCCGAGTGACTCTCGACGGTTCACTTCCGGCGTCCGTAGCCCGCCGACTCCGCCACCGCAGCCACCCCGCGAATTGAAGCAATTCTATCGTAAATGAGAACATTTTTCGAGCGTCATCAATGGAAGGATGAGAAATGAAAAGAAACAACAAGATGACGCAAGAGCGCGACTGTTGAAAAAGGCGGTGGGAATAATTGAGATGAGCAAAGAACGGGACAAAAGCGTCAATTAGTCGTTTGCTCTGTGGAGGAGTAATTTAGTGATGCCAACGCGAATAGTTTGTTTGTTTTTCTAGGACAGGCGCGCGAAAAATTCTCGACGTAACGCAATGTATCGCGTAATCGACACAATTTTCTCGACAACGGAAATAGCCTGAACGAATTAAACGGCGTGAAAATATGATAGGCGCTAGGCTGTAAAAAAAGGTCTCTAATCAATTCATCCCTGTAAATTGGTTCCAGGAAATTGAATCGAGAAAACCTTGAGTGTGAAAATTGAACCTTGGTTAAAATGTACGAGGTTGACTTCAGGTAACTTGTACCAGCCAAGATGGATCCACGATACAATGGAATCGGGAAAAAAATTTGTCCAGATTAAATCTTATTGGCTAATAAAATAGTATAATCCTGCCCTCGTTCAAAATGTAAAATATTTTGATCTGACAAGGAACATCGTTGGTGTCCGCGTTCGGAGTTGTTGAAACTTGTGTATATGGTAGAGCATCAAAGACTGTTAGATATGTTTTTTTACGGTGCAATTTCAAGCTGTCGAAAAAAAAAATCGGTGATATTCGTAATCGGCGGAAAATTTCCGGTTAGATGGACGTTGAAAACAGTACCAAAGTTGTCGGGGAGTTTTGAAATGGATTTTCATATGCCTAGAAAATGGTGTTGGATTAATCTCGATATCTTAATTAGTTTTGGCGGGAAGGCCACTTGAAAAAGGCCGAAAAAGAGGCAAAGGTGTGTGTATGGAAAAATTAGGGAAAGTCGATGCTCCGACTTTGAAATTGTGCAAAAATTTGAAAAATGATCGGAGCACGATTAATCAAACGGCATTTTGAAATAACGAAAATATTTAACGTTACATACGATCAACTGAAACTGACGAAGGTTTGAAATCTTCGACGATCGAATTGCGCAGTGAAGCTCAAAAAAAAAATTATAAAAATCCCATGGATTGAAGCCTGGCGATAGGATTACCTTAAATTTCTTTACCGCAAAGAAAGAGAGCAAAAGAACGAAAAGCAGGATAGCCAGCTGACCTGGGAGTGCGGATCCTGGCACAGATGGTCGGCGCTCCTCGACAATTCGGGCACCATGCTCGTGAAGCTTATATCGGAGAGCATGACCCTCCGTGCCTCGCGTGTCTTGTCCGAGAGCCTCAGTCGTCCGGCGACTCCGGCCGGCAGGGCAAACTTACTGGGCAGGGTGGTGAACGTGTGAGCGACTTTGTGCGCCAGATAACTCTCGGAACGCCATTGCGCGGGCAGTGCCGAGATATCGGTTTGCGCGCCGGATTCGCGACGGGCCCCGCAGCTGCGGTCCATCACGGGACGCAGGGGGGCGGAGCTCTTTCTGCGACCGGCCGCCAGTGCTTCCCGGTGAATGATTGGCCTGCGGGAGTCAGAAATATTTTAGTTAGAACTCGTACACGGCTAAATAAATCACGCTAGAAAAAAATGCCCATAACGTTTTCCATTTTTATTCTTGTTGCACGAAATAGTTTTTGCAAGTTCTTGAATTATTAATAAAAAGACTGAAAAAATGGATAGTAAAAACATTTTGTGTTTTTTAATCAAACAAATGTTTCACATCCGTAGAGCAGTTTATACCATACATCTTGAGTTATTTAGTATATAAATTACTAGATACAAATGTAGCCAGTGTCATCTCTATAAAGTGCCGTATAAATTGAACGATCTTTTAAGTTTTATTTTTTTAGTTGTTTAAAGTTCAGTAGCTTGGCTCGAAATGTTACCAGTATACTGGCAAGTATCTTTACTCCTCTGTAGACGAAAATCACTCAATCGTTAAAAATATTACACTACAGCCGACTTTTTAAAATTCTTCCAGCTTGTCTCGAGAGCTTATCAAAACACTAAAAGTATTTTTTTCCATCGAGTACTTGTTAGGATATCGCTGTAATCGGATAATCCTGCGCAATCTCGAAGTCGTGGCTAATAAAAGAAAGGATGTCAACAAACAAAGTAAAAACTGTATTCTTCTCTACAGGAATCTCGACGTTCGTGTGCAGTTGAGAGAAGCGTTATCCGCGTTGGCACATAGGCAGAATAACCTGCACCGAATCGATATCAAGCGAAGAGAAGACGAGCGAGCCGACGGCAAGCGAGTAGGGAGAGTACGTGTTAACGCACTTGCCCGCACGTGTGCATCGTGCTTCACACAAACGTATACGGGGTGTCCGGGCTCGATTCGACTCACTCGGCGATCTTCGAAATCGCCGACTATACCAAAATATATTTCGCGCCAGAGTTGAATGGCTTCAGGCTGCGTATTGGCTGGTGCAGTTTTTCTTCCATTGGACGTGTCGCGGACGTAGGAAGGTCCACGTAATTCTATCTTAACGAAAGTCGTTACGGAAAAGAACTCACACCGGGTAACGTGCCTCCCGAAACCATTTGACTTTTGTCCGAAATATATTTCAGCAGCGTCAACCGTTTCGAAGAATGGATTGAGTTGAAAAACGGAACACCCGGTATATGTAGTGCCTCGATGCTTTGTATACGTGGGTGGTGCACAGAGAGGCGATAAGCCGCCTCTGTGGGTGCGCGGACATAATGATTCGGAGCACGAAACTTTCTCTCTCTCTCTCTCTGCTGATCGTGGTAACGGAATATCAATTGTAACGCGGTTACAATCAACGGGGCTCTCTCGCCGACACGTGCGGGTGGCAGAGCGTGCCTCGTTATTTTTCAAATGGCTTTAAAAAACGACGTTTCAATCGTCAAGTTGTGCCGGAATAATCCAAGCTTCGAGAAAAATGTACTCGATGAAAATAAGAAAACGTCACAGTACATCAAAGCTAGTATTCCATTTTGGAACCATGTAACGCAACGATCGTTTAAAAAAATGTTGCCGACCAAAATATTGGGTTGGCACAAAAGTAATGAGACACTTGCTTTACGTTTTATAAATTTTATTATTTTTAACATAAAAGAAGTTTAATTACTAATATAGTCACCAACTGCATCTATGACCTTAAGCCAACGATCAGGCAAACTTTGGATGCCTTTCGCCCAGAACTCTGGCGTCCGCGAGTTGAAAAAATCGTTCAAGTGCGATTCCATATCGCCAAAATTATCAAATTTCTTATTTCTCAGATCATTCTTCAGGGCTCTAAATAAATGATAATCTGAAGGAGCGATGTCTGGAGAATATGGTGGGTGCGGTACCGTCTCCCAACCTAAGGTCTGTAATTGTTGACGAGTGGTAGAAGCAACATGAGGGCGAGCGTTATCATGAAGCAAATAGACGTTGGCTCGTCTGCGTCGTTTTTCTTTAATAGCAGCGGCTAAATTGCTGAGCTGAGATGCATACTTCTTAGCATTTACCGTTTCATTGTGTAGCAATTCATAAAACAGCATACCTTGCGAATCCCAAAAACAACAAAGAAGAACCTTTTTGCGGTGTCTTTGATCTATCTTCGGTTGAGTTAGTGGGGTTTCCTCTCGAGGCAGCCAAAAGGAGCTACGTGTATCATTTTCATAGTGAATCCACGACTCATCGCCGGTAACCAAATCAGATAAAAACTCTTTACGTTGCGGTCTTAGCAAAAGGGATTGACATATAGCGACCCGAACTGCACGATTGTCATCTGTGAGGATGTGCGGTACCCACTGAGCCTTAACTTTCCTATATCCTAGCGCATTAAGATGGTATTCCACCGCGTGGTGACTGCAGTTAAGTGCTTGGGCTAATTCATGAGTGGTAGCAGCAGGGTTTGACTGCAGCTCGCGGCGCAAATCGTCGTCGTCCAACCCTTGTGGTCGTCCGGAGCGTGGTTGACTTTCAAGGCTTCTGTCTCCCGATTCAAAACGTATAAACCACCGAGACACTGTCGCATGGCTAGTACTCCCAGCACCCAATGTAGTATTGATATTGTCAGCCGCAACCCGCGCGCTGTGGCCTAACAAATACTCGTACAAGTAAAGAGTTCGAAGTTGTCGCTCGTCCATTTCTTTTCATACTGACAAGCTCAATCGCGGGAACGCTCTTTTATACCCACAGATAATAAGTATCTAGAATGTTCTACAACATACTAGAATATTATCGAAAATAATTAATTTAAAGAAGGAAATGTATCGAGTTTTCTAGAGTGTCTCATTACTTTTGTGCCAACCCAATATTTTATTGCAGAATTAGGGTAAACGTAGGCTCGAAGGTTGAACGTGCCGTGAAAATTGGATGATCATTATCATTGTCCAATTGTAATGATAGAAATGAATTATTATTTTTCGAATGATTTTTCATTGGGTTCGATGGAATTCGGAAGACATTAACCTGTAAGCGGTCGGAGGGGCGGCCAGGGTGTTCCTCCTCGCGGCGTGGCGTGCCGAGTGATCGTTCTCCTCGACGACGCCGCACTTGCTGATATCCGTTTCCACGAGGACCGAGCACTGCGACCACATCTTGTTGAGCCTCGTGCTCGAGCTCTCGTCGAACCGGTCGACGCTCTCCTCCCGGTCAATGCTCGAGCTCTGGGACGAGGCGGCCTCCTCGACCGAGCTGCTCGTCTTCTCGCCGTTGCAAATGGCCGCCTCGTCCGGTGGCTCGCGGGCCTTGGAGTATTTCGGGAGCGTTCGGCCGGCGCTGTTGCGCCAGGCCTCGTTGTTCTCCGTTATCGAGACGAGATCCTCGGCGAGTCCCAAGTCCCGGCAGGTCTCGTCAGTCGTGAATATCAGCTCGATGTCGTCGAGCTCCTCGGACTCGTTCTCGGACTCGACCGTCTTATTGGTGCCTTCCTCGGGCAACGCTGACGACTCTTCCGGTTCTCGCTGCTGATTCGGACACTCGAGATTGTCACTGAAGACCGAGCATTCGCCGTCCGAGACGCTTCGGAGACTCGCGTCCTCGGCGTCCCTCTCGGCCACCTCGGGACGCTCCGCTTGATTGTCGTTGCTGGTCGGGCGTGTTTGGTCTCTCGGCGATGAAAACTCTTCCTGCTCCTCGTCACCGCCACCGTTCTCGCACTCATCCTCGTTCGTTTGCGCGCCGATACGCGACGCTTTTGACGCCGCAACATCAGCGTCCAGAGATATCCGCGAACGAGCCGCGACGTCCCGCGGCGGCGACGACGACGACGACGATGACGACGACGACGACGGCGATGATGAACGATCGCCCAATTCTGGGAAGGCGCTACTCGTTGACGCCTCCTTCTTTTTACCTCCCGCGTCAGCCATCGCGATCCTCGACGACGAACGCACTCGCAAACTGTGCGCAACAATTCGAGTCTGTATTGCACTAATTATGGGCATAGAACTCTTTCGCACGTTGGTACAATTAAGAAAAGAAAGAAAAAAAAACAAGGTAGGCGGGGTGGAGGAATGATGCGTCGAGCGTGTTTTGTCAGGCGTCGTATTTATAGATAGCCGCCCAGCGCATGTACATGAAGTTTGCATCGTTGCTATCCAACGGTTTCATTTTTTTTTTCGATTTTGTAATTTCCTATTTTTTCTTGGTCAGTTCGGCTCTAGTTGCTAAAAAAATATGGTAAAATGAATAAAAAAATATTTACAGCCACCGGGACCACCCAAACAAAATCGAAAAAAAAAATGAAACCGTTGGATAGCAACGATGCAAACTTCATGTACATGCCCAGCGCCCCGCTCGTCCGCTATCCTTTTAATTGTCGCGCTTTGCTGGCTGAAGCCGGAAATGCAGTTTGCTTCGTTATAAAGGAACTTAATTTTTTTCTTCTTCTTTTATGTTTATAGCAATGGTGTAGTTTTTGTACGGCTGATATAGATTGCAGATCCAAGGAACGGAAAAAAATCGTTGGAACGAATCTCGTAATGGGAAGCTGACGAAAATAAATGCTCTTGCTGCTTTGTAACAATACGAAATAAAATAAGTTCAAACAAATACACATTTGAATAACCTTTCCATCGGTTTCCAATCGAATCCGAATAAACCGAAACAAAGTTTTAAAAAAGCCCAAACAAAGGCAATCGCAAATACCGCGAAATAATTCCCACAAAGAAAGCAGCCCCGAGCCGAAAAAAACTCACTATTCCTTGCGTCCTCGAGTTACGCCAGAGCGAAGTTCGCTCGCGCGATTCTGTGGCTGTGGTTGTTGTCGTTGTTGCACGTCCTCGATGGCCAACGGGTGGGGATTCGCGTTATTTTTCGCGGTTGCATTATCGCGTCGGGATGATGATTCCGTCTCGCTCACGTCGTTGTCCGGGATGGCCTCGCCACTTGCTGCTCCTCCGCCTTCTCCCTTGTCCAGAATGCGACGACGCAATACGTGATTCTCCAGTGACAAGCGCTCCACGAGATCCGCGTAACTCTCGCCTTCAAAGTCGCCGACCACCTCGCGAAGACGACGCAACTCCTCACGCGACGAATCCAACGCCGATCTCAGCGATATCACCGTCTGCAACGAGGCGAAAAAAAAATATCTTCCAACATATGGAGAAAAAAACATGCTCACCATTAGATCGACACGGGTGATTCGCTTTTTACGTTGAAATTTAAATAAATCGTTGGCCAATTAATATTTGCCGATTGTCGATGAATCAAGAACGAGGAAGGGAGGCGTACCTGATGAAGAGCTCGTACGACGTCTAGTCCGGGTATTCCTGGCGCCGGTATGCCAACGAGCTTGTGGAGCCGTTGATGAGCCGGCCTCGCCTCTTCGGCAGCAGCTTCCATACCTCCCCGCCGCCCGGTGTTACTAACGAACCTCCGCCCTCACCACCGATCATGCCGAAATCCTTTCGTCTCCGGGACTAATCTGGGCTTCTTTTCTTCCGTCCCCTTTCTCCGCCGCCTCTTGTGCTCTCCTCAATCTCGTTCGTTCTTGCCTTTTTTTTCGACCCACCAATCTCACCTTCGAAGGCGCCAGCCGAGATACCTCGTTTTACTTTGTGCGTGTGTGTTTGTTCTCTTCTTGTTTTTTTTTTCTCACGGAAGACACACGTCTTATTCACTGGTGACAGACGCGCGCGGGCGCGCGTCCGCGGCTCGATGATGATCGTGAATACGTCGTCCGTGATGCGATTCGCACGAGTCAAGTGGCCACCGCGCAATCACTGAGCTTCAAACGCTCGATCGAACATCGAAGATTCATCTGCGGAAAAAACGAGCGCAATTAAGTACGACAATGAGAGTTAGAGAGGACAAAACTATTCACGAAAAATTGGGCAAGATTTTTTTTTGTCTCAAGAACGAATCGGGTACTTTTTTGTGACATTTTATTTCGTAAGAATTATTGTGTCGTTTTATATGGGTCATTCCATGTCAAATCGACAAATTTTTTACCTGACCCCCTTTGATTTCGCTGAAAATTTTCTATCTTTTTCTACCCCCCGAAAGTTATTTTTCAGAATTTTTTCAAATTTTTTTTCCCTACTCAAAAAAAGTTATGAATTTTTGAAAAAAACCGCTCTTTTATTTTTAAATTGCCAGAACTTTTTCAAAAATTGACCGTTTGGGAACTTTTTTTTTTCAAAATTTTTGTTTTTAAATGTAGTTTTCGAAAAAAAATATGAAAAAATTTTCAGAATCCCAGATATATGAAATATTTTAGTTTTTTTGAAAAAACCGTAATTTTCTCAAAGTCCGACCGTTTTTTTTTTTTTTATTTTGCTCTAAAAATACTTCAACTAATTCTGCAATGATCCCCGTTAATCAAAAGATGTGACCACAATCGCTTCTAATTTTTTTTCTTGATTATAAAAAAATTTTTGTTGAATTTTTGCTGATTTTATATAACTTTATTATGAAATTTTTTTTATTTCCTCGTGAAACCTCAAAAGTTAAAAAATAAAATTTTATTGGAGAATTTCAAGTGATTATCGACCAAGAAATTGTTATTTAAAAAAAAAAAATAATTTTTTTCTCTCATTGACGTTATTTTTTTACTCTTATGGACGTTTTTTTTTGGTACTGAAATATGACAACTTAACGTCATTTTGGTACTGAAACATGACAAAATAACGTCAATGAGAGAAAAAAATTATTTTTTTTTTTTAAATAACAATTTCTTGGACGATAATCACTTGAAATTCTCCAATAAAATTTTATTTTTCAACTTTTGAGGTTTCACGAGGAAATAAAAAAAATTTCATAACAAAGTTATATAAAATCAGCAAAAATTCAACAAAAATTTTTTTATAATCAAGAAAAAAAATTAGAAGCGATTGTCGTCACATCTTTTGATTAACGGGGATCATTGCAGAATTAGTTGAAGTATTTTTAGAGCAAAATAAAAAAAAAAACGGTCGGACTTTGAGAAAATTACGGTTTTTTCAAAAAAACTAAAATATTTCATATATCTGGGATTCTGAAAATTTTTTCATATTTTTTTTCGAAAACTACATTTAAAAACAAAAATTTTGAAAAAAAAAAGTTCCCAAACGGTCAATTTTTGAAAAAGTTCTGGCAATTTAAAAATAAAAGAGCGGTTTTTTTCAAAAATTCATAACTTTTTTTGAGTCGGGAAAAAAAATTTGAAAAAATTCTGAAAAATAACTTTCGGGGGGTAGAAAAAGATAGAAAATTTTCAGCGAAATCAAAGGGGGTCAGGTAAAAAATTTGTCGATTTGATATGGAATGACCCATATGTATTTATTCCACATGGAAAAACAAGAATAATGGTAACAATAATAATATCGATAATTATAAACGATTGTCATAATTGATCTTTTATAACAATAATAACAATAATTTAACTATTCATATGATTATAAGTGAGGTCATTTCTATTGTCATTTGTAAAATTATTAAAATAAAATAAAATAATGATAATAACAGTAGTAGAATGAATATAATGTTTTTACTTTTTATTTTGATTGTAGCTTTCATTGTATGGGGTTCTTCCCCTATTACATTCCCCGCCATATTTCACTTCACATACCCTGAAGTCGAATTAATATTAAAAGCCGTAAGGGTATTAACAATAATTATTACTATTGCTGTTAT
>OX101791.1:1025829-1070829 GCA_944452715.1 Ophion slaviceki
AATGTATTTTAAATACCACTAGCATGTTTTCCTCGCTTATAAGAGCGACTACACAAAGAGTAAAGTAGTGCTTTTAATCGCTAGAAGTCCGAAGAGGGATTAAAAATATACGGTTCATCCCGCTTCGGACTTGTAAGGCTCTAAGTTTATGTAAAATATATCGTTTAGTAATTTGGTGTAGTAATTATATGAAGCAATTCTTATTGTTATAAATAAACAGAGAATATGAATAAATAAAGCATTTTAATCTCGGTGCTTTATGTTGAAAATCATATAAATACTACGTTTAGTGGTATTTATATGATACCACTAAACAAACCCAAACAAAGGTCAATTTCCATTATGTGCGATAAAATGAAGATATTGTACCCAATCGCCAACAATAATCGTTGAATTTCGGCGTACTGCCAATTGCCGCTAAAAGCGCTCATAATTCCTTACGGAAGCCAAAACGGCAATTTGTTTATTGTTGAAATTCTCATTATTTTGGTTCAAATATCAAGAGTCAACGGTGAAAACTTGGCGCCCCGGATGTCGTACTATTCCCGAAAATGTATAAATGACACTCGAATATCGATGTGCATGAAGTTTGCATCGTTGCTATCCAACGGTTTCATTTTTTTTTTTCGATTTTGTAATTTCCTATTTTTTCTTGGTCAGTTCGGCTCTAGTTGCTAAAAAAATATGGTAAAATAAAAAATATTTACGGCCACCGGGACCAACCAAACAAAATCGAAAAAAAAAAAAAAAATGAAACCGTTGGATAGCAACGATGCAAACTTCATGTACATCGAATATCGTCGTATAACTGTCATTATCTAGACTGTCGAAAATAACGAGTAATTTTCATAATGAATTAATGTTATTAATTTTAATATATATCTAAGTGCTAATTATTAAACTGCCCGATAGTTCACACTCACGACTTATTTCCGTTTCGCGCACAGCCTAACATAGGGGGGGGGGGGGGGCGGTCGCCCGCTCGAACGGGTCTGTCCGAGCGTAGCCAAATAGCCCAAACATTCGCAACCCCACCCGCGCGCGCACGAGGGTGGGGGAGGTATAAGAAACGACGCGGGTAGGGGATGGACGGCAAGGGTGAAGAAGGCGGGCCTCCCTTATCGATTAACCCGGACACACATCGAAGAATACATCTGGTCGGTGGCTCGGTGTGCGCGCGCGGGTGCACACGCAGTCTCTCCCTCGTCGCAGCAAGAGGCAGCGGGGTGTGGGGGGGGGGTCAGAAATCGCGAAATTCCACCTGAGCTTTCCGTAAATTGAGAATACAAAAAGCCGGAAGTATATGCGTGGCGGAAAGCGGAAGCGAGGATAAGGGGGGAGGATATTTCGAACGGAGAAAACGCATTAGCACGGTGAGCTAGTATGCACGAGATAAGAGTTCTCGGGGGGGGGGGGGGGGTGGCTGCGAGCGTCCCTCTAATTATAGGTCGCGCGAGAGCTGGCCGCCTTACGAAGGAATCGATCCTCCGAATACAGAACAATTACGCTCGTTACACCGTGGAGAACGAGCGCGGAAGGGGACGAGAGAGAAAATATTCTTCAAAACGCATCCTCATTGTCAACGATTAAATTAAAAAAATAATGTCCAGCCTGTGACAAGACGCCATGAGGCTGTGTATTGTTTCGCGTGGTCAATGATGATCGTAATGATTGTATTGTGTACATACAATCGTAGTAGCATTATCACGGAATATATATGAGACAAAGTCAATTGAGACACGCTCTTTCCTATATAGCTCTTCACATGCGGTGGTGCAACTCGTTTACAGCCCACGAAGCTCCAATTACAATGTAATGTAGTGTACATGTCAGTGGGACGCGCGCGAGACGGAGAGGACACGTCGAGGACTTTCCGATCGTAAACACAAACCAGAGCCTGAACGCTTCCGGGAAGTCTTTTGCTGCTCTGGAGACTAACGTAATGTTATATACGTCGCACACGTCGAGAATTGTCGAGATTGAAATTAGAAGAGGAATGATGCTTACAGCAAGTACGCGCAAAGTATCCGAGCAATATGGTCAATTCCTGAAGGGCGTGTATTTCCGGTAGGGCGAGTGCGTAATCGAAAACGCGACAAAATGAAAAACCACCGTTACTGGTCCCTAGCTGTCCTTTTTTTTTTGGGTTCTCTGATTCTTGCTCAGTCTCTCTCTTTCTCTCTCTTTGTCGCGCCCGCGGGTCTCAATTTACGTCGTGCCTCGAGTACTACGAAACTCCGACGCGTAGTACGATCGTGACTTGTTCTCACGGTTTTTATCCCTACTCTTTTGTGTGCTCAACGAGAGTGGTCACTTCTGTCTCACTCGCGCGCGCGATCTCCCGAGCGAATCATTATACGTGTGCAAGGATTCGCTTAGCGGTATTACGAATATATTTGTATCGCAATATCGAACAGCTCGCAACAACTTTTGTTCCTCGTACATAGACGACATGCACCGCGGACCAGAAATTACGGACCACATCAATCGCAACAATCTTACTTTTCCGGCGCTTTTCTTTCCTTTTCGCTTTCTTCTTGCTCCGTTAGACACTGCGCGGATAGGCAATCGCGAATGACTATTTCCGGGTGTTGGAGAGCGCGTCGGAGGATCATCGACGCGATCGACGCACGAACTACGCGAGACGCGCGACGCCGAGGACTCGGCGTTGTTTCTTTTGTTTTTTACGCTAATGTCAACAACGCGGCAGGGAACGAACTGTCACTTCGAGCCTCGATGCAGACGACGGGCATTCTCGGACAATACACAAGGCACTTGCGCCAACGGGACGCGACGAAATTTCACTGGCGCGCGCAGGCCGCCTTGTGCTGCAAATAAAAATAAATTACAGGGATTGGCGGGAGGGGGTGTGGCTGGAGCGCCTCTCGCGGCGAATTTTGATGACCAGCGCCTCCGACGGAAATTACGGGCGGTCGGTCGAGCAGGAGATCGGTAGCGCGAATGGCGGGATGCCCAAGGTGGCCGTGATTATTTTATTGGTTTTCGATAACGGGCTACATCTACCTAGGTGGGTAAAAAGAATTGCATTCTCCAAAGGTATTTTTATTCGAGAGTATCACCTTTTAGTTATATTCCCTGAAAACTTCACTGAAATATTCCTAAAATTGAACGAGCTATACAGCTTCTAAGAGTGGGCGGGCGAGCGGTTGCATCCCAGGTAGCAAAATGTTATCTATATGGTATCCGAAAGATATCCCGAAACGGATATGGATAACTTTTCGATTGTCCAAAAAGATGCCGTTTTGAATTACAAATAGGATCACCAATAACCGCTTCGTGGACAACTTATTTGTTTCCAATTAGTTTAACATACGGAAACTTTTAATGGTTGACAAATTGACAACCAAAGGTTAAATTTTATCGGTCGTCGGTACGTTAGCGTAAAGTTATCAAACCGATATATCCAAACGATACCCTCTTACTGATTATTTTAAAGGGCTCTGTTTATGCGCACACAAAATACGGCCCTTCTCGAAAGGAATATCTTTAAGTTCATCCTCGCAAAAGATTTCCTTAATGCGCATAATTCTTTATTGAATTGATACAGTAAGACATATCGAGAAAAGCGATAAATGTCAACAACTTACGAATCCGCAAGACCGAAAGCTTGCGGATTGTCGCGCGTGAGTCGGTCAAATCTTTCGATAATTTCCGGAGTCATCTGACCCCTCCACTGATCCTTCTCGCCGCTTCGCATAAATGTACCTTCGATCTCGATGAGCCTCAATTTTTTATTCATCTCAACGACGTCCTCGTAATTGACGGCGGGATTGTTTTTCATGCTCTCGAAGCTCAAGTGTTTCAGCAACAATTGCACGTTCTTGGCGTAGTCGCCTTCTTTCTCGACGCAAGCGCCATCGAGCGTTTTGCCAAGGAACCGAGCGGTCTCGCGAATTGCCGCTGCGAGATCCTTCAACGACAAAAGTAAATAAAAGAGTCCAGACGAACGACACGAAGCGCGGGGCGCAAGATCAATATCGAAGAAAAAAAAAGGATTGCTTACGGCCTTCATCGCTTCGTACTTGAGGAACAGAACGTTTTCGTCGCGCCTCTTCCAAAATCCAACAGCGTGTTTCCAAAATGGCGCGTAGCATACTTCAACATATTTCGATGAATGATTTTATTTTTTGAAAAAAAATCGTCAACGCTTCGTCCCGCCTGACAATAGTTTTGATAAATATGAGAAGAAAAAGGATCTTACGCTTGTGAGCGAGGAAGAGTTTGCAAAAATCTTCAAAATTGCCGCGATAGCCCTCGAGAAGTTTGCAGTGATTGTAATACGAGATACAAGTGTCTTTGGCCTCTCTCGTGACGTAAATGATTTTTGGCTTCTTCGTGCCCTCTCGTATTTCACGGGGTAACAAATCGAGCGGTAAGTGCGTTTTTATGAATCTCGGGCTCGGCAATTTTTCGACGTATGCAACGCTGTTGTCAACGGACTCGGGAAATTCGAGACCTGGCGTGCGCGATACGATCGACGTGTAATCGAAGAGGGCCGAGTGCCTTAAAGCATGAAACGGATTATAATGATTAAATTGTAACTATAAAAATGTATAAAAATTAAGTGAATAACAAATAATTAAAGTATCAGACGATAATATTAAGCAACAAAAAATTACTCTAGGAAGGGAAACCTATCCGGGAGCAGAACTTTGGCAGCCTCAAAATCAAGATCGTTGGCGATACACCACACCATCTCTTGAGCCCAAGTGGTACCTTGAAAGGAAAATTTAATTAAACTATGATCTGTCCTAGCAATTGACCATTTCGTATAATTATTTTTATAAATATCTATAATTCATTTATTCAATATAGAATCTTTATGTTTTCATAATTGTTACTATTGTTATCAATGATATAATAATGGCTGCGATAATTATTTATGTTATAAACATAATAATTATGATAATAATGGTAATAATAATAAATCTCTTCTGATTTAATTGTTATAACAACAACGACATTAATAGTAATAATTTGCTGAACAAATATTAAATATAATAATAATGTCAATAGGAATATAATGGCCAGCAGCTGTCATTAGCCAAGGAATACAAATATTTAGGTATTTGGTTCTCTACGGGAAACACCGTCGAAAAACACACGAAAATTTTGGTAGGAAAAATCAACAAAGTGATAAACATGACATGGGGAATTTTTAAGCGAGCCAGGATTAGCAATCTCAAAAGACGTCTGTACTTAATGGAAGCGATTGTTAAGAGCGGAATGCTATATGGATGTGAAATCTGGGGATGGAAGAAGCGGGAACAGATGGAGAAATTCCAGGGAAGGTATGTGAAAATGGCCATGGGTGTAAACATAAATACCCCAGGCTATATCTGGAGGATGGAAGCAGGTTGCAGGGGGATGGAAGTGGAGACCTGGAAGAGAGCCGCCCGATACCTTATTGAGGTGGTAAAAATGGAAGACGGAAGGTGGCCCAAAGTATGCCTCAAGGAGGAGGTGAGAGCAATCGGCAATGGGAATCCGTCGAAATGGGGCAAGGAGCTCAAAAAGTTAATGGAAAGTGTAGGAGAGGGTGGAATTTGGCAGGACATAAGAGACGGCAATATAAGGGAAGTGGAGAAAAAAATAAAAAATGGTATGAAAATCAAAACGGAGCAATCAATACAGCAAGATTGGAGTAAGATCGACGTTTCAACATACTGTAAGGAATACAAAAATAGAAAGGATGGGTACCAGATGGAAAAATACTGGGAAGCGGAAGATATTGGGGGGGACAGGAAGGAAATGTGGGCAAGGCTAAGATGCGGCAGCGTGGTGAGGAATAGGAAAAAGGGGTTTGCCGTTAATAAGTGCAGAATGTGCAAAATGGAAACTGAGAGCTTGGGGCACATAAGCGTATGCCCAGAGGTAAGGAGGAAGGTTAATCAGACAATTGTAAGCGAATTGGAGGTGTGGTTAGGAAACGCTAGGGGACTGGAAATCCAAGAGAAAATAGAGGCGCAGTTGAAATTGAAACCGAGCAAGCAAATATGCGACTTTTTTAGGCAATTCGAACGACTGGAAATACCGGAAAGTGAAAATTAGGTTAAGTTTAAGTTTTAAGTCTATAGTTACTCCTCTAGATGTAAGTGTCTTTATAAAAACTTTGTATGGAAGCGACGCGAAGGGAAACTATGTAAACACCCTGAAAGGGTATACACGGAAATAAATACATACTAATAATGTCAATAATAATGGTAATCATTTCAAAAATTAAAAAAGGTCCACATTAATTATTACTACTAATTATTGTTATTATTGTCATTATTATTATAATTATTTGTTATATGTTACAATAAGTATGTCTGTACCAATTGAATATTAATATGATCATAATAATTAATATTATTATTTAACTGCTGTTATCGTCGCGTTTTTTTTCTCCACGTGTCCAAACGATTCTCACCACTTTTTGGAAAACTGCACACCCATATATCGTCATCGCGAACTTGAAAATTTTCAATTGCATCGGCAAACTTTAGATAATACATAGGTAAACAAACTCCCTTCAGGCTCGTATAACCAGTTCGAAAATCATTCGTAAAGGTTTTGTGCAATAAACGATCGGCCTCGTTTTCAAAATCGCCAGTGTCTTCGGGCATTTTACTCGATGCCGATTTTTCTTACCAATATATATATATTGTATGTAATATTTATTATTTTTTAAGGTTAATTCGATAGCTTTGTTTTGATTTATACGCGACGTAGTTTGAGCAACACGACCACTTTTGGGAATGCAGATACAAGTTTGCACGGTCGAGCGACGAGGCTGTTTTATATATGCACAGGGGGGGCCACGTTCAAGATCCAAAGGCGTTACTAATGCACCGCAACCTTCGATTTTATACGTCGCAAGTGAGAACACTGAAAAGACGTTTTCTTTTTCTCGGTAAGTTTTTATTGCCATAATTTGTGTTAGGCAAGAGCGAACAAGGTTAATGCCAACATTTACGGCGATAATCGAGCGAGGCGAGTGTTTTTCATCGGTCCGAAGTTTCGCGAAAAAGTCACGAGTAACCGCGAGGACAAGGCGCGGTGCGGGCATTTTCTTTTTCAACTACGGACGAACCTGTCGTATCCGCTTGCGGACTCGACACGGCAATATCGAAGGGTAGGAATATTGATAACGATTGCTACAGATGATGCGTTTTTTATCGGCCATGGGTCAGCCGCTAATGTCTAGGAAAGACGTCCATGACAGAAATAATGTTAGTTTTGCGTTGGAACACAACGAATTTTTCTTTTCCATTTCCACAATATTTGTTTCGCAGGTTTCGGCTCCGAAAAGCACTCAAACGTTATTCAGGGTCCTTATTAGAAATGTACAACTTAATTTGGCAAGAAAGTATTTTCGATAATAATGAAAATAAAGAAACAAAGGAAGAAAGAATTTCCGGTGCATTGCAACGATGCAAGTTTCAACATCGTTGAGGGAAAGCTCTCGGAACGTTAAAGATCGAAAACCCAAAGAGGGCTATCATGATTTCGTTGGAAAAGGGTTCTTCGCAATATTTTTTGGAGACATCAACTTTGCGAAATTAAAAAATCGAAAATTTTAGTTTCGTCCACCATCCGACCAAGTTCGTAAAAATGCCGAAATCGCCGTTTTTCGATCGGCCGTATCTCAGCCGCTAATTAACCGATTATTGCTCGTAAGCATGATCTCGAAAAGCATTTCGGCAGACTTAGAGAGTGACTTCAGCACTACGAAGATCCCTGCCTCCATTCGCTTCGTCGTTTTTTTATCATTGATAAGCGTCCGGATAACCGCATTCCAGAAACGTACTCGCTTTCCTTTCACGATTCCCAAACTTTTCGTATGTCGCCGCACATCATCTTTGTTTACCTCCGCGCAACGGCCTCTGTCCTCTTCTCGTACCCTCATAGCCGCATTGCCGCGTCCTGCTTCCTACTCTGCCGACTTCAGGGATCATCTTGCTGCGCCGCGTTGCGGCGATTCGCGGCACCGTTCCGCGCCATGCGGGCTCTCCCCACCAGAGAAACTGGCTCGCTAAACCGTGGAGCATACACGACGATCCGTTCGTGTCTTCAGCAGCAGGAAAGTAGAGAGCGGTGCAGTGCGCTTCCGGTGGCCGATCATTCCGAATGGCCGACCGTGTCTCGCCGTCTCGTCAGGGGAAGCGGCTCAAAGAGTAAAATCGCCCTATGCGAATGATTGCGAAAAAAGAGAAGCGCGTTCGAAGCCATCGATGTGGGAAAGAGCCGTGTGCGCGTTATTGCGATGTTCAATGAGGAAAATTCGATACGTTCCAGCATTCCTACCGCAATAGTTTAGTTTCGCTCTGCGTGCATGTGTGTATCCGTGTGCTCTTACGTCGAGCACACTTGACGTTTCTGCTCAGCGTCTGGAGGGAGAACCTCCCGCGGACGTCCAAGTCAAAAGGAGGAGGAAGACTGACGAATAAAATCGCGTGAGTCGTTCGTCGTCGAGGACGAATAGGCCAATCTCGACAATTATGCTTCCGAGATGATCGACGAGTAAAAACAAGCACGCGAACAATCGGTAACGTCAAACTCACATTCGAGCAAGCGCCTTTTCGCCAATGTTTCCTTTCACATCCTCGCGCTTGGACCATCTCCTCGACTATAGGCCCACACTTCAGGGTGGGCTATCCCTCTTCCGCTGTGTGTTGTCTACGGCCACTCTTTCCTGACGCGTCCATGTCGTTGACGTCCGCTTCCGCAGATTCGCACAGTTATGGAGGATAGCGTGAGCGTCAAGTCGATGGAATCTGTAGCGACGAGCGACGAGTACGAATTCGTTAGCGACAAGGGCACCGGCAAGAGCCAGCCGAGCGTACTGGAGCTTCCGAAACTTAAGATCGCCAACAATGGCAATCTGGAGGATCTGCAGAACGACTTGCGAGAGGTGACAGAGAGGGAGAGATCAATTGCAAAATCATCCAAACTCAAAACTCACGAGAGATCTGACCTTTTTTTCGTAAAGGTGTTAACGGAGGACGCCAAGATGGAGAGCTCCGACATAAAGATTATGGGAGTATCGCACAATACTAAGAAGGTCGGTCAGAGCAAATTTTATGAGGCGGCGCCGTGCGTCGCCATGGAGAAACAGGACGTCATGAAGCCGGACGATTACAGCGACGACGGTGCGTCGACCTATCCCAACAAGGAAAACCTTTTTTTACGCTGCTTTCAAACTACGTTGATCGGTAGCCGAATCGGCTGTACGCAATTTTCTACATCAGAGGTGACGCGTATACTCTTGGAATTTCAGATGCGCAAATACCTAACGACTTGCAACAGGAGTGCACGATATTCAACGGCGTAACATATCTCGGCGCGACAATGGTCAGTGCACCAAAGTCGGAGAGCGAGATTCAGCATAACATGAGTATAATGAACGCAGAGCAGGGATTGAAGATGGGTATCAAGGTTTCGGTGTCGATACCGAGCAGTTCCCAAGGCTCAGTCGTGTAAGTTCGTCTTTTGCTTTTCCCCACGCTAGAAGGTATTCCATTGTCTTTCAGTCTCGGAGATGGGACTAATTCTCGTATATTCGCAGTCTTTACGACACAGCGACCCAACAAGCAATAACGTATTACGAGGTCCAGAGAATTCTGTTCTTCGCTCGAGGAGACAGCGGGGGAAGTTGCGCGGCGTGTTTTGGTTTCACATGGTCGCACGGGGAGACCAGGGAATCGGCGATATATCAATGCCACGTCTTTCGATGCGACATACCCGAAGCCGTAAGATTCCTACTTTTTTCTCCATCTCAGCCGCTTGCATTTTTTTCTCCTCTTTTTCGTTTTCAACGATTTTCTCTCGCATGCACAGGTTGGCCAAGTCTCTACGTGTTTTCTCAAGGCCTTCCAGAGGATTCCCCGCTCGATGACGGGTTCCCTGACGAGCAGCGACTTCAACGGCTTCAACGCCGGCACGGACAAGATGAACTCGCGAGTATTTATTTTCGAGGTGACCCTCGAGATCAAGGAGGAGGACGGCAAGGGCAGCTACAGCACAGTACCAAAGGACAAGAACTGCTTTAAGCTGCGTAGCAACGTATCCAAGCAGGTTTGCTTCAGTATACAGCAGGTGTCGAACAAGGACGGCGGCAACAGCCTCGAGGTCGAGAGGTGCTTCGGGGTTCTCGTTAGTCCCGGTCGAAACGTCAAGCACAGCGACATGCGACTCCTCGAAATGGTGAAAGTCCAATCCGACAAGTCTACCACGCACGTGTCCGCCTCAACGAGCAAAGCGATCAGCAACATTCCAACGCTTTTTTTTCTCGTTCCTTCGGAGCAGCAAATAAGTCCAGGCCCGGTGCTCCAGGACAAGCAGTGCTACAACATTTGCGGCCGTTGGGACCCGGCGGATCCGGCGCTCGCGAATCTCAACATCGAGACGCCCCGCGACGCCGAGATGTTCATGACCGTAGCGGTGGATCTCGTCATACGAAGGATCCAAGAACCCGTTAGATTTCAGATCGAAACCTCGGTCAAGGTTTATCCCCAAAACGAGAGATTTTGGTACTTCACCAGGAGAAATCTCATTCAACAATTTTACCTGAACTCCAAAGAGGTAAGCTTCGGAGAAGCGGTGAGAGAGAGCACGATCCCAATGTAAAATGATACAACGTGGAAAAATTGGGCCGCGCAGATAATATCGGGTGACGGCTCGGAGCTACACTACGAGGTGCAGAACATCGAGACTTCCGGCGAACTCGACAGAAATCGTTTGAACCTCGCCCTCAACTTGGCCTCCCTCATCAGATCGCCCTCACTCACGAGTATAGACACCCTCACGCCCAAGGAGGAAGTCGACTCGGGTATTTCGAAATTTCATGCTCGCTTTCGAGCCAAACGATTTATAGTTTGAAAAGAAAGCGATTAAAAAAAAAAACGGCAAACGAGTGTCTGTTATATATCGGATGTGACTTGTCTTCCCTACCAGACGGTGACGAGCCAATGTTGAGCGGGACCGGCCAAGTTTCCAAGGACTGCTCGGCGGACGAGTTGGCGAGTTGGGCGGAGGTCCTGGACACCTGGCAAGTCAACGAGCACCGTCCGAAATTGCTCGTCAAGTTGACACGCCAGGGAATACCTGAAGCTCTGCGTGGCGAAGTCTGGCAGCGTCTGAGCAACTGCGACACCACGCAGGAGATGATGGACCGATACAGAACGCTAATTACTAAAGTTCGTCCTTTCAATATCTCATTGTGTACTGTCACGAGGAAGGGAGAGAAAAAAAACGCCATCGACTTCCCGCACACGTGCAGGGCGTCCCGAATCGACCTACTTGAGCGTCCTCGAAAGTGCATCCGGAAGCCCACAAACGCTTCGAGTGGCTCGATTCAAAAGGGCCGCCCTGGCTGTGAGACATTCGTCCCGATGACTATTTTTTCTTCGAAATTCGGTTCAAATGGCTAAAAAAAAATCAAACAATGATTTTTCGTAAAAACGAAGTGCCATTCTCACCGTGAGTTGTCATATTTGTATTTTTTGCACACTCCGATAGGAGAGCAGTTGCGAGAGCGTTATTCTCCGAGACATAAATCGCACGTTCCCGGCGCACGATTTCTTCAAGGAAACCGGTGGCCTTGGCCAGGATTCGCTCTACAGGATAAGCAAGGCGTACGCCGTATACGACGAGGAAGTCGGCTACTGTCAAGGACTAAGTTTTCTAGTCGCGAGCCTTCTCCTGCACGTAAGAGATCGCAGCGAAAAATTGTAGAAAAACAAACGAATGTCGCGCGTTTTCCAACCGTAAAAAATTGACTGCCCTACTTTTTTTTTTCTTTCTGGTTGCTTTCGGTCCATCACTCGTCAGACTTCACGAGGGGAAAGTGCAAGCTCTACGTAACATTTCTCATTTTTCTTCCTGCCCTTTTTAGATGCCGGAGGAGCAAACGTTCTGCGTCTTGGTGAAGCTGATGTACGACTACGGTTTGCGGGACCTGTACAAGGATCGCTTCGACAATCTTCACATGCGATTTTACCAGCTGAATCGTCTGATGGAAGAGCAGTTGCCCGAGTTGTACAAGCATTTTTGTGACCGGGGAGTCGAGACTCACATGTTCGCGGCGCAATGGTTCCTCACCCTCTTCACCGCGCGCTTTCCCCTCTTCCTCGTCTTTCACATACTCGACGTTTTTTTGCTCCAAGGATTGGACACGCTGTTCCAAGTGGCCCTGGCTCTGCTTATGGTAATAAAACGGGCCGCCAAAAAAAACATGAAAAAAAAACAAACAATATACCAGAAATAAAACGATTTTGCAGCTGTGCAAGAAGGAGCTGCTGCAACTCGACTTCGAGAGCATTCTCAAGTACTTTCGGGTTTACCTGCCGAAACGTTGTCGCAACGAGGAGGTCTCGCGTTACGTAATGAAGCTCGCGTGCTCGGTGACGCTCAAGAAGCTGAAGAAATACGAGGCTGAGTTCACGGCGTTCAAAGGTAACTTCATCTTCTACGTATGAGAGGGGAAAAAGGAGGGAGAGAAAGAAAGAAAAAAAAATTGTGCCGTCCTGCGTCCTGAAAACAATATCAAACAAAAAAGTGAGAGACAGAGAGAGACAATCTCGATAAAAGACAGAAGGTTAAAAGAACTTGAAGACAAAAGAAAAGAGAAAAAAACCTGCTTCGATGGCGATTGGCGATGTTCCTCGGTGTTTCCTACAGTCTCTCGCTGCCTCGTCGTTTTCCCTGTACGCCTAGTTTCAAGGTCGCACTCGGATCAACCCAACCCTTGCGAAACCTTTGCTCCGTTCTCGAGGTCTCTCTCTCTCGGGCTCTCGCTCTAAACGTGGAAAATGTCGGGAGAGTAAATTTGAGAATGAGAGAGAGAGAGAGAGAGAGAGAGAGAGAGAGAGAGAGAGAGAGAGAGCGCTTTGTTACGAATTACTTACAATTGTGAAAATTCCTTCTTCCAATTATAAGTAGGAAAAACATCAGCAACCATTTGTTTCAATAGCGCGATATTTTTGTATTCTTGTTTTTGGAATGGCTGTCCATTCGAATGCTGTTTGTCCGTCTATTGCAACCTGTGCTATGTTTATGAGTCTGTTCGTGTTTCACTCTTACGCTACTTTCCCCTGTGTACAATTAGTGCCGTAGAACGTAGTAATAGTTGTGTCCGTACGAAATTTTTAACGCCGTAGATTGTGAACGTTGTCGATATATATTTATAGAGAGCGAGAGAGAAAGAAGTATGTCGTTGGAGCCGAAAATAACAAGATTGATTTTTTTTTCTTTTATGAATAAACGAATGCAGTAGAGCTTGAAGCAACGACGATTAAATAAGGAGAAATTAGATTTCCCTTATCTCTTAGGTAGAACCGCATAATAATCTCAATTTCAATACGTGGCAGAGATTTAAATTTAAAAAATCAAACAAACAGAAGACAATGAGTGTTTTAGCTCCCATAGCGAGTGCATGATACCAAAAAATCGCTCTAGTCCCTCGTAGCGAGCTTTGATTTTAAGAGTCATCGTATCGCGGAGAAAGTAGCGAGAGAGGAAGAAATGACCTTTTGCATGACGGCGGGGATAACGATGGGTCAGATACATTATTTCCTGGAAAACCGTAATCTACGATTCTTTTTACATTATCCCTGATTTCTCACGATGTTGTCTCTTTTCGAAATAAATTCGTTGGTCGAGAAAATTGAGCAGTCGCTCTTGTACATCGTTGTACTGTTTGTAAATTATTGCGCGTGTTATTTATTGGCAAAGCAATAAAGGAGACGAGGGAGGATGGAGCGAGATTGCTGGAAGGAAGAAAAAAAATAATAAAAGAAACATGGTCCACGCACAGTCTCGTTAGTTATTCTCGTTCACCCCCTTGAGTTCCCGCCGTTTGGTCCCCTAACAATGTGAAACCGTCATCGCGCCTCATCCATTCACGTCTTCACTACACGTTGCGCTTTTGAATAATTAACCCACGGGGCTACTCACACATATCGCATCCGCTTTCAATCCTAAACTTATTTCATTGTTTCTTTTTTTGCGTGCTTGGTATCCGGGAAAGCGCCGAACTAACGGAAAACAAGAAGCAAATTGGTGACGCGTAAAAAAAATTAACCGTGCATCCCCGTTAAAAAAATGTGGCGTCGATGTTCGTACTGTCGAAACGTGCCGAAAATTCGCTTTCCTTTACTCCATCTTTTTAAAACTATCGGCAATATTAATATTGACGAAAATAACTTTTTTTCCCGATCGTCCAATCCTCTTGTTCATTTTTCTTTCGGGTTTATTTCGCCCATGGAAATCACTCGAACGTTTTTTCCCCCTTTCTTCTTCATGCCTTCAAAAATCTATGCCTCGAATTTTTAAAGGAAGATTTTGGATAAATATCTATACAAAAAGAAGGCAGTAGAAAAATGGAAAGCGAATTTTCGTTGGAATAATAGGAAAAATGAAAAAATTAAAACACACTAACACCAAAAAAAACCTTTTGGACAACAACGAAAAAAAAACCCAAAGAAATAATACTAATGCCGAAAGAAGGTTCGTGATAATGATAAAGATAAGGTAAAAAGTATAAAGGAATTTTAATTTGGGTTCAAATAACCTGATCTGCGGAATTTTTTTTCTTTTTAATGGTAGACAATAGAATTTAAAAATACAAAACAACATTTAGAAAAAGGAAAAGACCGAGGAAGTTTCGTCGTGTTCCAACGACGCGAGCATTACACCATTCGGAGGGGAAAAAAATTGATAGCCGATAAGTTGATTCGACGTGACACGGCTCGAACACTATACCAGCCACGAGTGCAATAATCAACGAATTGGTCGGCGCTGTAGGAGCCGCGTTGAGAACGAGGTAACCGATAAGAGTGTGGGAGGATAGTCAACTGCGGAAAGGGGGGGTGTTGCACCTCAGTCAGTTATGTTTCTGAATTACGTACGGAGGACGGCTCTTCGTTGGTTTGCAAGATTAGCGTGGCGCACTCGTCAGAATCGTAACGCGCCAGCTGCGAAGGGCTGCTTTTACTTTTGTTCCTCGTCGACCAGGCGTTACATCGGTAATCACTCGTTTTCCCCCGAAGATTACACGGAAAAGGGGTCCGCGTGTGCTTCTTTGGGTTTGCCTTTCTATCCGGAGGATGTGACAAAATATCGCAGTGGAGAACATTTTTCTGTTCGAAAACATTACGCATTAAAAAGTCTGTTTGCGTTCGCCTTATTCGCCGACGAGATCAAACGTTGCGAGAGAACTTTTCGATCGACGAACACGCAATCATCTGGAGAATGGGGGGGATTTATAGTTGTTTTTACTGGTATCAGATCCATCTGGATTTTGCAAATGTCAGGAGTATTCGAGCTGCCTGTAGATAGGGAAAAAATGTGTCTGTTCAACGTTCTGTAAATGAGAGCTGTCGCTCTCCTGATCTCTCTCTCTCTCTCGCTCCCGCCTTCCCCTTGCGTGTGACTGAAAATGGTCAACGTTTGAGTGTCGCAAGCAATGCTGGTCGGAGTTATAAAAGTTATGTGCCAGACTCGGCAAAACTTCTATCGTCCGTGTGTGTCTGTCTGCCCGTCGATTAGTTGCTCCACGCTCTCGACTGGTGTGTCCCGATTTGTGAGAATGAGCCACATTGCGAGGGCCGCGATTCAAAGTGAGAGCTGCGAAAATTTCCACGTCGCGCGTATTTTCCTCTTATTAATTCACAATTTTTATCCTCATAATCTACTTACGACACTTGTCAAAAGTGACAAGTGTATTTTTAATTTTCGCACCAGTTTACATTACCTAATTTTATTCAGGATAATTAAGAATATTTCTAAATGTGTTTGAATTTTCATATGAATTGAGAAAAAATGTATCGGGAAGGGGCTTATTATTAACAATTGACGAATCTTGCTCTTGGATAAGTTATCTTAGTGGTGCTTCTGTTTGTCTGGTTTAAAAGTGTGTGTCTCTCCACGTGTCTGTTCTTGTTTGTCGCGTCTGGTTCAGAGGCCCAAGAGAACGCAGACGAGTACAGCAACGAGGTTGAACAGCTGCGCGGCCTGATAGCGAGGAACGAGGAGGAGAAGCAGAGGCTCGAGGCTGAGCTTGTACAGGTGAAGGAGATGCTGCAGCGCGAGGTCGCCCGAGCCGACACCGAGAGCAGAAGAAGCGTCGTCATTATTACCGAATATAAACAGGTGGGTTTTCCAATTTTTCAAATATACATAATAATTGTGAGGGAAAAACGCACATATGCGCTTGGATAGTTTCGTCATTTCCGGTTGGCGAGGCCCTCCACTCGGTCGTTGCACTGTGTCCCTTGTCGAGTGAATTTGTTGTCGTTTCCTCAGATATGTCAACGACTGGAGGACGATTACAATGCGGCCAAGTCGATGCTCAGTGATTTACGCGTAAGTAAACAAAAACCTCTCTCTCTCTCTCTCTCTCTCTCTCTCTCTCTCTCTCTCTCTCTCGTCGCTCTGGTACGAGTCGTTGCATCGCGTTGCCTTCGTCGCAGGTAAAGGTCTCGAAGTGTGAGAAATGCAGGGACACCCTCAACGAGGCGTCCAACATTATCTCGGACATCTCAAATCCGTTGGAAAATCGTACCGACCCGATGCTGCACAGGGCGCAGGAGAGGGTGCGGGAATTGGAGCTCGAGCTGGCGCAAACGAAGCTCGCCCACGTGGAGGCCGAGTGCAGGAATCAGGTGAGCAAAACTCGTACGATGGTCCCATTCACCTGTGTAGTCGTACAAGAAATCAACTAAAAAAACTAAACACATTAGTCGGAGAAAAGGCAAAAATCGAAATATATTATTTTCATTTTGGTTGTCTTTCGGTTGACTTTCAATCTCTCGTGCACCAAAATAGGAACACCATTTTACGAAACACTTATAAAGACCGTGTTATAACAAAAAAATTGAACTCTGCAGGATCTGACGCATCAGCTTCACGCGACCGTATCGGAGCTTCAGGCCGCCCGAAACAGCTGGCCCTGGCTGAGCAAGACCCTCTCGAGTATTAAGGAGGCAGCGAACAAAAGAGAGTCGTCGATGAACCCCGCTGGTGTTCTGAGACGTGAGAGCGCACCGGCGAGTGGCGAGATGCGTCACGCGTTGCACTCCCAGAGTCGGGACAATCTCAGGGAGATTGTGTGATGAGTCGGAATGGCCGCGCGCTTATAGCAACCTAGCGATGCTAGAACTCGACCTGGGGATGCGAAAGAGCGAAAACGCGAGAGGGGGGAGGGCTACGGTCGGAGAGGCGTGTAGTCCTGACTATCCTTTTCTCTCTCAGCCCATTGGCAAGGAAACTAACAGCAGAATATATATATATATATGTGTGTGTGTGTGTGTGTGCGTGCGTGCGTGTGTGTGTGTGTGTGTGTGTGTATGACGGTATTGAATTTGGAATCGCGCATGGGAGCACCAAGCACTGTAGCACGATTATTTTGCCCTAGAAATCCTATTAATTACACAATAATATATGAGAAAAGAGAGAGAGAGGGATACCGCCGCTCTCAAAACGACACTAAGTTACTGATATTATTATTATTATCATTATTATTGTACAGGGTGTCCAATTCCAAGTGTCGGGAGCCCGCGGCACTTCGTACGGAACATGACACTCTGTACATCCGGAAGACAATTAATCGTTAAGGAACTTTGTTACGTTTTACAAGTATATTTGTTTTTATTGAAAGTCCGATTACTTCAGTGAGCGGACGACGCGCATGCCATCATTTGATTCATCGACTATTATTATTATTATCATCATCATTATTATCGATTATTATCATCGTGAGGAATTATTGTTGCCCCGAGATTGTCCAGGCTATTTTCCATTTCGTTTCCAACGCGTTCAACGTTTTATTTCTGCAATTATTTCCCGACCGGTTGCCCACACATTGTAAAACGAAAGCGCTGAAAATTTTGCGAACCGACGTATCCGAGGTACGAAGCACCTCTCGCTGCCATAGTAACTCGTTAATTGCCAGGGAGCCGTTGCTGGCGCGTGTAGCAATAGAGAGAGGAAGGAAAAACGAAAAAGACACGCAGGATATGCGCGACATTAGACGATAGTATTTTAAGTGTATATGCTGTGTTTTGTATGAAACTAGTCTAAGAATCGCGACGAGAGAGAAAGAGGTAGAGGGAACGATAGCGAGAGAGGAGAGAAAGCGACTTTTGCGTGACGAGAGTTGAGAAAGAACGTCGGGAATGACTCTGCGATACTATCCACACGTTCCTTTTTATCTCCTCCGATTCTTTTTTTTCCCTTCCGTTGAAGCAAAATAATTTTCTCAAAAACATTCCAAAAACACAAAGAATCCTCGATCCTCGCGAGACATTCTTTTTCACACATTTTTCCCTCTTTCACTGGACTCCCATTTACTGCGGGGGGTCTGGGAGTTCGACATTCAATTGGAACGCACAAATTGCAAACTGATATCAAGCGCGAGAGTAGAGAATCGCAATTTTCGTGCGGCAACGGACAAAAAAAACGGCCAAGAGAGAAAGAGCACGCGACCATGACTACATTTCCTAGCGTGTAAAGTTCCGGTCGTTGATTCCATACTGTAAAAAAGAGGAGACATAAAAAAAAAGGGAAAATAAATTGAAAATAAAAAGAAATTCCGAATACCTTTCGATTTAGGAAAAATCACAGCGAGTTTGGAGAAGAAATTGTCTTTAGTGAATTGCGGTGAGCGCGGCACGAGAGACGTAGACTTCACGGGAGCACGCCTATAGTTGTCCCTAAAACCTCACTGGTAGAGAGAGGGGGGGGGGATTAAGGTCGTTGATATGGAAGTTTACATCGTTGGAATGTCATGAAAATTTCTTGACAGTCGACGTTTTTTCTTCGCAAATCGAGACTGCGAAAATTACGAAAACGTTGTTTGAGCTCGTTCGACGCATGAAATATAAATCTGCGGAAAAAGGATTTCGAATTATAAGAAAAATGAATTAAAAAACGAGAAACAATACAGCAGAATTTTCTTTTGGGTTTGAAAAAAAAAACCCTCATAAAATCACTCGAACGTATTTCAATATCTCACCACGTTAAAAAATCCCAAGCAAAAAAAAATTAGAAATCTAGATACGTAAAAAAAGGACCTGAGAAATTCTGAAAAATTTCGCCTACGTTCCAACGATGCAAAATTGACTTTTACGAAACTCAAATCGAATAATTTCATGTAAATAACGAGCACCGACGAAAATATATAAGTCTGCGTTTGTTAGGGTGTCGACCCGATCGAGTGCAAGCTATCTCGCAGAAGCGGATCCCTCCCCACTACCCCGTGCGCATCCTTCCGCAAACAATAGTTCGACAGCATGTGTCGAACTTATTCATTCCACCCACTATCCGAGTAAGGATGATAAAAGTAAAGATAGAGAGAGAGAGAGAGAGGACGGAAAAAAGAGCGAGAGATGTATGTATATACGTATGGACAAAAAATATAACGACAGCGTATCCATTCACTGGCTAACTAATAATCATGTTTATTATTAATATTATTATTATTATTCATATCCACCATATCCTCCGTGTATCAGCTCGAAGTATATATATGTGTGTGTGTGTGTGTGTGTGTATATGAGATATGTTGCACCCGGAGTTAATGATATGCGGTATCAGTCTTGAATATGTTTTCTCAACCCCCTCGTACATTGATTTGTCACGATAAAAAAGAAAAAAAAACAGGATGAAGTGAAATAATAAACAAAGTAAAAACTAATCATTGGTTCAGACGAGACTACACGTCACAGGAAACTGTGCGATCGCACTATCGATGTAGAGAGGGAGAGAGAGATGAAACAAAACATGAATGAGAGATAAAAAACTGTAGACACGCGCGCACACTCCCCAACAAACGTAACACAACCGTAGACTCTCGAAAAAATTAACTTATGGCCAAGACCTTTTTTGCTGTTGCTTCATTTTTTTGCGTTAAGGAGGGTCGAGCGTTTCACCGATAACCGTGTACAGAATATTCGTGTTTTCAAATGATTATAGTTACGTTCAAGAAAAATTAAACTTCGAAGTTTCGCAAGTTCGGCTAAATCGGCTGTGAAAAGAAGAAAAAAAAAACATGTTCCAGCTCGATTTGCGATTGTTCATGAGAAACTGTTAAATTATTCAAGTTTTTCATATATACGTTTTTCTTCTCAGAAACGATGTAGCGGAATTTACGAAAATTTGGAGGTTTAACTTCTAACGTATTTGATTTAAAAAAGAGAAACGAACATCAGTGTCCTTTGATATTGATCGTCGAAGCGCTGGAGCCTCCTTGAGACGTTGAGCATCCAGATAAAGAAGAATTATGGCCTAATCGTAAGAAAATATATGATAATGATTTTTTGTTCTCGTTCTTGTTCGTGGATGAAGCACCACGTGTGCGTCTATCACTCGTGCCGGCCATTCCATTCGTCGCGTTTTATTTTCTTCTTTTCCTTTTTGAAAAGGCGGACGATAGCGAGCTCGTCTACAAGTTTTGCCGTACCTCGTCCGCTCGTATCATCCCCGCTTTTTCTCCGAAGAACCCGTAGCATTTAAAGAGCACACTGGAAGAAGAGAAAAAAAAAAGACTTCGTTCAGGCGATTGATCATGCATGGGTTCAAAATCGCACGATCAACGCGTGGCTTTTATTATTCATTTGTACTAGGCTTGATCGTGCGAAAAGTTGCCGAAGTATCCAAAGCTCGCGTATGTCCAATCATGTTCGAAATAATTACCTCACATTGTCGTGCTCTGATTAACATTGATATCCGCTCATATTCCAATCAGTGATGTCGCCGCTCTCGACATTTTCATCCTCGTCTTCATCGTCGTCATCAGCGACGTCGCCATTAGCATTGTCCTCATCATCATCACCATCATCATCACGGTCGGCGTCGTCGTCGTCATATTCCTCGTCGCTCTCCGAGGAAGTCAATCCCTCATCGTCGACATTGGGTTCGGCGATTCCGCGTTGTCCCCCAGGAGCGTTGACGTTCAAACGAACCGCCAGCAACCGTTCGTCCCTTTCGGCCAAAGCTCGCCGCGGCGGGCGGGGACGTCCTCGCTCGAGGATTCTCAACAGCCAAACGGGAAAGTCATTCTCAAGTACGTATATGTCGTTCTCGTTCTCGAGATCATTTTCCAGAACGTCGATGAGCGGTTGCAGATCATCCGGATCGTAATGATCAGCGGCGACGTTGTTGCCCTCGCCGTCCCGATTGTTGTTCGCCAAATCGCCGTTCTCGACCTCGTCAACGATGACCGGAGGCTCGAGGAAAGCGTGAGGGACCTCGGCAACGCTCGGCGACTCCGAGTCCGATATTCTATCCTGGGCAATGCTCGAGAGATCGTACTCAGGTGTGGTGTCCTGTATCGACGAGGTATTGGGATATCCCGAATCCATTATCTCGGGGGACCAACTACCAGGTGGAGTTTCCGGAGAGGGAGCAGCCTCCTCTTTCCGCCCGTTTCTTCGCGAGTCTTTCGTATCCTTGGCGAAAGTAACCTCGAGAAACGATTCTTCGTCCGGAATTATTTCGGTGTGCGCGTTTTTCGCGGCTTCGGTGCAATTTCTCGAAGCTCCGAGGTCGTTGGTGATGCTCGGTGCCTCCTGGTGGCACGTTATCGTCCGTGGTACGTCGCTGGAGCACAGAGCGCCTCGGAGACGAAGGCTCACCGGTGTTTTCTGGCGCTCCGAGCACGCAACCCTGCGAACGGCCTCTTCGCCGTCCCTGGCGACGACGTTTTCGAGGATCGTCGCACCCTGCCATTTGTTTTCGGCTACTCCGAGTTCCTCGTCGTTCTCGTGCGTCTCATTGACTTCCGGTGGATGCACGGCATTGCAGGAATCTGCGCGTCTCGAAGTGCCCAGGTTGGACGACTCATTCGCGGATTCCCGGAGCTCGAGGGAAGCTCTCGGCGAGCTGGAGGATCGCGGTTTCTCGAGGTGATCAACACCCGCCACGAATCTTCGTCTAAGCTCGGGAAATTTCTCATCGCGTCTCTTCTCATCCTCGAAAGAACGCTGCAATTCCGTGCAATCGAAGCTCGAATTCGTGATGTCACGTGGACACGTGTCAGCCTCGTCGTTGCGCGAGGATTCCAGATAAATGCTACAGAGACTGCCGAGTTCGCCGTTGCCGCAGCTATTCCCGTCGAGCCTTGTGATCCTCGAGGACGGCGGCTTCGAGGTATTTCCCGAGAGGGACGAATTCTCGTCCGGGTCGGAAACGAAAGCGGACAGGCGTTCGTCCTCCAAGGACGAGGGTACGTCGGAAGCATTGGCGATTTCGATGCAGTCCATATCACCGGTGTCGAGGCTTCTCGTCAACGAGAATACCACCGGTGGTATTCGAAGATCGACCGCGAGCTCGTCGACCGAGTTGTCGATTGAACTCTCGACTGGTACGGTGAGGTCGTAATCGTCGTCCCAGCACTCGTCGTCGTAGGCGCTTTCAACGTGCGCTTCGCGCACACCTCCCCACGCGTTCGGGAAGTGAGCGGGAATCCGTTCCACCCACTCGTCGTCCAGGCCTTCCTCGAGGGCGTCAACCTCGAGCTCGTAGTCAGAGAACGTCGAGGGCTCGGGACACTGAATCACCGGCCCGTCCTCACGATCGACAATCGTCCAATTCCCGTTGACCAAAATTTCCCTCAACACTTCCGGTGTCACGTGAAAATTCGCGAGATTTCGCATGAGGCTCGCGAGCGGATATTCTTCCGAGCCTTCGGGATTGTTGTGCGCGTATTGCCGTATGTGATATGAAGCCTCGTCGAGGATCTTCTCCTCGTCCGATCGGTTGTCCACGCGATAAGGATACTCCTCGGTCGTAACGTTCTTCAGCAAACCTTCCCTGCCGTATACAACAGCGAGCGGGGGCTCGCGTGTTCGTCGAAAAACAGCCATTTGCGAGCAACATCCGTATTTCTCGGTGCCCGAAGGACCGGCGCAAACGCCTTCGAACGTCACCTCGTACTCCGGATATCTCGACACAATGTTCCGCGACCTGTCGCGCAAACGTGTCCGCGCGATATTATGCCGAGCCTTAAATTTCATACCGATTAATGTTTCAAGTCGAGCATCAACGAATAAATCCAGCGTTGGCAAATGTAACGTTGTTTTTTTATTTTACTTTTTTATGGTAACACACAATTAACGGAAATATATTAAAAACGTTCCACGAATGGCACAAACCGCTGATCTTTTTCATATAAATAATTTATTGACAACCGTGATAAATTATCAAAAAAATCGCCGTCGTTTTCATTGGTAATAAATCAAGCGTAATAAGTTACGGAAAAATGTGTAACTCGATTGAGACTCTTTCTTCACGCTGAATAAACTTATTTTGTCCGTGCAATCCAAACACCTTGAAACTCACCAGTCTTCGAACTGCTGCCGCGTCCACTCGAATTTGTGATCCCAGTGTCGAAACTGGCTCTTCATGTCCGGAAACAAAACATTGAAATCGGCGTTCGGTGTCGTTACGATTGCCACCAGGGGTCTGACGAATCCAAACACGTTGTAGGGAAAGTCCATCAGCGTGTCAGGATACAAGTGTTCGATCCTGCGACGTTGCAAACATTCCTCAAACTTTCTTTCTCCCTTACAGAATTTGCTCAAACTTCAGAAAAAGAACTCTTCGTAATAGGCTAAAAAAAAAACAAAAACTAACAATTCAATGGCCACTACGGCGTCGCTGTTGATCAGGACCTTGTCGCAATCCGTGACGCTGCCCTCGTAAACCCGGATAGTCAGAGGATGTTGCCTGTTCTTGAGGTAGTCGGCGTTCAGTGGTATCGCCTTGTCCTTGTGACGCTCCAGGGTGTTCCTGTCGATGTCGACGCACAGTATCTCCTCGATGCCTGGCGTGTGCTTGAGGTAAGTAACAAAGCCGAGCTCTGAGCAACCATAGTCCACCACCTGCCGGGTCGAACGTATTCGTGTCGGATAAGGATAACGAACTTACTGGTGCGCTCCACCAAGTGGCAATGCGTGCGCCTACATTTTCCTCACCTACTTTATATCTGCTCTACGTTGTATCTTTGATCTACGCTTATTGTGTCGAAAGACCACCCAGAGGATGTAGAAAAGAAAACCTACTAATGGGCCTTTCAGCATTATTAGAAACAAAAAAAAGAGCCAAATACGGACTCTGGGTTGGATTTGTTTCAGTCTGTTTGGGTTACCAACTGAGGAAAGGACAATTTTTTTACTCCGTTCAATTTGCTTGATTGGGTTACTAACTTGAAGGGGAAAAACTTTTTCTCAGTTCCATTTGTTTCGTTTTGTTTGGGTTATCTACTATCTACCATTTTCTAAAAGACGATAGACAATTTTGGTCTCTGTTTGATTTGTTTGGGTTCGTTTGGGTTATCAGCTTAGAAAAAAGGCAACTTTTTTTTCTATTCGATTTGTTTGAGTATGTTTGGGCTGCCCATTTAGGAGAGGAAAAATAACTTTCGTCTTGATTCGACTTGTTTAGGTTCGTTTGCGTTAGTAACTTAAAGAACGGATAAATTTTCCTTCATTCGATGTTTTTGGGTGTGTTTGGGTTAACAACTTAGAAGCGGATAACTTTTTATGTACTCCAGTTGTTTGGGTTACCCGACTTAAAAGATAGATAATATTTGTTTCCATTCGATTTCTTTGGGTTCAACGCAAACCCAAACAACCTTCAAAGAACGTGGGTAAAGTTTCCTCCATTCGCTTTATTTGGGATACTCACTCAGACGAGGATAGACAATTTGTTATTTTTCCCATAGGCTTCTAAACGTAAAACGCTAAATTCGTCAATAACAACAATGAAGTTCTTGACGATCAAAGTAACGGGAAAAAAAGAAGGTTGCGATGGGGGGAGGAGGTTAACCTTTTTGATTTTGCCGTGATAGCGAGGATCCGACAGCACTTTGATAACGGCAAGATAGCGTTGTATGTACGCCGGTGGTGAGAATTTCGGTGCCCTTGGACGATCCTCGTCGTCGTCAGAAGCGTCGAGCGGATCATAATACTTGCTGCTAGCTTGATCGTTCGCGGCTTTCGTGATAACCGGCGCGCGCGACGGCTCCTCCTCAACGTCCTTAATTTCGATCGTGTCTCTCAGTCTGGAGCATCGATAATTCTCGTAAACCATTTTACCGATCAGATAAATCACGTGAAAGAACACGATGATCATGTTTGCATCGCAGATTTTCGTGACGATTGAATTTTTTTTAAGCAACGCAACGTTTTACATCCCGGCGAGCGTTGGCTCATGTCGTACGATGGCGGCCATATTGTTTTTGTTTTTCGTTGCTGCTGAGGCGCGCGCCGGCAAGTTGCACGCTCGTTGGCCACCTCTTTTATTTGAACGAGCCAATCCTCACGGTCGCTTCTGGACAACGAGATGTTTCCAACTTTTCGGTTGCCCGTCTCGAAGTTTTGGCTTTTTGCGAAAACTAATGGTGGCGATCGCGCATTGTCGAAACCAATACAATTATTCGAAAAATAAAGTCTCGATTGAACAATGTGTTCAGTGAAGACATGCAAATGGGCGTTTTTTGTAAGTTTATTTCAAAAATGACTAAAGTCGCGAAGAGTCCCGCAATGACCATTGAGTTCCGCAACGGACTCCGAAAGTCTCGAAATGGACAATGGGAATCCCTATAATCATCTTTCCGTAAAAGCCTCTAAGAGTCCCGCAAAAGCCTCTGAAAGTCCCGTAAGGAACCCTGAACGTTACACGAATTCTGAGGATTCTAAGGAACCTAGTAATGACCGTTCGATGAAAGACTGAGAATTCTGCAAAGAACCCTGAGAGTTCCCATAATGGCCGTTCTGTAAAAGACTGGGAAACCCGCAAAAGGCTCTGAAAGTTCCTCATGATGACCGTCCACGTCCCGTAAAAACTAAGTCCCGTAAAAGACCGACAATCCCCAAAGGACTCTGAGATTCCCAATAATGAACGTTCCGTAAGAGTCTCTGGAGTTTCGTCAGGCTCCGAGACTCCGCGAAAAAACTCTGACAGTCCCGCAAGGGACATCTCCCGGCAGCTCCGAGAGTCCCGTGAACATCGATATCGTTCGTTCGCGTCGTGAATTTGAGCATTGGAAATTTCGGCTCGTATCAGGAGTACATGACCACGAAGGAGGTATCACGAACGTTCGTGGCGGAAGCGCCAGTCAGCGACATCTTGCGTTTCGCCATGGTAGCCGTGTCAGCGCGTGGCGCGTCGTATAGGGATAACACGTGAGTCGAGTAGGTAGTCGGTCAGTGCTTCTACCTCCTTGCTTCTTCTGCGCTCCTGATCCATCCTGATATTTTCCGGACCGCAATACGGCTGGCTTGAGGATTCTTGTGATACGGCGGAGATGGCAGCACTTGACTCGTCGTATCGGGATAACAGGTGCAGTGAGTGGGTTCTTGATGTGTGGCGCTACCTCCTTGCTTCTTATGGGCTCCTAATTGGGGTTACCATATGTCCGGATTTGTCCGGACATGTCCGACTTTTTGGCCTCCCATCCGGCCTCTTTATTAGCTGATCTTTCACGTAAATAAAAGGCTAAACGATTCTCAAAATGTTTATATTTTTATATTACAATAATCAATAAAATAATTGTCGAATAATGAACGAAATGATATACTTCAATATTTGGTAAAAACAAATGTATCTATCTTAGATCGCACGAATTCACACCAATATCTATTCTCATTCGAAAACTATTCTAAAAAGATATATATGCATATCATATGTGCGAATGACGGCTTTAGAACGTCTAATATAAATATAATAACACTTACCTCTGTAACATCATACAATTCAAATCATCAACAATTATTGTAAATAACACATTAAAATTGAGAAACATTTACTTTGGGGATAATCGAAAGATAAACGATTTGTATGAATTTGCACTAATACCTACTTATTGTAATAAGAAATTTTCTAAAATGTGTTCTAACCATGATTTTTCAATTTATCTTTAATGACAGCCTTGAGATATATATATATATTTTACAACACTCAATTCTAACATAAACAATTCAAACAATCGAGATCAATACTTCAATAAGAAACCTTTTCGACTAATGTTTTTATATGTAGCAAGTCTTCAAAAGTGTTTCAATAAATTAATGATTCCCATATTTTTTACACCCTGATACTTGATTGAGCAGGTCGTGAATTTTTTAAATCTTGTAAAAAGCTTCGCATGTGATATCTCACAGGTTATACTGAATCAATAGCAAAAATCTGACAAAGGATACTGCCAATCTGTTTTGCTCTTTTGTCCCATGAGTCCACGAGAGAAAAAACTCTTCCTACATTTGGGTTCTGAGCCTGAATGGAAGATACGTACTGGCAAATGCGCAATCGTTCGAGAAGTTAAGCAATAGAGATTGCTTTGGAAAACAGCGGTCCATTGTTTGTGGAGCATGATTCGAAAAAAATGCGTCATCTTCTTGTTGCGATAGAAATGTATCGACAGAGCACATTTCATCTAACAACTTTGACAATAACTCCTTTGCCATTAATGTATTAAATTGTTCTTTTTAATCTTATCAATTTTATCTTTCTTCGTGAACTGGACCCGCTTGAATACTTTGAAGTCATCTACTGGGGCTATCTATTTAACAGGGTACTCAATGCAAATAGTGTACATGTCCTTCAAGTTTTTTTCGGATGTCTCTTGGTTTTCAGGAGTGCGTTTAGCTAGTAATCCCGAACTTCAAGTGAGTAGATTTTCATCTGCACTTGCTTTGTATCACGCAGTATTCTGGCGACGTCCGAATCTAAGTTGCTCTCTTTCTCAATCTCCTGGATCTTCGGATGGAAAACGAACACGAGTGAGTGCGTCAAAAAGAGTTACATTTCACTTAGTTTATCTTCGAAGAATCTCTCGATTGTTGTAGGGGCTGCTGCAGTCGTGGCAAAATACTGTTTCCAAAGTTTATTCATCTTAAGAACCATCTCTGTAGCTGAAAACAAGCTCAGCCACCTTGTTTAGCTGTGATACAGAAACAGAAGAGGTAGTGCGTTCCTCGGAGCGATCAAATATTCAATAATAATAATACTAGACAGCTGGCGTAGGAAAGGGAACCGATGTCCGAGTCCGTAGGGTTTATCTGCGCCTGCTAGGACGGAGTCATCAACACCCTGGTCCCTCTGGTACTTGGATCCCTCCGTTTACTCAGGCAACACGATCGTGGACTGCGGTCGCCGCTCACCCTCGAGCTTGAGCGAGCGGCTATCGCAGAGCGATATTTAATTTTTTCGCACGTCTTTTTGACCGGGCGACTGTTTGTTTGATCGCTCTCTTTTCTTTTATTGTCTCTCTTTCTTTTATAGTTTTCGTTCTCGATTTATCAAAATTGATCGAACAATTCTCAAATTATTTACCAATGATTCTACAGGCGGACAATTTTATTTTTCCTCTACGCCATTCCTACTAGTTTTAAATATAAAAGATATAACAGAAATGGCGTTAAAAATTAGATGATGCAGCCCTTACCGTTTCATGGAATGTACAGATGGGAGATCAGTGTGCAATGAAAAACGCCGCGTCAGCTATAGGTACAATTAATCGGAAAGAAAAAACGCATCTTTCTTCCTCTGCGATATATGCATACACACGTGTGTACGTATACACACACACACACACACATATATATATATGTCTGTATATATGTGTATATATACATACACGCACAAATATGCTATAATTTATTTCACGGTTCAATAATATTAAAAATAATACGCTTATGCCCTACGATGTCGATAGCGTGGTCTACGTGGAATTTTTGCTAGTCGAAGCAACGGCATTTACACGCGGATACGCGATTTGTATATATATCTATATATATCTCCGTCTCTTCCTCATATAAATTATAGGTATCATTGACTTTCGCATTCGTAAAGGTCTAGCTTCAAATTATATATATATATATATATATATATATATATATATATATATATATATATGTCGCCTGTGTATCAAAATACACGTAGTTTTCTTTCGTATTCATACTGATCACTTCTTTTCGACGTTTCGATTTCTTTCGCACGTGTTTTTTCCCTTCAGACGAATAGGTGGTCGACGTTAGTCGTGTCTGCCCTTGGAGGTAAAATCCAAAGGTCGTCAATGGAGAATCTCTTTAATCGAATGCAGCCTCACTCGATATAAATACACATCTATATATATATAATATTATATTATATTATATTACACTCTCGTAAACACAAGTGACATGTGTATATAAGTATCAACATATACACGTTCGATAACGCATTTATACATTATTATCATTATCATTATGCAAGGAGATCGCTTATAACGGCCGTTCGTAATTACGGCCCTCAGGAACATCAAAACTCATTTGACATAATTGTTCGCGATGAAAAATCGCTCATCGCGGCAACGCTCGCAGCAGTATTGAAAAATCGCGCGTAAAATCGCCGATTGCATTTCACGCTTGGATTATAACCTAATAAGTGTATATTGAGTATATATATATATATGTAGTAGGTCGTGTATTATTTACAGAAGACAAAACGCAACATTTCCCTCGTCTAATGTGTAAATCTCACTCTTGGCTTTTTTAAATACCCTCATTAGTCAGATTGTCAATAATTTCTTCCTTATCCTCGGTCTTCTCTAACTCGAATGTTTCTTTTTTTCCAGTCCTTTCTTCCTCCTTTTTTTTCAATTACTTTCTATCGTTTTTCTTTTTCTTCGCTCGCTGAGCGAGTCTACGATTATTCATAAATTGTATTAACGTTGGCACTGCCTTTGTGTCGTCGAGAGGAGTAGGGGGGGGGGGGGATATGCAGGGAGGGATAAGAGTCCGGAGGTTCATTTTCTGTGAGCGTTCATCAAGAATCGATCGGGGTGTGAAATTTTCCAAAGTTTTTAGGCTAGCTTGCCTCTCTCTCTCAGGCCCTCTCTTTCTTCTTCCGGACAAGAGAAGAAACTCTCTGGAGTTTCTTTATCCTCGCACGGGTAAATTTAAGGTTTATTTATTTATTTCTCTCTATATATATATATTTATATATATATGTGTGTTTAATATATCGCGATTGCGGATAAATATCACAAGTGCGGCAGACGCCAAAAGAGTGTGTGCAATCGAAGAGAAATTTCGAGCCCAAGAAAGTGAGGGACCGTGGCGATTTTGGAAGCATCGGGGACAAAACGATGAGCAAAAAACAAACAAACAATTATGTACACTATCGGAGAAAAGTATGGACAGACTTGTAGAATTTTTCGATCGGGCCCAAACAAAAGCAAGCGCCGAAGAGTTTCCGAGGCAGTGTTTGAAAGAACAAACAAATAAAGAAAAAATAACAAGATACCTTGTGCTTTCTTCCTTCTCATTCTCCGCTGCTTTTTTCTTTGCTCGCCAGGTAGCTGTGAATTTTTTTCCTCGCCGTTCGCCTACTCCCGTAAAGTTGCTCGTCGTTATATTGAAAAACGAAAATTGGAACTTGATTCCAAAGGAAGCTCGAAAGGGCTGAGATTGACCTGCAACTCGTTTTTAGAAAGAACGTATTTCTTCTCGTTTTGATGGCAAGCTTATTCAGCTTTTCGTGCGTACAGTTTTCTTCCCGGAAAATTCGCGCAACCTTGCGAGGATTTGGAAAAAAATAAGCGGATGGAAGCAAAAGTTCGAGCGAAAAAATGTTTAGGAATATTTGGAACTTCGCCCGATCGAAAAGTATCCAAATTTTTCACCGTTGGCGCAAGCGTACTCTCGGACGTGTGAATATCTCAGGCGTAAGATTGATCCAACGAGATCGCAATTTTGTTGCCCTTCTCGACCCAATTTCTCAACCTGCCGCGTAATTCCTCGAGGCTCTTGGACTTGGCTTTGTTGATTCTCTTGTACTTGACGTCTTTTGGCTTTGTGACGGATCTGTGATTGCTCATAACCCTGTTGTAGGTGACTTGGGCCTGTTGGCCCTCGTCGCGCGGTCTCTCGCTCGTCTGTTGATGATAATGACGATGTTTCTGCTGCTGGAGCTGCTGCTCTTGTTGCGATTCCGCTTCCTGCGCGAGACGCTCGAAACTACCGTAGAGATCCTGAAGTCTTCCCTTTCCGCTGCCTTTGCTGCCGCTCGCCGCCATCATTCTCGATCTTCTCTTCTCGCTGAGCGTCATTTCCGTCGATTCCGCCGCCTCCTGGTTATTATTCGTCTCGCTGTCCGCGTCCTCCTCGACCGAGTAAACCGTCTCGAGGATCTCTGGCCTGCGCAGATAACCGTTGTTTCGTCTCATCGAGGAATATTTGCTCGAGGGCTCGACCGCGTCCGACACCGATCTTATCACAGTCACGTCCGTGATGTTTGAACGAAACCTGCGAAATCAAGGGGACAATGTGAGAGAGCGAGAGAAAGAGAGAGAGAGGACAAGATGAGCAATTATTTTTATCGTGGCACATACATCATTATTTTTAAGAGTCGAACGAAATTAATTCGACTCGTTGGAGAATTACATTTCTATGCGCCAAGAATTTTCGTAACCAGAGAATTATTATTGTCGTGTCGGGAATGGTTTTTAATTACTGGAGAATTATTTTGCAGCGTCGTTAATTATTTTCAATTATTGGAAAATTTGTTTTCGGTATCGAAAATGATTTTTCGTTATTTCAAAATTGTTTTGAGGTCCCGAATTTGATTTTTCCCAGTTAGAAAATTATTTTTTGATATTGGAAAGCATGTTTATTCATTGGAGAATATGTTTACTCATAGAAGATTTTTTTCTACTCGTTGGAGAATCATTTTAACTTATCGGTGAATTATTTAGACTTATCGGATTTTTTTTTTACGTTTTAGAAGAATTATGTTTCGGCTTTGGAAATGATTTTCCATAATCAAAGAATTCTTTTTCGTCGTCCGATGCTTCTCAACTGTCGGAAACTATTTATAGTTGTCCCCGAATCAATGTCGAGTGTCAAAATTGATTCTCCACCCCTAGACACTTATTTCCATTCACCGTAAATTGTTTGCCTCAGTCAATGATATTTACTTGCATAAAAATTCTTTTGCACCATAACAAATTATTTTCCGCAACTCGACGATTTTTTTTCACTCGCAAAAATGATTTTCACCCACGAGAGATTTATTTTTTTCTTTTAAAAATGCATTTTTCACTGGAAACTATAAAACGGAAAAAGGTTAAGAAAAAAGCAGGATCGACGCAACGCGGTACACACCTCGGTGGTGCGGGATCATCGGCAGCCTCCTCGAGTACAACGGCGCTGTCGCTGTCTCCGAGGCTGTCGAGACGATCGAGGGCGTCGCAGGGTGGCGAGTCTCTCGTGCTGTTGTTTCTCTCGGCAAGTCGGCTCTGCAGTTGCCTTATCACCCGCTGCTGTCGCAATATTATAGCCTCGCGTTGCGCAAGACTCGCCTCGATCTCCTTTTGCTTTCTGCAAAGTCTCGACTCGAAGAGCAACAGTTGGGACGACAGGGTGAGCAGCTGTTCGGCCTTCTCCCTCGTCAGTCTCGCCACGAGGTCCTCCTGATGGATACAAAAAAAAAACGATATGAAATTAAGGCGTCTTTTTCCTCTCTCTTCCTGTCTTAAGGAGGTTGGAGCAGTCCAGTTGAGTCAAATTACGGTTTATGATTTTTTTTATGAATCTAAAAAAATGTATACATGGTATGTATGTATTCTGTAGATACTAATTTTGCAAAAAATCCATAATTGAAGAGCAAAATTATGCATTTATATATTTTTATTATGGGAATGAAAAAACGTTTTGAGTTGCTACCAACTTGAAAAGGTATAACGTTATCGATGATTATTCTGAAAATAAAACTGCGGTGTGAAGGGGGCCATAAAATTAGGGGGTCAGAGTCGTTGAAGGTCATTCAAGGTCAGTATCATACAAATCTAAATATCTCAGATCACTACCAAATATTTGGTAGTGATCCGAGATTTTTAGATTTGTGTTTCATTTTAATAGGTGACCTTGAATGGCCTTGAACGACTTTGAGCCCCAATGTTTGTTATGCGGCTTGAGGTGCTCCACAAGATGGGTGAAAAAAATGTACCATTCCATTTAAAAAAGTGGAGGTGACCATTACTGCGCGTCAGCGTCTCCACCGAAATAAAAAAAATTGTTCGCATTTGATGGCCCTCTTCACACCGTACAACTTTTGCCTGGAACATTTTTTTGTGACGTCGATAATTACCGAGTTATTTCGGGTGGCAGGGACAAGAGGTACACCGTGTGTGTGTGTGTGTGTGTGTGTGTGTGTGTGTGTGTGTGTGTGTGTGTGTGTGTGTGTGTGTGTGTGTGTGTGTGTGGGTGGGTGGGTGCTGTGTGCGCGTGTGTATATATATATATATATATATATATATATATATATATATATATATATATATATATATATATATATATATATATATATATATATATATATATATATATATATATATATGGTTCACGATGGCTAAGATGGTTTTTTTTCTAAATATTTACAAAGGTATAGTTTGCGTTAATTCGTTCTTAGAACAGGTTTACCTAGGTGCTAAATAGCCCAAAAAATTACATCACCCGTAGTGTGAATGTCTTGCCCATCTCACCGCACGTAAAATGTCATACATAAAACTATTTTTTATCTCTGGTCTTTCGTTGTGAAAAAAATTGCATAAAATTCGTAAAGATTCAGTATGGTCTATACAATAATATATATATATATATATATATATATATATATATATATATATATATATATATATATATATATATATATATATATATATATTAAATCTTGGCTTGTGGCTTTATATTAATCATTGGGATTAAAATAAAATGCACTATTTAAAAGTAGTCGAAATATTCATTAATTTAATTGGAAAAGAATTTGCGTTAAGGAGGTTGAAGCGTTAGCATACACTTTTAGTTTCTTCGGGTCAGTATTTCGGGTCCGAATAATAATAACAATTCACCTGCAATTTGAGAGTCCTGCGCCAGGCGAGCATCTGATGCGCCTGTGCCCTTTGCCTCGCCCTTAACGCCGCAATAACCGACTTGGCTTCCTCCAACGAGGTGACCTCGACCTCGATCACTTCCCGATTAATAATCTCGTGGTGGCTCGTCGTTACAATACCCGTGCAATCGTTGCCCACGCGATTGTTACTGGGATCATGCTCGGTCAGCGTTGCCAAATGACGTCGACCGCTCTCCAACGAGCTCTCGTCGAAACTGGAAGGAGACAAAAACACGAACGATTACGTTATTGCATACTCCGATCATTATTAATGCCGTTCTTATTGCTATGGGTATTGTTGTTTGTTATTGTTGCAATTATTGTAATCGCTACCATTGTCATTCCCATTATTCAATTTTGATTATTTCTTTTCCATTATTCAATTTTGATTACTTGATTTTTGCTACACATTTTTTTAAATTTTCATTGTCATTATTTAATTTTGATTATTTCGTTTTTATTGGTCCATTTTTGTTGCGCAATTTTGATTACTTGATTTTTGTTACACAATTCTTTTCATTTTCATTGTTATTATTGTTATTCATGTTATTGTACTGTTGTCATGTGACTATTATCGTCACGTGTAAAACAATGTATATCAATGCCCAATGCTGATAAAATTAATTTGCGAGCGCGTATCTTCGATCCTCCCGTTCCGGATCATCTCTTTCCTCATTTCCTCGTCCTTCCAGCTCTCGGCCGCCCGCCAAATGCGCTATCTTGCGCGCTACCTTCGTAACTGCCGAGCCACCTGCCAATCTCTCGCTCATTATCGAACATCTGCTAGTTTCCTGTTACAGTATGGTGAACATCGGGAACTCTCCCCGTCATCCGTGGATACTCTCGAGTAACAACGCTCGACGGACAACTCGAGGTTTCTCCGAAACTCGAGAAAATCCTTCGACGTTTTGTTTTTTTTTGTTTTATTTTTTTTAATCTCTAAAATCATGGCCTATGTCCGTGAAGTACTTAAATTTTTTCGGAATGCCTGGCAAAGTTCCGAAAATTTTTGCAACATTTCTACGAACTTTTACATTTTTTTGGCGATTCGTTCCAAGTGTTGATGAAAAATATTTCATTTAAATTGTGTGTGTGGGTATTCACACCGGAAATGCCGGTTTTTTCAATTAAAATTTATTAAAAGAAAATAAAATAATATAAAATGAAAAGAATTAAGATGAACGCCACTGTGACGAGTCTAAAAAATCGATCTTTGCATTTTCTCAAAGTATACATATTCAAGAATGTGTGAAAGAATAATTTAAAGTTAAAGATTGAAAATTGACCAAGGTACAGGCGATTTGGTGAGAGCAGGTAGGGTATCATAGGGTAGGGTAGGGAATCACAACTTTAGCTCTAGAAGTCAGATTTCCCATGTAAAAAAAAATTCATAATTGCAGTAGCTATCATTGTACGTAGCCGTTTACTTTTGAATTTAGTATTTTTTGAGCCACCGAATATAAGTGAAAAATTTCGCAAAAATTACACTTTTTTAACCCACGCCATTTCCTGATCTTTTTTCTTTCTAAAATCGGCTACGTGCAACGAGAACTAAATTGATATGGATTATAAAACTTTGTTACTATCATTTTTCGGACCAATCATTTTCACGTTATCGTTCCGGCTGTTGGACCACATTTTTTATACAGAGGCTCATAACCTCCTATACCTAAATAAAGTTGTTGATTTTTAAGTTTATCAAAATAAAAAAAATGAGTTCAATCGATGCTTAATAACAAACCTTTTTTCCCAATTTCAAATGAATAATCTAGTGGATAGAAAAGGTTCGGAAAAAACGAGCTTTTTCGGCTCGTCACAGTGGTATCCTCCCGTAAATTGAATTAGAAAAAAAATCATTCCCATTGCTACCAATGGCCAATGAATTTATTTTAATTAAGATTTTTCCAATGATTCAGAAAAAAGATTAGTGCGCCGCAAAGTTTCCTATGAAAAAGATGATTTGTCAGTGCTCGCGCTCATAAGCATCGTACTATGATCACCGGAGCTAGAAAAAAGGGAATACATCATAATAAATAAATGAATAAGTTTCCCTTAGTCGCATTTGGCTTTAACGTATTTGAAATTGGCGCGCTACGTTCTCGATTGGTTTCGACGTTGCCACATTTTAATACATACTCCTCACCAAGCCTCACATTTTTGTAAACTGGTCGCATATTTTTCATACATTTTCATTAATTAGATCGATAACCTGTCTATTTTTTTTCGCCAATATTGTTCTGTACACTATCCTGCACACAATATTCGTTTTTTGGGTCACTTTTTTCATAAATGCGGAAGGTGTACGCGAGAAACGGAAATGGCCACGATGTGGCCCCATACAACCAATGCGATCAAGTGGAGATTGATCTGAACTTAAAAATTCAATTTTTAATAAACAAGTGCGTAAACCTCCGTCCTCGTTTTGCCAGTGTATTCAGAAAATATACCACAACGATTAGTAAAATTTTCATTAATATCTATTCCACTCAATACATTTTAAACAACATTTAAAAAAATGGTCACAACACTTCGGTACACGTAAGATTGAAAACACAAATAAATAAACCCACGCAATATAAATACGACAAATGGCCACACACAGAAGCGGGTGCATAATGGCGGAAAAAAGGCCCTCCGCTCGTCTCTATGTTTTCGCAGCGGGTGTGCAGCCAGTGCTGCCAAAAACGTGTGGTCGGGTCTCACGGACGTCGGTTTCACGTGCGCATTAAATTCACGTAATACGTTTGACCGAACGCGAAACACGTGCTTGTGAACGGATCATCGCGTGTATAAAAAATACAATAGACTCGATTTGACCGCCGCTTATTCACCAATACGAATAATACTGGCAGTTGCAAGGGATTAAAAGGACAAGTACATTAAGGGGTTACCCCCACTTGCGATTTTGAAAAAATCGATTTTTTTTATTGCATTTTTTTGAAGTGCTATTTGAAGTGCAGTTTTTTTTTTGATGCCCGGAATAGATAACTCTATGTAAGTTTACAAAAAAATATATTTTCTTCGTGTAAACTGAAATTGAAACTTTAAACGCGTTTTTCTCAAAATGGCATTTCTGAAGTCGGTGACCAAGATTACTCGAACACTAATGAACCGATCTTCTTGAAATTTTGCAGGCTTATTTAATACATAAAAATGTAGTCTTTAATCGTTCGATTTTTTTTTCGAAAAAAAAAATGGCCGTTTTATAGCCAAAAAACGGCCGTTTTTTTCATTAAAATCGAACCATTAACTTTGACTGTCCGCCATTTTGTGAAAAGTGAATATTTTTTAAAATCCTTCGATTAAAGACTAGTTTATACTTATATTTGACTAAATCCATCCGCATTTTTTTTTCAGACGATCCACTTCGCCGCAATGTTGGTCACCGCAAACCGTGTATATAAAAACATTATTTCATTGACGGCCATTTTCCACTAAACAATATAATATTTTTCAATAAAAAAATTACTGAAAGTTCGTCAAGATGTGTTCTTTAAGATGGTATATTGATCGATCAAAAAAGTTTTGGAGTTTTCTTTAAAAAAAATTATGAAAAAGGCCTTTTTTGCGCTACAAGTGGGGGTAACGCCTTAAAAGAGGCGGAAACCCAGCACTTTTTAGCGTAGAATATGAATGATTTACTGAAGGTAGATAGTTGCATACTGAAAGTAATCCCAATAAAATGTTGCCCCTCAACTCGCCCCAACCCTAAGAAATAAGGGATGAGAACTTAAAAATCGCCGTACCTCGATAATTAATAGCCCAATCAAATAAGGTTTCAAACAAAAGTTGTTTGGAATAATAAAATTCGTATAAAGTTATGTGACGTCCAACCCCCAATCTTTGAAAATAGCGGCACAAAAACGATTCGAAAGTTCGGCGTTGATGCGTGTGGTGCTCTCGTGGTTTTTGTGCCGCTATTTTCAAAGATAGGGCATTGGACGTCAGATAACTTTATACGTATTTTATTATTCCAAACAACTTTTGTTTGAAACATTTTTTCATCGGCCTATTGATTATCGAGATACGGCGATTTGTAAGTTTTCAACCCCTATTTCTTAGGGTTGGGGCGAGTTGAGGGGCAACATTTTATCGGGGTTACTTTCAGTATGCAGCCATCAACCTTCCGTCAAAAATTCATATTCTACCCTAAAAAGTGCTGGGTTTTCGTCTCTTTTACCGGACTATACGTGGCATGCGGTTGCACGAAATGCTATTTGAGGATTCCCCCGAGTGGGAAAATTGCCTTCAGGGACGATGGTAGGCTTAGCTCGTTCGGAGCTCCAATTAATTGCGTCGCCAACTTGTTGTGCCGCCTCGTCTCTATCGTACGAGGTCCTTTGTGGGTACAAACCCACAGAGGTGGGGCAGGGAGGAGACAATTAAAGTTTTCATCAGCACTTTTTCAGTGTCCCTGATGTGACAATTTTTCGCGCACGGGATTATTTATATTTTTTCAAAATTTCATTACTCTCGGGCCACGTGCCAGGCTGGATAAAATCCATTGCGCACATAATTACGTGATGCCATGACGAAGCAAATCGGCAACCAATGATGGGAAGAAAGAGGTCTGATGAGGAGAACGGCGGTAGAGAGGGGAGGAATTACCAGGAAGGGCGCAACAAAGGCCTAATCATCGTTGTCTCGCAATCGCCCCCCCCCCCCCCACTCCCCCAGCTGCTATCGTTTTCTCGTCCCAAAGCTCAAAGCATCTCTCGACGAGCTCGTCCTTTCTCTTGATTTTTTAATAACGAACGAGCGCGCGCACCCACACACCCACGCCCACGCGTATAAAAACGTAATAACGTTGCCAACGTAACTCAACGATTTCAGCGCCGTGCCAAGTTCGTCCGCGATGTATTTACGCGCGCTGAATCGTGGGTCCCGGCATACTATACTATCGGCATAGAATAACAACACCGACGACCCCCACCCGTGCCGACGAGCCGCTCAACTACCCGCAATGACACACAAACGGAAATGTAGAAGCGTGAATACGAACACGATCGCGAAATAGCCGTGCGAGGAAGGCAAGAGAAAAGAACGAAAGTAAAGCAAAAAAAAAAGAAGACAAAAAAGAAACAGGAAAAGTGGTACGAGTATACGATATGTGGTTGTGACGAAGGATACAAAAGGGCGATTCGCGTAGATGTCAACTTATCTGTGTGTGTGAGTGTCTCTCCCTCTCGCTCTTATGTATATTATATGTATCGCATCGGTCTCTCTTTTTTTCTCATCCTTTTGCGGCGACAGGATATCCTTCAGGACTTTTACTTCCGGGACAACCTTCGCATTGATATACGAGTGTCAGTGAGTGTGTATATATATATATATATATATATATATATATATATATATATATATATATATATATAAAACTATGATGATATCTAAATATATAATGTTGATAATATGCTGTAATAGTTATTATTATCAATTGTTGATACTGTATATAATACATATTATACAATAGAATGAACTCAACAGCTGGTAAATATCAACGACGTTGGAAATTGCATCGTTGGGGGCCAACAATGTTTTTTCGTCGTTTCTCATTTCTCTATTTTTGTCATTATCGCACACCTTTTTTGCGAATTAAAGTCGTAAATCTCTAACGAAAACACGTAAAAACGTTTGCTTCATTGTCACAGTCCAAATGGGCAAAAAAAACTATCGCATTAAAAAAAAGTTCGTTATATTCCAACGGTGCAAGCTTCAACGTTCCAAATATTATGTATATATATACACACAGGGTGTCCTAGAATTGAATGCGTTCCCTGAAATTGGCGGTTAAGGGTAAAATTCTGAGTCGATTGATATAAGCATGTGTGGGTGTCAAATGAACCCCTGAACTATTATTAATTTTTTAAGGCGGCCCTCTAGTTTCTCGGGTCGAAAAAAAATGATTTTTTTTTCTTCATAAATCACATCTACAACATGTGTAGAAAATGTGTGCCAAAGGATTTATCGATATTCGAAGTGGTTCACAAGTTACGGCCCTGGAACGGAGCAGGTATACGGAGCAGGTATACTTTTTCAAACGCGTTTTTCTCGAAACACCATTTTTCGAAACGGTGACCACGATATTTCAGAAACTACTGCACCGATCTTGTTCAAATTTATACAGCATCTTTAATATGTTATAAGCCAGCGATTGAACTAGGATTATCATGATTGCTTCGATAGTTTTTTTTGTACGAGCGAAAAACTTAAGAAAAAATGAGTAAAAAAAAGAATGTAATTTTCAAAAGTGTATGAAAAAGTCAATTTTTGTAATTTAGAATTCACTCTAGTTCAATCGCTAGTCTTAAATATGAAGATTAAAATGCCGTTTGGTTTTTTGATTTCAGATAAGCAGAACAGCCGCAATCTTGGTCACCGTCAAGCACCTCTTTTACTTGATGTCTTCCTGTCGGCCACTATAACTTTTATTTTATTATATATTTTGACTTCAAAAAATTCGTAAAGCTTATTTAAATGTTAATAAAGATTATGCAAAAACAATGAGAATGATTATTTCGATGCTTTGCCCGTAAAAAATTATTGAAAAAGCCGTAAAAAAACAGCCGAGAAACTAGAGGACCGCGTTAAGGCGGGCCAAGGTGCGCCCGATGAGCCGGCGTATCGGGCGCACCTGATTCGCCCGCCTTTAAAAATGAATAATAGTTCAGGGGTCGATCTGAAACCCACACATGCTTATGTCAATCGACTCAGAATTTTGCCCTTGACTCCCCATTTCAGGGAACGCATTCAGTTCTGGGACACCTTGTATATACCCGGGTGTCCCATTTTTATCTTACACCTGATTCATCTCGAAAAATACTGCTCCGATCAGGTATTGAGTATACTACAAGTTTTAGGGTACAAAGGGGGACGTTAAAAAATCTTTTTTGGTCCAAAATTCAAAATGGTGGTATTGAGATGCCTGAAATGTTAAAAAAATGAGAACATGACTTTTTTCACGAAAAAAACTTGTCGAGCCAAAACTAATAACCTTTGTAGGCATTTTTTTATGAAGTTCATAATTACTAGGTTAAAGCACCATGTTTTTTAGATACTATTTTAGTGCTATCCAGAATGTACCACGAGGAGGTCAAGTCTTTAGCATCCCTAGTGTAAGTGTGGGTGCCTATGTAGGTGACTATGTAGGTGTGAGGCGTGCTTGGGTTGGTTTGGGTTTGATCGATTAGGGAAGTGACGAGCCACAGGGATTCAACCTCGTTTGGGTTGTCGAACAAACTCCAACAAATTCACACCCACTCACACACACTTAAACTAGGGTTGTTGAAGAAATTACCTCCTCATGGTACATTTTGGATAGCGGTAAAATAGTAAAAAAAATCGTTTTCCAACTTAAAAATTATACACTTTATAAAAACAAAATCACACAAAAATTGTTAGTTTTGGCCCGACAAGTTTGATGGTCAGAAAAAAATCATGTTCCCATTTAAAAGAAACTTGTCGGCCATCTTAACGTCGCTATTTTGAATTTTGGACCAGAAGAGTTTTTTTTTGACGTTTCTCTTTAAACCGTAAAAGTTTTATTATACTCAATACTCGATCGGAGTAGTATGTTTCGAGATAAATCGGGCGTAAGATTAAAATGGGGCGCCCGATATATACAGGGTGTCCTAGAATTGAATGCGTTCCCTGCAATAGAATGTTGGGGGTGAAATTCTGAGTCGATTGATATAAGCATGTGTGGGTCTCGGATCAACCCCTGAGTTATGATTAATTTGTAAAAGGCGGGCCAATCAGGTGCGCCCGCCTTTTACAAATTAATAAGAACTCAGGGTTTGATCTGAGACCCACACATGCTTATATCAATCGACTCAGAATTGCACTCCCAACCCTCCACATTGCAGGGAACGCATTCAGTTCTGGGACACCCTGTATATCCATACATACACACCCGTTTGAGATGATAAATGTCTGCATATAATATCAATTGTTGATACTGTATATAATATATATTGTATAACAGATGTGGATTTAACAGCTGTTAAATATTATCATTATATTTATATATAGACATATATATACACATGCACTCGCACACAAATGTTTTACAGGGCTCACTTCCGCGTTGGAGAACGATATCGCGAGAGGATCAAAATGTATATGAAGAAAAACGACAATACGTATATAGTAGAAGCGCAAGAAACGGCGCGGTCGTTTCGTCGAGTGTGCGTCCGCCTCGACGGGTGAATTGCAACTGCAGTCGGTGACGCGGCGAGCGCGGAGTTTTGCGAAAATTTGCGGCGAGCGTATCCACCACCAGAGTCAAGTTGGCAAAATATGCCGAAAATCGACAATTTGCGTGCGTGTTCAAGAGAGAGAAGAGAGACACAGAAAACGAAGGGAAGAAGGAAGAGGGGGACAGGAATCGTCGGAGGAAATAGAAAGAGGGAGAAAGAGCGAAAGCTAAAGGGGGAAAGGTGCAGGCATACTTGTCCTGTGGCAAAACGCCCCCTTGCATCGTACGTTTTCTGCAAATGTATTGTCAACACACTAGCACGTGATATAGTATGCATGTATAACGTATCGCATGAGATCGTTAAGTGTACGCCGTTATATATATATATATATATATATATATATATATATATATATATATATATATATATATATATATATATATAGCCGCGGACAAATATATATATATATATATATATATATATATATATATATATATATATTTGTCCGCGGCTTCGCTCGCATAGAAACAGAATTGGCCTTTTATTTCCCCTAAAGCCCTTCCATTCGCGTGGTGAAACCCACGTTTCTAGCGCTTACACGAGCCAATTTTGATCTTTCGACGAAAATTCCGCGATAGTCGCAATCAGCGGGCAAGTTCCCATAGGAAAAGGACATGAAATAAAATAAAAATTGAAAAAAAAAAAAAAAATGAACATTTTCGTCTCTTTTCGCCACTTTTCCAGAATTTAGAACGAGCCACAGAGAACGGAGTTGGATTGGAACGGAGTTGGGGATATTTCACTTGCTTTTTCCCGAGAGTTCACTTGAAAAATGGCCGAAAAAGGGCAAATTGATTTGTATGAAAAAATTGACGCAAATCGATGGTCCGACTTTGAAATTCTGCCAAAATCGAAAATCCATCGTAGCTCAATGAATTCGAGACGGCATTTCGACGAGAAGAGGGTAAGAAAGAGAACGAGCGCTGATCGGAGTTTTGAACAGAAACGAAAAATATATGAGCGCCGATGGAGCAAAGAACCTTTATTTTTTTCCAAAGTCCAAAAACATGTAAAAATTCGATTTTTTTTCAAGGTATTTTTACCCACTGGACACGAATTTACCATTAATATTCCCTATACCCTTCGACTTTCATGAAAAGTCGTAAAAGCGTGTGAAAAGACGTTTTTCGCGTTCGGCCGGCGTAATAACTGCTCGCACAAACATACACACACACACACACACACACACACACACACACATAGACAGGTGGGCATGGGAAACGGAAATAGGAATTTACATGTAGGGTGTGTATATCCAGCGATGCTTCGGAGAGAACAACGAGCGCGAAAACATTGGCCACAACTGCCGCGCAGCGCGTTGGTCATTAGTTCGCTTCGGTTATACGTCCGTACGGATATCATGCATATTTTCTGCCATATACTTTTTATGCACCCTACGTTTACGTTATATGTGTGTGCGTGTGTGTATATATATATATATATATATATATATATATATATATATATATATATATATATATGGGTCATTCCATGTCAAATCGACAAATTTTTTACCTGACCCCCTTTGATTTCGCTGAAAATTTTCTATCTTTTTCTACCCTCCGAAAGTTATTTTTCAGAATTTTTTCAAATTTTTTTTCCCGACTCAAAAAAAGTTATGAATTTTTGAAAAAAACCGCTCTTTTATTTTTAAATTGCCAGAACTTTTTCAAAAATTGACCGTTTGGGAACTTTTTTTTTTTCAAAATTTTTGTTTTTAAATGTAGTTTTCGAAAAAAAATATGAAAAAATTTTCAGAATCCCAGATATATGAAATATTTTAGTTTTTTTGAAAAAACCGTAATTTTCTCAAAGTCCGACCGTTTTTTTTTATTTTTATTTTGCTCTAAAAATACTTCAACTAATTCTGCAATGATCCCCGTTAATCAAAAGATGTGACGACAATCGCTTCTAATTTTTTTTCTTGATTATAAAAAAATTTTTGTTGAATTTTTGCTGATTTTATATAACTTTGTTATGAAATTTTTTTTATTTCCTCGTGAAACCTCAAAAGTTGAAAAATAAAATTTTATTGGAGAATTTCAAGTGATTATCGTCCAAGAAATTGTTATTTAAAAAAAAAAAAATAATTTTTTTCTCTCATTGACGTTATTTTGTCATGTTTCAGTACCAAAATGACGTTAAGTTGTCATATTTCAGTACCAAAAAAAAACGTCCATAAGAGTAAAAAAATAACGTCAATGAGAGAAAAAAATTTTTTTTTTTTTTTAAATAACAATTTCTTGGACGATAATCACTTGAAATTCTCCAATAAAATTTTATTTTTTAACTTTTACGGTTTCACGAGGAAATAAAAAAATTTCATAACAAAGTTATATAAAATCAGCAAAAATTCAACAAAAATTTTTTTATAATCAAGAAAAAAAATTAGAAGCGATTGTCGTCACATCTTTTGATTAACAGGGATCATTGCAGAATTAGTTGAAGTATTTTTAGAGCAAAATAAAAAAAAAAAAAAACGGTCGGACTTTGAGAAAATTACGGTTTTTTCAAAAAAACTAAAATATTTCATATATCTGGGATTCTGAACATTTTTTCATATTTTTTTTCGAAAACTACATTTAAAAACAAAAATTTTGAAAAAAAAAGTTCCCAAACGGTCAATTTTTGAAAAAGTTCTGGCAATTTAAAAATAAAAGAGCGGTTTTTTTCAAAAATTCATAACTTTTTTTGAGTCGGAAAAAAAAATTTGAAAAAATTCTGAAAAATAACTTTCGGGGGGTAGAAAAAGATAGAAAATTTTCAGCGAAATCAAAGGGGGTCAGGTAAAAAATTTGTTGATTTG
>OX101791.1:1075829-1099361 GCA_944452715.1 Ophion slaviceki
ATGTCGCACAAATTTCAACGTTCGCGTCCCATCAACCACGCACTACTAACTGGCGATCCTTTGTGTCCTGGCCTCGTGCCTCCTTTGCGTACAGTATAAAAATCAGCGATCGCATTTACATTTTACAGTTGAATATTTTTACTGAAATCACTGATGTATTCACAATATCAAACTGCAAATAAACCAGTGTGACTGCAAAAATCTCAGAGTGCACGGATAACGTCACGAACTGTCGAAAGGAGAGTAAAACTACCGTGCCACACTGTACAATTTAATGAATCACTCTGTACTCAATACAGTGTACACTGTAACCCTTGCAGTTTGGGTACAGAATAAAAATCAGTAGTGCAGTAAAATTCCCCGCGAAAAGTCCTTTTTGGCACGAAATTCGACATGTTTGACACTATGAAAAAAAAAATTTGTTTACACTTCGGCGAAATGACATACACTGAATGTCAAGCTTGCTTATAGTACTTCTTTATAGATGCGTTACCATCTTAAACTACACACACGCAATTCTGTTAACCCCAACCGTTGGAAAACAGCGAGAACTTATTCAACGTCCCGACATATATTTATAACAAATAATTGACGATTGAGATATTCCAATATTCTTTACATCGCTACGTGATGAGATATTTATTACAATTACAATACTATACATTCGTTTCCTTTCCGATGTATTTATCCTCGAAAATAAACCCTAATATCAAGCCTCATACAATTTGAATAAATTGGATAGCCAATTTGCCAATACGAATCAGTCTCGGCTCGCTCTCTTTCTCTCTCTAGGCATATATATATATATATATATATATATATATATATATATATATATATATATATATATATATATATATATATATATATATAGTATTTGTGGCTTGCCCTGACAGGAAGCGACGCATCGAGCGCATCAACGCTTCCGGGCGCGCGGACGTTCGTCCCGGCTTCCGGTCCCCCGCGTACACATACCTACGCACACGTGTGTGTGTGCCTCGTGTCTTTTACATTCGCGAAGCCCAACGTTAAAATGGGTTAACACGTTACCGGCGGAACATAACGAAGAGAGAAAAAAACAATCTCGACAAATTTCCCCAACATTTGGTCGGAGCGATGATTTTTTTTTCATTTTGCAATTCTTTGCTTTCTTTAAATTCCCAAGCGCTCGAGTAGCCGCGAGACGATTAATCGATCAATCCCCGTAGCACGATACACTATACGTTCGAGTACGAAAAATGAGTCTGTCGCACACACACACACACACACACACGCTCGCTCGCGCATGTGCGTGTGTATGTGTGTGACAGAGCTGATAAAGAGAGGCCGATAACCGGCTCGCGTGACTGAATTCACTATATCCCCGGCAAAGTATATCGCGTGCCGGCGAGCCGCCGATATAACACGATTGCAAATTCGAGTACATGCACGGGGGAGGAGAGAGTGGGAGAGAAAGAGAGACTTTTATGGCGGATCGGTAACGAATTTATACCTCTAGTTTGCGTACGCAAAAGTGAAGCAAAAAAAACGGAATAGCTGAGTCTTGACGAACGAGACTATGCTTCCCTCCCCCCATACAAACATGTATTTTATATATATATATATATATATATATATATATATATATGTATGTATATATATATATATATATATATATATATATATATATATATATATATATATATATATCCGACGTCTTCAAAAACATGTCGAGGTTAATGGCGATCACTTCGAACATTTGTTACGAGAAATGTTCTGCACAAAAAATTCAAGTGCATTATTCGGATATTCTTATTGTCAATACCATCACGATTTCCCGTTTTTACACGTGTACTTTGGTGAAAAATCATTTCAAGGTCATAATATAATAGGTCGTTGGATTCCTCTGAATATCAGCTACAACGTCTTAAGGATGTATGGCAACTAAGTTATTTACTACTGTTCGAATTGAAACTCACTGATATTGTAAAGGAAAATATCGAGAACTTTTTGAGATTAAAAAACAAAATTTGCCCACGTGAATGCTGAGATAAACGAATTCAAAGTTGGGTCATTTAACACGGGGAACATAGGACTGTACGTCCAAAATTCCCTTTACATTGGCGAAAAAGGTATTTCCGGAGTACTCTTTTGTAAAAAAAACTTTTGTGCGGTATCGCTGTAATATGCATGATACGTGAAAAAAAAAAAATCGACATGTGCCCATATATTTTGCGAGATATTGCGAGTTAAATGGGACCGTTTTCGTATCCCACATGGAAATAAAATATATAAAAAATATATCGAAAGATACATAAAACATATATTAAATACATTTTGTACGAAAAGTTGGATATGTCAAGTATAATTTTGGATATGATTAAAAACCTATGCGATATATAAACATAAATAGCTTCTAAGATGTACATTAAATATATTAGATGTGTATACTGAATATATGTTTAATATACTCGGGAGCATAACGGAGAATGTATGCTGACATCTAGAAAAAGATACATTCAAGATGCATATAAAATATATTGAAATTGCATGACTAACGTACGCTTTATACATTTTTAATAGGATATCCGAATATATTTAAGGTATGCTATATGTATATCTGAATATATTACTATATATTTATATGTATATATTTACTAATATACCATGAATATGGTTGGTTAAGCAACTTGAGCAACAGATGACGTTGCAAATGAAAAACATCTTCAAGTCGGTATCTCGCGAAGACCTAGCCGCACTATCCGGAATAAATGATCGGACAAAAAATTGAAGGTTATGTAATCTCGTAATTCTATTCGATTATCGCTCTCTATGCGAACGCAATTAAGTAATTGACCCGATAATGTTAGTTAGTCTTGTAAATCCGCACATTTCTCAATAAACTAACATTGTGTATTGTACCATATGCAGACGATACGAAAATTAATTTATCAAGTAGAACTAGCTCAGTGGGGAAGGTCCCAGCTCATCACTCAGAAGTCCCGGGTTCGAAACCACCTTACGGCGTGCAAGATTTTAAATTTGAACCATTAAAATATTTGAACCGCAAACACCATAATCGTAATTAATGACAAGGAAAAATATCGTAAAAGGGTGCAATGATGTGTAAATAACGTCATAACAAAATTTTTAAGAATAGTTCAAGTAGAGATTAAATATATCTTAAATACACGTTGAATATATTTTAATAATATTTAAAATGTAGTATGAACAAATATCGTGTATATTTTAGGTGTAGTTTAAATGCATTTAACGTATATTTCAATTATAAGTCGAATACAGTTAAAATACATTTGTAGTATATTTTGAGGGTAATTTGAGTACATTGTAAGTATATTTTCAATATAGTTCGAATATACGTAACCGCATATCCAACATATATTTTTTTTATATACATTCTGAATTTTTGGACGAAAACTTCGATATCGCGAATATATTTTTAATGCATTTCCCGTATATATTGCATATATCTAATCTACATCTAAAATGCATAATATATATCTGAAATATATTTTACATCCATCTTTAATATATCGAAAAATATATTTTTACATATATTTTATTTCCGTGTGGGATTTCTTTAGCTCGTATGTCGTAACCACGACAACGTCAGGGAAAACGTACATCAAATCAGCAACTAAATTTGCAGTTAAAAATTGAAAATTCTTCTTTTTGCACCACATGTTTTACTTTGAGCTGTGGTAAATCTCCTTTTTAGCTTCAATGAATACTACAATTATTTTATTTAGTCTTTAAATGCGATTTTTGCAAATTGCATAATCAGTTCTGTAACGACTCTGCAGTAGCTGCCATACATCCTTAATTAAAAAAAAAAAACATTCCCATTTGAAAAGCCATTGATGACTTTGAGGACGCAAAAACTATGACCTTGACGAAAATAAATTTTTCACCACCGTATCAGCCCTTCGAAATCAATCAAATTACCTTCTGACATTTTTTTTCGTCACTCTAAAGGCAACGGAGATATTTGGGGTGGTCACGTTGAATGGTCCACCCTGTATATAAGGCCGAGTTCTGTAACCCTGCCAACCAAGGCGACAACAAAGGGGCCTCCGCGGCTCATTCCCAGAATGCTCATCTTCTATTTATGCACCCCCTCAGCCCCCAACAAATGGGGTTGCTACTCTCCGTTATGTGCATTAAGGCGTTACCCCCACTTGTAGCGCAAAAAAGGCCTTTTTCATGATTTTTTTAAAAGAAAACTACAAAACTTTTTTAATCGATCAATATACCATCTTAAAGAACACATCTTGAAGAACTTTCAGTAATTTTTTTATTGAAAAATATTACATTGTTTAGTGGCAAATGGCCGTCAATGAAATAATGTTTTTATATACACGGTTTGCGGTGACCAACATTGCGGCGAAGTGGATCATCTGAAAAAAAAAATGCGGATGGGTTTAGTCAAATATAAGTATAAACTAGCCTTAGTCGAAGGATTTTAAAAAAATATTCATTTTTCACAAAATGGCGGACAGTCAAAGTTAATGGTTCGATTTTAACGAAAAAAAAACGGCCGTTTTTTGGCTATAAAACGGCCATTTTTTTTCGAAAAAAAAATCGAACGATTAAAGACTACATTTTTATGTATTAAATAAGCCTGCAAAATTTCAAGAAGATCGGTTCATTAGTGTTCGAGTAATCTTGGTCACCGACTTCAGAAATGCCATTTTGAGAAAAACGCGTTTAAAGTTTCAATTTCAGTTTACACGAAGAAAATATTTTTTTTTGTAAACTTACATAGTCATCTATTCCGGGCATAAAAAAAACTGCACTTCAAATTGCACTTCAAAAAAATGCAATAAAAAAAATCGATTTTTTCATAATCGCAAGTGGGGGTTAATCCCTTAAGGCGGTCCTCTAGTTTCTCGGGTCGAAAAAATCGATTTTTCTTTTTTCATAAATCACATCTACATGTGTAGAAAATGTGTGCCAAAGGATTTATCGATATTCGAAGTGGTTCACAAGTTACGGCCCTGGAACGGAGCAGGTATACGGAGCAGGTATATACTTTCAAACGCGTTTTTCTCGAAACACCATTTTTCGAAACGGTGACCACGATATTTCAGAAACTACTGCACCGATCTTGTTCAAATTTATACAGCATCTTTAATATGTTATAAGCCAGCGATTGAACGAGGATTATCACGATTGCTTCGATAGTTTTTTTTTGTTGTACGAGCGAAAAACTTAAGAAAAAATGAGTAAAAAATAGAATGTAATTTTCAAAAGTGTATAAAAAAGTCAATTTTTGTAATTTAGAATTCACTCTAGTTCAATCGCTAGTCTTAAATATGAAGATTAAAATGCCGTTTGGTTTTTTGATTTCGGATAAGCAGAACAGCCGCAATCTTGGTAACCGTCAAGCACCTCTTTTACTTGATGTCTTCCTGTCGGCCACTGTAACGTTTATTCTATTATATATTTTGACTTCAAAAAATTTGTCAAGCTTATTTAAATGTCAATAAAGATTATGCAAAAACAATGAGATTGATTATTTCGATGCTTAGCCCGTAAAAAATTATTGAAAAAGCCGTAAAAAACAGCCGAGAAACTAGAGGACCGCGTTAACGTTCATAAAATATTTCGCCTGGGTGGACTATGGGAAAGGGTCAAACAAAGTGGAGCTTGAGGGATATTTGTTCAACCATTTCCGAGTCAGCGGCGTAGCGTAGTGGTCAAGCGCATTGCCTGTCACCCCGCTCGCTTGGGTTCGATTCTCGCTGCAACCCTTTTTGTAAATTATCTTCACTTCAGTTTTTTGCAAAGTTCAACTATTTATCGTAGAATTTAGATATATTCAAGCAGTCAATTTATATAATTAGGTGAAGTTTTTAATGAAAATAAAAATTCCGAAAAGTCTCTCTATTGTCTATGTGCGCTGCTTTTTATTCATTGTCAGAAATAACTGTACAATTTTTGGGGTGACGTCCATCGTGGAAACGTTCGAAATATACATATTTTTCACACCAAGCACATTTTATATAAGCATTGTTGAAGCAGTTACATTTTGCCGAAACATTACTCATTGGAAAGCATACTTCATTCAAGTTTTTAACTGCTTGAATATATTTAAATTCTACAATGAATAGTTGAACATTGCGAAAAATTGAAAAAAGTCATTTAAAAAAAAACAGTAGCAACGGTGACTTGAAAATGGTTGAAAAAATATCCCTCAAGCTCTGCTCGGAAATCTTTCGAGAGCGTTTTACCATTTCCTGGATACTTTGCATCGACCTTCCTAACACCCTGGATATATATTATACATAATTAATTCGATTATTTGTATCAATGTTTCAAATATTATTTTCAAGTGGCTCTTTATTAATTTTTAAATGAATAATATGTGAAACAAATAAGAGATCGCTCGTAGCCTAAAAAGAGCTCACGACAGAGTGTGTGTGAGTGTTGCCTAGAAAAAGTACAGACGTTCTATCCGGTCGTCATTCTTCTCGGATTTACGGTATTACGAATGCGTGCGTGTGTGCGCGCGCATGTGTGTGTGTGTGTGTGTGTGGATTCATAGGAACAGCAGTAATATATAGTTGCCCAGGGGCTAGGCCGTCTCTCGACCTTGCCAAGTGAGATTCCACGATCTTCTTTCGTATCTCGAGGTCGCTGTATTTATACACATTATCTCGATACGTTTTTTTTCCCATTTCCTCTCTGCCTGCCTCTCTCTCTCTCTCTCTGACGCACTATCTTGGCCTCCATGCGATCCGACTCCGCAACCAGACTACTATTATTTTTCTCCATTGCGAGATTTCTCGCGTCTCCGTTCTCTTTCATTTCCGGTATCTCCTGTGTCCTCCGCGCATCTCTCGTTTCGCTGAGCAGAGACTGCGCCCCCCTTTCCGCTGCCCGCACGGCCATCCCGTAGCATCGCCATTTTTTGGCGCTACAATCTCAAGCATCCAATTCTAGCGTCTGATTTCTAACCTCCACGGAGCAGCCTTCCGAATAAAGTACGAGAGAACGAGGCAACGCTCGTCCATCGTTCAGTTATGTATGCACGATTCTCGGCGTCTCCTCTTTGTGCGGCTCTTCGCACGTCTCCCTGCCGCGGACCGCGCGTGCTGGAGCGTTCCGCCGTCTACCTATGAAAAGAAAATCACGCTGCCGCGCGTGGTTTGCGATTGCGCTCGCCTGTCTCCCTTCCTCGGCACATGTATCGATGAAAATTGGCTCAACGCCTTGAGGAGATTCCAAGGATTATTTCAGTGAAAATCTCGTCGTCGCGAGTGCGCCCGCTCTCGAGTTTATCGCAAGCGCACAAAGTTGCGCGCGTCAGCGGGATCAAACGTCTCATGTGATATCGGAGAGGAAGGATACGAATGCACGCTTATACCGGTTTGAGATATACGAGTGAAAAAGAAGAAAAAAAAGGCCATCTCTGCACCTCGAGATGTTGAGGAAAAAGAGAAGAGCACGCTCGAAGAATTCTAATGTCTGGTCGTGGACCCGCGGAGGGAGGCTGCGGGCGGGATGTCGCGTGGCCAGAAATTGAGATAGGTCAGTGTCTCTTCCGACACGCACGGTTGGAAAGAAGGAGGGGGGGGGGGAAGACCAGCCGTCCAACGAGTCGGTGGCGAAAAATTCAGCGCTCTCGCAACCGTGTTGCCTATCGTAAGAAAAAAAGTCGTCAAAAGTTCTTTCGCGACAATAATGACGAGAAAGCGAGAGAGGAGAGAAGAGCGGCAAAGAGGAGGAACCGACAGAAAGAGATGGCGACGAGAGGAAAGGAGATGGAGAGAGATGGATATTCATGGTGCATCCACCGACTCTCTTCCCACGCCAGCTGTACCCGGCGATATTAAACTCTAATCCCCCGTGTATATGTGGACGCGTGTGAGATCCCAGGGATCCTCTTCGAGTCTCTCCCGAGTAAGGAAAATTTAAGCATGTAGCGCTTTATCCTCTCGCTGCATCTCGTAGATCTTCTTCGCTGGTGGCTCGTATGTACACGCGTTGTGTTTACAGTTTAACGTTCCGAGAAACATTCAAATATGCTTATACACGCATGTATGCGTGTACATTAGGGTGGTTTAAAAAAAATCGATTTTTTTCCCAACGGAAAATTGATGTTAAGAAAAGTAAGTTTTCCAAAATTTGAGGGTTCTAAACAATTGTTCGGTTAGTGCCCAAACGCCTTTTTCACGATTATCGGAGTATTAATTTTTTTTTATCTCGATGCAGAAAATGTTATTGCGTGATCCAATGTGAATCTTGATTTAATTTTTTCTGCAACAATACACGATTTTTATTTAAATACTTTTTTTTTACCGTGAACAATTTGTATCTGCAGATTAAGAATCAATATATGCAATTGGGTTTGATTACGAAAAACGAAGACCAAAAACAATATCTGTTGCAAGTTGTGAGCGAGCACAGCAAAAACCCATGCTTTTTGCGACAAGGGAAATTATTATTCGGCTCGATCTTCGGAGTAATTACGTAAGTTTTTCAACAATCGCACACTGTGATCCGGAATACATATTTTTTAAAGATCGTTCGGAATGATTATTTTCGTTAAAACTACTTGAAATGAAAACGACTTGTTTGTGTTAACTCAGAAAGTGCTACAGAGCATAACAACTTGTGAGAAAATTATATTATTATGATTTCTATTGGGAAAAAAATGGAGGAAAAATCGAAAGAAAATTTGATTTTAAGTCTATCACTACCTAAAAAAATGTTTAGACCTCTCAAATTTTGCATGAATTACTTTTTTGTAAAAAAATGTACCATTCCATTTCAAAAAGTGGAGGTGACCTTCACTTCGCGCCAGTGCCTCCACAAAAAAAAACAAATTGGTCGCCTTTGATGGCCCCCTTCACACCGTACAACTTTTGTCTGGAACATTTTTTTGTGACGTCGATAATTACCGCGTTATTTCGGGTGGCAGAGATAAGGGGGACACCCTGTACGTTAGAAATATTATTTCTGAAACAATTGATTTAATAAATGATCGTGAAAAATAATAACTAATAATATATTATAAGGTGTACTTTTTACGTAATGTAAATCACATTCGCGCGCGCGCGCACACTAGAGACGCTGGGCTGTTCAAGGATGCTGCAGAGCTATACCATGCATCGTGAATCAGCCTTTACTGCCTATTCTCACGTGATTTTCTCAATCTCGTCGTCGCCTCTTTTTCCATCTCTCACTCTCTTCTCAAACAACGATCTGCTCGCGGCTGCTGCGGCCTCTCGCGATCTATTCCTTTCTCCGTTCTCGTTCCTTTCTCCATTCGCGCTCCTTTTTCTCATTCCCCGACTCCCTTTTCCGTTTTTTTTTTTCTTTTCGTTTCTCGTTCTCTTCTTCCCAGCAGCTCATTTCATAACGGCGCGGCTCGCTCGGATGACTGTACGAAGGCGCGATGGAACTCGCCATTACCGCCTCGAGAGGCTGGCGTTATTATTTTAATATTTACACGCGCAACGAATACACTACCGGCGAAAAGTATACGGGCAAAAATTTACAAAAGTTCCGGAACGATTTTTTCTATGCCATTTCGCCGACAGTTGACACAAATTAATTTAATAGACGGCGTTTTGAAGGGGAGAAATTCACCTTCAGTCCGTTTTTTTTACTAGTTCTCTTACGACTAGTGCCCTTTTTCGATGTTTTTTCTAAAAATATGTTGATTAAAAAAAAAAGAGACAATTTGAGAGATAACGTGTAACACGAAAACGACAAGGATTCAACGAAAACCTCAAGATAGTAAAAAGTTGAATCGCTTTTCGTTGTGCTCGCGAGAATTTTTTCAGATTTTTTTTTTTCGAAATTTTTTTTTCACCTATTTTCGGCAAAAAATCAGATAATTTAATTACCGTAACTCGAGAATTGAGGGGTTTGTGGTGAAATATCAAGAGAGGGAAAAAATGGATTTTTCTATGTTCAACGCAATAGAATTATTTCAGATTTTTTTTTCGATTGATGTGACTAGAAAACTAAAATTTAGACGGGAAAAAAAATGAAAGAAAATTTGAAATAATTCTCTTGTGTTGAAAATAGAAAAACAAAATGTTTTCCTCTCCTGAAATTTTACCACCAACCCCTTAGTTCTCGAGTTACGGTAATTAAATCATGTGATTTTTTACCGAAAATAGGAGAAAAAAAAGTTTCGAAGAAAAAATCTGAAAGAATGTTCGCGAACTCAACGAAAACCGATTCTACTTTTTGCTATCTTGAGGTTTTCCTTGAATCCTTGTCCTTTTTGCGTTACACGTTATTTGTCAAATTGACGCTATTTTTACAAAAAAATCATACGAAACTTCAAAGAGAAACAAAATTAAAGCTTGAGCTTCGCTTTATGATCCCGGTCAAAGAAATGCCAAAAAATCCTAGAAAAGTTGTTAGTTTTGGCCTGACAAATTTTTTTGTGAAAAAAGTCATGTTCCCATTTAGAAAAAACATGTCGACCCTCTTAATGTCGCCTTTTTAAATTTTGGACCAAAAAGATTTTTCTTTTAACGTCCCCCTTTGAACTTGGGTAAGATTAAAATAGGACACCCGGTATATATATATATATATATATATATATATATATATATATATATATTACCCGTACACACGTTGCTACATTATTATTAAATCTTCAAATCTCATAAAACCATTATTATTATTATTATCATCATTATTATTGTTAGTAGTGCTTCGTGGTGGCGTTATATCGCCCTGCCCTCTCCGGCAAGACACCCACATTGTTTTTTAATAAATAAAAAGTGCAAAATAAAAAGAAAAAAAATACACGACTAAATATTACCCAGGATTTTTTTTTCATTCACGGGAGTTTGCCGAAAGGAAAAATCAAATTACATTTGAATAAATTAACAGGTAGATATATGAATTAAGCAAAAGGTGTGTAAAACGAATGTTTACGTTAAACGAGCGGCGACGTTGGCGCTTCTAAATAATATTCAAAACGGTGCAGCATTGCTGTCGAACACGCAAGAATGTCCCGATGAAATGCCCTTCGAAATGAATATTCGTTATATATATATATATATATATATATATATATATATATATATAAAGCGCACAAGCGCATAATACGTGAAGGCACGCGTACGGTGACGGCGTGCGCTCTCGGGTGACCCGGCGCGGTGGCTATTTATATAAAACCAGATCCAGCACAATAGCGACTTTCTACTCCTACACGCACTGCTCGGACCCGCGAGAGAACGCTCGCGGCCGCGAGCTCTTAGTACCCTGGGCCCGAGATAGAGAGATAGAGAGAGATAGAGAGAGAGAGAGAGAGAGAGAGAGAGAGAGAGAGAGAGAGAGAGAGAGAGAGAGAGAGAGAGAGAGAGAGAGAGAGAGAGAGAGAGAGAGAGAGAGAGAGAGAGAGAGAGAGAGAGAGAGAGAAAGAGAAAGAGAAAGAAAGAGAGGAAACACGAGGTTGCGGATCCGGGGAGACCGCTCGGTACGCAATGGTACTTATCGCGTGTGCTCAAACCACCTATATGAGCGCATATGTATATACACACATACATACACGTGGCGGGTCCGACGTTCGGCATCGGCGACGCAATGTAGAAAATTGCGTTGTTGTTACTTATGCATCCGTTATAATAATTCGTTACAATAATTATACTGTTCGTATTATATAGAGGATGAGCATCGATGCTACTTCCGGTCTCTCTCTCTCTCTCTCTCTCTCTCTCTCTCTCTCTCACACACACACACACACACCAGCGTATTTTTTTTTCTTTTCGAGAAAAAAGCATACATTTTTTTTCTCTTTTGTGCATGTACTTTCCTCGCGATCTTTTAAGACGGAATGACACCTCATCGCGGTCGGTATGGTAGAGCAATTGTAGATACCCAAAAATCTCTGAAACGGCTCTTCAGATCCCGTCGAAACTTTGCCAAACGACGTCAAATAGATAGACGAACAGCTGTCTGCCCCTCAAATTTTCTGAATTTGAGAAAAAAAACGTAGATCGGGTTATCATAAGCCAATCTACGGTTTTTTTCTCAAATTCAGAAAATTTGAGGGGCAGACAGCTGTTCGTCTATCTATTTGACGTCGTTTGGCAAAGTTTCGACGGGATCTGAAGAGCCGTTTCAGAGATTTTTGGGTATCTACAATTGCTCTACCATACCGACCGCGATGAGGTGTCATTCCGTCTTAACACTCGTCTTATAGTTATGAAGTGCACTGTTGAGCATTAAATGAGCAACCAACCGAACACTAACGTTGATCCCATAGATTTCGATGAAAACTTTTGAAAAATAGGTTCGAGAGGATCAATCGCTAAAGTTCGATCAATCGCTAAAGTTCGAATGATGGAAAAGAAATTCTTGTACTAGTCTCGACTGCCAATCTCTTTTAAAAACTTTCAATACACACATGAGTACGCAAAAGAGAACAAATAATGAAAAACCTATGCGACAGGAAACATCGAAACATTTATTTAAAAAACAATGTTTTCTCGAAAAGTAAAATAGATGGGGCTAATCCGGATGGGAATTGATACGAGGCATCTAGATTTTTTCTCATCGATGTCGGTTTTCCGCCCACCCTGCATACGTGAATTTGGTACGACGATATATTTATTTGAGGAAATATATAGCACATTCTACCCGCATTTTAAAACCATTATAAACAAAATCATAGTTCTATTGTTAAAAAAAAACAATTAAAATTTTGTTTTTTTTTCTCCTTTCAAAATTAAATGGTACATTTAAATCCAACTAAGTTCATTGTCGTTCGAAATCCATCATTCAAATTGAACAAGAAAAAGAAAAAGGAAGAAATGTAAAAACAACATCGCCAATCGATGGCAAAGTTTACCAAGGTGTAGGGTAACTGTGTGGACAGAAGAGAATTGACGAACGTTGCAATGCAAATGTGCGCGCGTAATAATTGAAGCATTAATACGCCATAAACATTGAGGGGAATTTCCCGAGAGAGATGAGGACCGTTATATATATCGTTTGCTACTGCGAGTCGGTGTAGAGTGGCGATGGCGGGCTGTGGGAGGGGGGAGGGTAAGAGTTCCGCTGACCTTAACCCACTGACACTCACCACACTGCCACATTCTCCAACACTTTTTACCTTCTCTCTCTCTACCTCTCTCTCGTGTGCAATTTGGCGCGCGTGAGGCCACGTGATCGCCACTATATAGATATATAAAAAGTATATATAAAATCCCTCGCGAAAGTGCACACGGCTCTTTATATGGTTTTACGCGAGCGTCATTAATCTCTCCTTCACTGCCCGGTTGCTGCAAATATTGCCCTGCACGCGCGCATGCCGAAACATCGCGGGGATCATCCAAAAGTCAAGTCCAACCATTTTCAACCATTCCAAGTTTTCCTCTCTCTCTCACTCACACTCACTCACCTCACTCACTCACTCACTCACTAACACTCACTAACACTCACTCACACTCACACTCACTCACACTCACACTCACTCACACTCACTCACACTCACTCACACTCACTCACACTCACTCACCTCACTCACCTCACTCACCTCACTCACCTCACTCACCTCACTCACCTCACTCACCTCACTCACCTCACTCACCTCACTCACCTCACTCACCTCACTCACCTCACTCACCTCACTCACCTCACTCACCTCACTCACCTCACTCACCTCACTCACCTCACTCACCTCACTCACCTCACTCACTCACTCACTCACTCACTCACTCACTCACTCACTCACTCACTCACTCACTCACTCACTCACTCACTCACTCACTCACTCACGCACTCACGCACTCACGCACTCACGCACTCACTCACTCACTCACTCACTCACTCACTCACTCACTCACTCACTCACTCACTCACTCACTCACTCACTCACTCACTCACTCACTCACTCTCTCTCTCTCTCTCTCTCTCTCTCTCTCTCTCTCTCTCTCTCTTTCTCTCTCTCTTTCTCCTTCTCGTGCGCGTACACGTGGTGCATGTTTCTTTACATGAAACATAACAAAACTGCACTACATGCCACGAAATTTCGCAAGTTCGGCCGAGAATATTAGTAGCCTCCCACTCGCTCGATTGTTCCTTCGTCTTCTTGTTTTTTTTAATCCTTTTTCGATTTAAAACTAGACTATCGTTGAGCCACCATGTTTTATTTCCGTTTTGGACACTCTTTCAAAAATAAACCCCACTGATTGTTCCCAAATTTTATCTGGAAAGCTGAACAAAGGAAAACAAAAGAAAAGGAAAAAGCAATACTCGGAATAACGAATTCGTCCGTTCACGAGTGAGCAACAAAATATTTTACAATAAAATAATGACGAGAATATTTAATCAAATATGACATCACCATTCAAATTAACATTAAGCAGCAAAGCATTCCGTTAAACATGAAATAAGCCGTGAAATGTCCCATTAAATATGAAATAAACAATGAGGTATTTCGTCGAATATGAAATCAACAATCAAATATATCATCGAATGTGAAGCGAACAGTAAAATATTTCATCGAATACGAAATAAAAAGTGAAACGTTTCATCGCATATGAAATAAATACTGTCACATTTGATTATTTCGAGTGCTCGGTAAAGTTCAATAATCAATCTAATTCTCATTGTAATCACATATACTATTTTTTTTTCGATAAATAATTCATTGTCATTACCCAACGACGAATTCGGTCAATCCGAGGACATTTTTTTGTTCCAGTCCAGTGTCACACTCACCCATGCAGCGTGTGGTTAGCTCTTAGCCAGTTGAGTAGTTTGTCGTATACAATGTACCAGGAACTCTGGCTACGTGAAAGGAGAAAGACAAAAAGAGCATGAGAAAGAAAAGATAGTATGCCGAGGCCCTCTCTCTCTCTCTCTCTCTCTCTCTCGCTCTTTCTCTCTCCCTCCTTTGCAATTACTGGGGTAAACCAGTTCCCAGAGCGGCCAGGATTTGTGTTCCGGGACTGTTTTCCGTTTCTCGCACGCGCGGCCTGGCTCGTTCGCTCGTTCGTTGAAACGCCGCGCGAGGTTCCTCTCTCTCGCGCGGATATAGGGCGAAGGGAAGGGAGTAATGGAGGTGTTGAAAGAAATTATATAACGATGAGAAATTATGGTTATATAAAAATAAAAATTATATCTTTTTGTGTAAGAAATATGTATAATATTTTTCTCAGTTACAATTACAAATAACTTTATGTATAATAACATGTTTTAGCATAAATGAAATTGTTTAAAGAAATAATAAACATTTATTGCAATGCGATTGATTATAAATGAAATGTGTGTGTGCGCGCGCGTGTGTATAAAGTAGATAAAAATTGTGAAAAAACCATTGGAAAAAACCAATAGACTACGGTGCAGTAACTGACGTACGGTGTGTTTCCTGCTTCGCACAGCCGACAAGTAAATACGTACACACAAAAAGCCCGCGAGAAGCTCGCAAATGTGTGAATAGTTATATTCTGAATAACGTTGCACACATCCAGCTTTATTGAAGAGCTGCGAGCGAGAGAACGAGAGAGAGAGAGTTAGAGAGAGAGAGGGGGGGGGGGGGAGAGAAAGAATAAAACAAGTAGCGGTGGAAAATGCGTCGAGACTCTGGAGATTGAATTCGAAGGACAAAGCCCGAGGTATCCTTATCGCGAGTCTGCATGTATTTTATGAACACTTTGTGTGCTACCATTTGTGTGTATATGTGTCTGTAGAAAGATTCATAAATACATAGATACATACATACATACATGCGTACATACGAACATATATTCATCTATACATATATACATACATACACTACCGGTCAAAAGTTTTCGGACACTTCGGATAGTTGCAAAACTTCCGAACACTGGATAATTGCTAAATAATGCTGAAATAATGTAATTCATTTAATTTATTATTTTACGAAAATGCTATATGCCTCTAAATTAAGAATTATATTCTTCTAATATAATGTTTTACTTGTCCAAAGTGATCGAAAGTTTTGCAATTATGTGATAGACCGATAGTGTATATTCACACATGCAACTGGACGGCCAAACCCTAAGCTGGAGTAAAACTCTCAGGTACCTAGGAGTGCAGGTATAGATAGCGGCTTGAAGTTCACGGAGCACGTAAATATAGCAATAGTCCAGTAAAAGAGACGAAAGCCCAGCACTTTTTATCGTAGAATATGAATTTTTTACCGAACGTAGATGGCTGCATACTGAAAGTAACCCCAATGAAACGATGCCCCTCAACTCGCCCCAACCCTGAGAGAAATTGGGGTTGAAAACTTGTAAATCGCCGTATCTCGATAAGCCCGATCAAAAAAGATTTCAAACAATAATAATTGGAATTTGGAATAATAACATTCGTATAAAGTTATGTGACGTCAACCCCTATCTTTGAAAATAGCGGCACAAAAGCGATTTGAAAATTCGGGGTTGATGCGTGTGCGAGCGGAGTAGACATATCGCTGCGCTCTTGTCTGGGTCAATGGTGCTCTCGTGTTTTTGTGCTGCTATTTTCAAAGATCAGGCATCGGACGTCAGATAACTTTATACGTATTTTATTATTCCAACCAACTTTTGTTTAAAACATTTTTTGATTAACGAGATACGGCGATTTTTAAGTTTTCAACCCCTATTTCTTAGGGTCGGGGCGAGTTGAGGGGCAACATTTTATTGGGGTTACTTTCAGTATGCAACCATCTACTTTCAGTCGAAAGTTCATATTCTACACTAAAAAGTACTGGGCTTTCGTCTTTTTTTTTAATTTAAAGAAAATAATTGGATGATGAGAAAGAGCAAAAAAATAGAGCTCAAATTTGGGTCACCCTAATATACATCCATACATACATACATACATGCGGACATACATGCTTATATACATACATATATACGTACATACATATATACATGTTTGTATACATACATATATACGTACATACATACATACATACACAGACTAAACTCTTAAACGTACAGTGCAAAGGCGACGACGAACTTCGCGAGCTCGTACGAGCTGACGCGATCACTCCGGCCCCGTGAGATTCTTTTTTTTTTTTATAAATTACAATACACGCACATTTATGCGTGTGTATAACCTGGCATATTCCAGAAAACGTCACAATCCGGAAATTACGTATTTCCGTAAGCATATCATACAGAATAAACTGTGTGTGAAACGTTCAACACGCAGAATAGGAGAGCAGTTGTACAAGTAGTGTAGGCATCGAAATGATTGAGACGGAGAGAGAGAGAGAGAGAGAGGCAAATGAACAACAAAGAATAAGTCAAGGGAGGATGAAGAGGGATGAAGAAAGAAAAAATGTTAAAGACAGCTTTATATATATATATATATATATATATATATATATATATATGAAGGGAGAAACGCAAGTCTATAAAGTCAAAGGAGATCGCGGTTGTTGTTCGCGGTATAGTGTGGCGTGCAACCGCACCGAGACGCCCTCGCTCGGCTCGACACACAAAACAACGCCACATCGGCTCAAGATATCTCGCGCGACCCGAGAGGCTTGTGAGTGGGCGATGGAGATGGAAATATAATATACATATGCGGTATTCCAAGACCTTTCGAACGGCCGAAAAGCCTGACCTTCTTCAATATTTTTTGAAGTTGGTGATGTTTTTGTATCATATATTTTGAGTACGCGGGTTTTTTTTTCAGATTCTTATCGGCTCGCTAACTCGACTGACTCGGAGACAAGATTTCACAAGTGATAAAATTTCAAATGGTCGTATCGTAGTGATTTCTCGTCGTACGAAAATGTGTCCTCCACAAAAAAAGATGCGTTTTTCCATGAACTATTTTGATTTTTTTTTAGTTTTCCAAGTACAACACTAAAAAAAGAAAAATCTTTAATTTTTTAATTTTTTAACCCCGATGACTAGGTTGATCCGACTGAAATTCACACTGAATTTTCTTTTATCAGTGTAAAACAACATGTGTAAGTTTCATTCTGCGCTGTTCGTGCGTTCAGTTAATATCTTCGTCTTAAATTGAATGGGAAATTGTTTTTGTTGAATAACTCAGCGATTTACTATTTTTAGGTAAAAATGGCAATGACTAAACTTGGAGGAAATCGCGTGCTTTACAACTTTGGTTATTGCAGTCTTGTCTCTACCATCGATATTTTTCGAATTAAACCTGAAAAAAGCGACTATTGCATTGTCTCATTTATTTTTTACTTTAGGGCATAAACAAACACGAACAAACTTGTAGACTGAAATTTTGGACAATTTTCGTTCCTACCTTTTTTCCCCTAGAATCAATATTTAAGGTCGTACGCCAACGGTAAAAAAACGAGAAGCGTGAAAATATTATTTCGCGAACCATTCACTCTTTTCTTTTACCGTTGGCGTACGACCTTAAATATTGATTCTAGGGTGAAAAAAAGTAGGAACAAAAATTGTCCAAAATTTCATTCTCTACAAGTTTGTTCATGTTCGTTTATGCCCTAAAGTTGAAAATAAACAAGATAATGCAATAGCCGCTTTTTTCACGTTTAATTCGAAAAATATCAATGGTAGAGAAAAAACTGTAATGACCAAAGTTGTAAAGCGCTCGATATCCTACAAGTTTAGTCAATACCATTTTTACCAAAAAATTGTAAATTGCCGAGTTATTAAACAAAAACAATTTCCCATCAAATTTAAGACGACGATATTAACTGAACGCAAGCCCAGCCCAGAATGAAACTTACACATGTTATTTTACACTAATAAAAGAATATTCAGTGTAAATTGCAGCTGGATCAAACAAGTAATGGGGGTTAAAAAATTAAAAAATCAAAGATTTTTCTTTTTTTCTAGTGTTGCAGTACTTGGAAAATTTGGATTTTTTTTTCAAAATAGTTCATAGAGAAACGCATCTTTTTTCTCTGGAAGACATTTTTTCGTACGACGAGAAGATCACTATGATACGATCGGTTGAAATTTTATCACGTCTAAAATCTTATCTCCGCGTTAACCGAGTAGCGACCCGATAAAAATCTGAGAAAAATGCCACGTACTCAAAATATATGATACAAAGACATCACCAACTTTGAAAAAGATTGAAGAAGGGCAGACTTTTGGGCCGTTCGAAAACACTTGGAATACCTCAGATATAAAGAGAGAGGGGAGAGAGAGAGAGAGAGAGAGAGAGAGAGAGAGAGAGAGAGAGAGAGGTGAAGAACAAGAAGCAAGAGAGATGTAAAAAACGAGAGGCAGAAAAGTGAAAGCCTCAACTACGACGACAACGACGACGGCGACAAGATATAACGATCTTGCGTGAACGCGTATTCTGTGTTTGAGCGAGAAAGAGAGAGAGCTCTTCTCGCGCCCAGGATGTACATGTGAAAATAAGATTGAGCCCGCGACCGAGACGTAACACAGATGGACGACGCGTGTCTCTCCTCCCCCGCTACGAACCAATTCTCGTGCTCTCTCTCTCTCTCTCTCTCTCTCTCTCTCTTTCTCTCTCTTTCTCGCATCGAGTGCAGCACGCGCTGAAGACAAGAACGAGTGACTCTGTGGAAAACAGACGAAAGGAGAGCAAAGAAAGGAAGACAAAATACGGAAATAAAAAATAAAGAAAATAAAAAATTAAAAACGAAAGGTGCTGTCCACCCTTATCGACAAATTGCGATTTATCACACGAGCTTGAACGTTGCATCCTTGGAATCCAATGGAAATAAATATTTCCGAATTGCTTCAATTTCTTTTGTATGCCACAACCATGTTCTCGTTTTTTCGTGCGGCCGGACCTAAAGGAGGTCTTTTAGGGCCTAGGCCTTGAACATTGGCGCGTTTGCATTTGTCAAGCTCACGGGCATTGAACGCCGCTGTGGAACAGCTGTCACTTTCACCTGACACCGCGACAAACTTGTATCGGGATAAATAACATACATATATTCATCCCGAAATCATCTTTACAAATAGTGCATTCAAATATAATGATGCATTTGAAAGGTACTCTGATACAACGCAATCATGTTTTCCTCGCTTTTCCATGCGTGTGAACGGTGAACGCCTTGTTATAAATTATTAATAAGATAGTATATAGTATAGTCGTGCTGTATATTGGAATCAGAAAAAAATAGCAAAAGGCTAGTTTTTTGACAGATGATTTTGTGGGCGCTAAATCCAAGTTTGCCCAAAAATCGGGGTGTAGGGTTTCTTTTTGGGGGATGAAGGGGGATGGAGGTCGATTAATATCAAACTACAAACCCCACGAGGTCGGCGCCGGGAGACGAAATGTTCAGTAAAACCGGACTTTATTTTTGTCCACAGCGTCGAATTCGAGGAAGTTCATTTTGGGGATGAAAAAGTGGTGTGAAATTTTGAAAAATCAGTTTCAATTCGACAACTCTTTAGGTAAGAGTCGTACAATTTGTGTTCAAATGGAACATTGTAGCTCTTGAAAAGACGCGTCAATAGCGTATTTGATCATTCCTCACCGATAATATCTTCACCCCCAAAAAATTGTTGAAGCATCAAAGAAATTTTTTTTCTTTAATAACTAAAAAAACAATCTTTTTATCGGGGAAGGTTTAAAGGTACTAAATGTAGAGAATAATGTTCTCTATATTTTCGTTTCTGTGGACCACCCTTGAATGTTGCTTTTTCCAATCCCTCTCGCGGGTTGAAAATTCAAAATATAATTCTGAAAAAACTATTGACCGTAAATAAAGAGATACGAGTTTGGCGCTGTGGACAAAAGTGTAGCTGAGGGTTCAAGCTACAAATTGTTCCACGACGGCGAATTCGTGCGGTCAATAGTTATCCCAGAATTTCATTTCTAATTTTCAACCCCCGAGAGGGATTGGGAAAATAAAAATTCAAGGGTGGTCCATAGAAACGAAAATATAGAGAAAATTATTCTCTACATTTCGTATATTTAAACTATACGCGAAAAATCGATTATTATTTAGTTAGAATTTTTTTGGTATTTCAACCATTTTTTTTCAGGGGGGAAATAGTTTCGGAGAGTGATGATTAAATACTCAATCTACGCGTCTTTTCAAGGTCTACAACGTTTCCATTTGAACAAAAAGTGTACAAATTTGTCCTAAAGAGTTATTGAATTAAAACTATTTTTTTTTTTAATTTCATCCCACCATTTCAAGTGAATCGGTTGAAAATTGTCTGAGTTATGTTTCCGGCCAACTTAAAAAATGCCGTTTAGAGATTAACGCTGCACAGCCGCAATTTTGAAATTAAGCGCTTCAAAAAAATTATTGTACACTTTTTTTTGTAATCTCGATTTATTTTGTAGTTTTTCTGGAAGAAAATCCCCCAAAAGCCTATTTTTCGGCATCTAGAGTGGCCTAACCCCTTGACAATACGAAAGCTCGGTACAATACAAAACGTGGTTTTGTTATATAAATAATCGTGTGCACCGTGGAGACTGTGGCTTTTACGCCTCGCACGATGGATGTTTTCAGTGCTCGTCCTCGCCTCGCGCGCGCTCGTCTACGACTCGTACTAAAATAAACATCGCGCTCGGCGTAAAAGTCCCACTTTGTTTACTTGGTACAAAATGTATTGTACTATTGACAGAATTTGCCGACGCAATTCCCTCAACGATTGTTCAAAATACTTATCCCGGGTTGGGCAATATAAATCTGAAGAAAAAAAAGATTTTGTATTATAATAAAAATATAAAATAAAACTTTCGTTGCATTCAAACGATGCACACTTCAACACTATTTTATTTCTCGCTCATACACACATGTTTCGCGTGAACAATGTGGTGAATTTCATCGAGCACACTGAATCATTTGCCTCAAAGTGTAATTGATGATGATGATGATTATTATTATTATCATGATAAGCAGCATTATGATCATAATCATTTATCATCAACAGTATCATCATCATCATTAGCATCATCATCATCAGCGTCATTAACCCCATTATTGGTTTTGTTGTTGTTGTTGTTATTATTATTATTATATTATCATAACAGATAGAACAAAATAAAATGGCATGATCTTGACATGGGGGCCGGGTAAAAATTCCTAATTTTCATGTTCCGAAATGACAAGGTTCGTCTAAATCATGCCAGCGAAAGTCTACCCAGTTGTCTGTAAATGATGCAGAACGTATAACATTGTCTAGACAAATATCAAAATTCACGTAAAATCACTTCTTAATAAACAAGAAATTCTTGAAATAAATCGTCGTTTTTTTTTAATTATGAAACTTTTAAAACCTCCATAGCCGAATAATTTTGACGGTGTTCAGATTTTCGGAGTTTTGGTCTTTCGTGTGAAATTCTTTCGGAGTTTTGATCATTCGGGGTAGTATTCAGGTCAGATTTTCGGAGTTTTGGTCTTTCGGATAAAATTCTTTCGGAGTTTTCATCTTTCGGGGTAGTATTCTTTCCGAGTTTTGAGCGTTCTGATAATTCAAAGTGCGGAATTTTAACCCGGCCCCTTCCAAACGTCTTTTAGAAGATTTTCCACAACCCCGGAAAAAAATCATCATCATTATTATTATTATCATGATCATAATGAAAATAAGAGAAGAACGATTGCGCGCGACCCCCATCCCCCTTCTCTCTCTCTCTCTCTCTCTCTCTCTCTCTCTCTCTCTCTCTCTCTCTCTCTCGCGAGACTCTCGTTCTTGCGCGTTTTGGTCGGTGAAAGTTCGCGTTCCCTCCGCGCTTGCCAACACTCGTGGAAATACGCTTGTTCCCTTAACCCCCTCTCTGGACTGTGCAGCAGCAGAAGCAATTCTTCCTCGCCTCGCATCAAGACAATATAAATAGTTCTCTCTGTTTTTCTCTCTCTATCTCTCTTATGATGATGCTTAAGGGAGAGCTGCTCATCGTATTCGTCGATTCTCGCTCACAATATTATAAACGAGAATGAAAGGCAGTAACACGGCGGTATACAGATAGGGGGGGGGGGAGTATAGGAGCGATCCACCTGTATATTATGTAAATATACGCATCACCGCACAGACAGGGAAAATTATAATAATTTGCGAAAGCGAGTCCGCGCGCGCCATATTTATTATTATGCATTGAGAAAACGTGCGAGGCCAACCGAGGAGAAGGGGGACGAGGGGGCGAGTCCCGAGAATGAAAATAAACGAATTGCTATGACGATACAGTGCGCACACTCACACACGGTCCCATTTTTATATACATATATTTGCTCGTGATATTATACGCTTGAGAACGCGATGAATGGAGACACCCCCCTCCTCCGTCAAAGCCCCCCCCCCGGCCCCTCGTAAAAGAAAGCATGGAATTATGTACCATTTCCCTGTCAGTTAGATTCTATTATAATTCATTCTAATTATACGCTAAAGTCCCTCAGTGCTCATCCCCTTGAGCTTTTCACTCAGCGTCTCTTCTTCTCTCGCTCTCAACCCTTGCTTCGGTATTTTATTGCCACACACACGCGCGCGCGCGCACACGCACTAAATTCGCTAATTTCGTAGGAATCACTGTACTCACGTGCATCGTATATCTTAATTTCGCCCCTTACGCTACACGGCAATTACCTAATGGCTCTCGCTTATAGGCCGAGGACGAGAGTTGTTTTTTATTGTTGCGAAAAACCGAAGACACGGC